>CAKNXH010060664.1:0-62786 GCA_932178445.1 Andricus quercusramuli
GGAGAATGAGAAATTCCAGTAGATCTTACACTGATCATTCTCCACAACTGACTCGAGTTCCCCCTGGGCGTATGGCAAGACGGGCACTGGATCAACACCATAGAAATGCCTAAGATGGTAATATATCACTTTTAGAGCTGCATTGTGTCTCTCTATGTATGCGTAGCGTGCATATTTAGAGCATCCACTGAGAACATGTCCAAGTGCTTCGGGCTCTTGCTTGCACGCTCGGCAGTTGGTATCGTGTACAGGTACATTCATTATGCGCTCGCGGTAAACTAAGGTGTCTATGACGCCGTCTTGACAGGCAGGAAGAAATCCCTCGGTCTCCGATCTCAATCCAGCAGAATTGAGAAACATGTTGGATAGACCCATTGAGAGCTCTTCTCTACGTATGATGCCGTTGAACTTACCATGAAGGGGTTTGTCAGCATGTTCTCTTAGTAGGAGCGTATGTTCTGCTTCCTGTACACGACTTTTGAGCACCATAGGTGTTAGTGATGCTAGCCCATGTGTAGTGTCGCTGGAATTAAATGGGAGGTCAAGCCAGAACCGTTCTTCGATGAAGACACTCTAAGCTTAGCAAGCCTCTACCCCCTTTATCGCGAAGGAGATATATCCGAGGTACGGAAGATCTAGGATGAAGACTTCGATGTATTGTCATCATCTTGCGTGTGCTTCGATCAAGTTGCTTCAACTCATCGACGTTCCATTTTACTGCACCAAACGTGTAGAGCAGTATAGGAACGGCCAGCATATTGGTCGCCTGGATCTTATTCTTTCCAGATAATTCGGAAGCCCAAATTTTTCTGAGAATTTGGCGATCCCTTTTTCCAAGGGCCATTTTTAAGTTATGCACATTTTGGGTTTCCGCTTGCGGTATTCCATGATATGTATATGTTTCTCCAATACCAAGATGTTGAATGGTATTTCCGCCTAATAGTTGAACATCCTGATCGTCACGGGATGATGTAGTTTCTAGTCTTCCTTGGTGTAGGTGGTCGCAGGCACACTTGTCCAGTCCGAAGCTCCTGCCAATCGCTTTAGAATACCTATTTACCGCATCTACAAGGATGTTAAGGTCCTTTTTTGAGGAAGCAAAGAGTTTAAGGTCGTCCAGGTATAAAAGGTGGTTGACCTTATATTCTCTTCTGTTCGGCGGGCCACATAGGTATGCAGAGCTTTTGCCTCGGAGCACAATAGATAGAGGCAAGAGGGAGATGCAGAAAAGTATCGGACTTAGAGAGTCTCCTTGAGAGACCCCCCTCTTATATGTGACAAAGCTTGTAGTCACTTGTCTTTTGTCAGATGTTATGACAAATCTTGTGCTTCACAAGAGCATAAGCTCTTTTATGCATCTCACTATTTTTGGATGCACCTCCATGCACTCAAGGAGCTTAATAAGTAGCTCATGGTTCGTGTTATCGAATGCATTATGGTAATAAATCCAAGCCATGGACAGATTGCGTCGATACCTAATCAAGTCCTGGGTAATACACTATAACTCACAGTTTCCCGCCTGGAAACAACCCGTTATTAAATATTAATAAATATTATTAAATATTAAGGAAAAGAATTCCCGATATTCAACAAAAAAAAAAAATAATGAATTTTAACATGATGAGGCTATGAAAGATGAAATCTTTCGCGCCAGGTGTTTTTCTTAAAAAAAAAAAAAAATAAAACACCGCCTCAACACGAAGTAAAATCAATTGGATCGGCTTGGCTCCAAAATCGGTAGAGTGGCGTGGGTGAAGACCTGTAAACCTTATCCATGCAACCTGGAGGGATCTTTGTCGCATAAAACGACATAAATAAAACAATACATTTCAAAAATAAAATAAAGTATGTATATTCAAAACAAACAAAAAAAACAAAGAAGGATTCTTGTCGAATTCCCTTGCGACAAAAGTGGGCACACTATACCCCTAGGGGAAAAGAATATTCCAATGAAATATAACACGCGATAAAAAAAACTACAATTCTATTATCTATTAAAATTTCTATCAATGGACACAATAAACCCATACAACAAATCTTTAGACCGGACGACCGAAAATTAACCGACAAGTAATCGAGCACTTTATTTCGGGACAGTCCGCCATGGAGCAAATTCAAATATTTCTACATTTCATACATCACAAATAGACGTTGGCCATCTTACCTCCTATGAGCAACAGCGTAACGGATTCCAATAATCTTATTTCCAACAGAATTCCAATTTCCAACAATTGCAAATTATTAATATTCAACGTATAAATATAAGTTTCAAAAACTGTCTATTCCAGTTCAACGGTCTGACTCAAAGTAAACAACAGTCTTGATGCTCTCAACCGGCAAGCTCAAACCACGCAAGGAAGAATTGCGCAGACGGCCCACTTAGCGCTTCTGCGTCGCGTTCACCGTACCGATTCGCGCCTTTGGGGAGTTTTACCCACAGTATTCGCGCGCTCGCTGATAGGACACGAGAACTTCCGTCCGCGCTTTTCGGTGTCTATCGGCTGCTAGAGAATGCTGACCACGTTGACCAATGGACTGCGCTGAAACCGCCATGTTGAGTGTTAGCAGTCGCGGGAATTTTGAAGGCGGGAGTCACATCCGCGCTTCACCCACGTAGTACAATAACCAATTATTGTGCCCACGACTGCCTAATGACATGTTGGCACAACCGGCCCATTTTTCCGTCTTCCTTTAGAAAAACAAACGGCTCCATACTTTCAGGTACATTTTAAGAAATAAATTGGCCTTGAAAACTCCCTCAGTGCACCTCGTTGATTGTCCATAAAACATAAAAAAAACTCAAAAAAAATAAATAATAGAAAACAATGCCTAACTTGTCCCAAGAGAATTTGAGTCTTTCCTTCTGATTATTGAGATTTAAACAATATCGTAAATAAAATAAAAATAATAAAATATAACAATAAAGCCAGAATACTGGTTTGAAACCCGACAATAAAAACGATGTTTTAACCTATTTACCTCTAGTCAGACCTCGTATTTTTGACGGGCATTCGCGAAAAGGAGAGGAGCTGCTTACAATTAGAAGCAACATAAAACAAGCAAGTAATTTTGCAGTAGGAACACTGCAACATTACAACTCCTCCCCCCCTAGCGAAGGCCCGGGGGATCCATATCCCGTTACCAGGCTGCCCAAGACGTAAGACGGCCTCCGTTCAATTAGCATTTCTGAATAAATAAAAAAAATATGACTCCACCCCATAGCGGACTAGATCAAATTCTCTTGCAGAACAAAGTAACGGACTGAACAAAACAAACAACAACAAAAATAAAAATAAAATTCAAAGACTTAAGTCCCCCCCCCCTCTCCAGGGGTAGACTGAAAAATAAAACAAATAGTAGGACTGGCTTACAGAACGCTTTATTAATAATAAAGGTTTCACCATTAATTTATAAATTATCATTGTACAAACGGTAACTCTCGAGATAAGTCATATTCATATTAGTCATATTATTAAGATCGCCTTCGCGACAGAACCACGTTCAATTCGTATTACCCAACCATGTAAACTCATACATAGATAAATACCGTGCAACGGCAAAAGACAAAAAAAAATACTTATATATATAAATCAATCAAAAGAACTCAAAAAGAAAATAAAAAAAAAGAAGGAAAACATTCAGCACCCCAAAAAAAACCATGCAAGAAGGCACCTTCATACCTAACCTTGGGCCTTCTTGGTCCCCTTTTGCAGAGAGGACAGTCTCTTTTACGAACTTCGGGCTCACCGCACCCAACGCAGAAAAGTTCGAGATTTTCTGGGCACCATTGCCACATGTGACCCCTTTTTCCGCAGTTATAGCAGGGGACACGGGCAAGGTTGTCCTGGATCGACCCAAGAGTCATCCAACGCCTCTGCTTATTTGGGAGGGGTTTAGACTTTCCTCGACAACAATCACGTTCGTGAACTTCGGCTTTTCCGCATCGGACACAGAAGAGTCCAAGGTTCTTCGGGCAGTCCTCCCAGGAATGACCTGCCTGGCCACAGTTAAAACAGGGGCTCCCTGCTGTGTCGGCGGTCGTCTTTTCCTGACAGGTCGAGGAAGGAGTGAGAAAGCCGCACCACTTTAGAGAGATTGACCTCACATCTTCTTCTTCTCCTATGGCTTCTTGGACTGGAGGCCTGTTTCGTTGTGAGGGTTGAACCAAAACCCTTGAGCTTGGCTGTGGTTCCCCAGCCCACGTAGGTGCAGTGACAGTAGGCCGTACAGACGGCGAGGATGGCACAGCGCCACTGAAACCCAATTCTGGCTCCTCAGCCTGTTGCGTAGATGGGACCGTAAGATTGGTTAGAGGCGAGAATGGTTGAATTCTTCCAGGTCCAGTTTTTGAAATCTTAGCCCGAGGTGGAAATGGTGCCGAACACCGTGCAAGCAGCGAAGGTGGAGGCATGCCACTTGGGCCTGGCATGGGCTCTGCAACTGGTTGGGCCGTGGGCCGTGAGAGCGGCAAAAGTGATCCTCTTCTTCTTCTTCGTAGGGGGTCACCTGGCCTGTAGCTCGAAAAAGCATCATATTGCCCCGGGCCCTCTCTGGAGATAACTCTGTCTGGGACTTTGGGAACCCCTCCCCAGGGAAGCTCCGAACTGATTCGTCTCAGCAAGTCCGCTTCAGTTAGCTTCCCCATCATAAGGGACTGGCTTAACTCCCGGAGATCTCGATGGTCAATCTCGGGCCTAGCATCTGTGACCTTCCACTCATCGATCAAGGCCATTAATGTAGGCGTTTGGCCCCGCTCGCCTGACAGGGGCACTTTCCGGACCGAGCCGGACGACGAAGTGTAACTCATCTTCGAATGAGGGACTCCTCTATCCTAAAAAAAAACATTTAAAAAACGTGCAAAACTCATGCAAAGCCATTCAACATAATTGTATAAAATCAAAGAAAAACAAACATCCGAGAAAATCGGGTATCCAACTAGGCCTTTTTATTCGCTGGTTTGTGGTACGGTTTGAGGTCCTTCAAATGGAACGCCCCTAGCGCTCGGCCACTATCGTTGGCTAATTCATACACCAAAGGGGACCGCACCTTAGTTACACGGAACGGACCATGAAACCGCTTACAAAGATTAAACGTAATACCTTTCTCTTTAGAAGAAAGATTCACCCAACGCTTAAGAACTCTGTCCCCCATCTGATACCTAATATCTCTACGTGATTTATTATAGTATCTGGTTTGTTTTTCATGCGCCTCCTCGAGATGTAAAGTCACTAGATCTTGTAACTCACACAAACGCTCCATTCGCTGACCCCAGCGTTCGCGATCTGGTTCAGGGATCTCGGTAGGGCCCTCTTGTTCTGCTCGGAAACTCTTCCTCGGCCGCAATTCCCTACCAAAATTGAGAAATGCTGGACTAACCTTCGTCGTATTATTAACCGCCGAATTGTACGCAAAACTGAATTCATGCAGGTGTACGTCCCAGTCGCTTTGATCCTTATCCACGAACGCTCGAATCATAGACTTTGAAACCCTATTCATACGCTCCGTCGGATTAGCTTGAGGGTGGTAAGCCGGACTCTTAGAATGGTGAATACCATGAAACTGGGTTATCTCTGCCATGATTTTGTTGACGAACTCGGTAACGTTATCGGTATGGATAACTTCAGGTTTCCCCCATCGCGAAATTATTAGATCTTCGAGGGCAGCCACCACGTTTCTGGCATTGACCGCACGAAGGGCCTTACATTCGATCCACTTAGAAAAGTAATCATGGAAGACGATAATATACTTGTTACCCGCCCTACTTCGTGTATACGGCCCCATGCAATCCATGGATACCAATGCCCATGGCTGATTAACGACTCTCCTTCCCATCAGCCCAGGAGGGGCTTGTTGAGAAACTTTCGTACATTGACATGTATCGCAAGCTCTAACATACCGTACAACGTCGCGAAAAATTCCCGGCCAATAATACAACACGGCCCTAGCATAGGTCTTCACAACACCGAGATGCCCCGCTTGCGGTTCGTTGTGGACTTCCCCCAAAACTCGATGCCTGTTTTCGAGAGGAATAACCAATTTCCATGCTTCTTGATCTTCAAAAATTGAATCGATCAGTGGATTTGGCCTAAAAAAATACAACCGACCTTCAACGACTTTCCATTCACGGTACTTCGTTGGATACTTCTGCACATCTTCCAATCGACGGCGATACCATGAATCCTACACTTCTTCCGCTGCACAAGCCGCAATAGTCATGTCTTCTTCGTACATGCGGGAGAGCGCATCCGGTACATGGTGTAGTGCACCTTTACGATGGACTATGCTAAACTGATACTCCGGTAGCTCGAGCGACCAACGAGCTAGCCTTCCTGTCGGGTTGTGCAAATTATGGAGCCAACGTGAACTACAGTGATCCGTAATTGCGGTAAACTTAAATCCCTGTAAATAATGTCGAAATTTCCGAATTGACCAAATTACAGCCAGACACTCTTGCTCGGTTGTTGAGTACTTACGTTCCGCATCAGACAACGTACGGCTCGCGAAAGCTATTACACGTTCTTCACCGTCAATAACCTGTGTGAGAACTGCACCAAGGCCGTAACTACTTGCGTCTGTCTGTAAAACGAACGGAACCTCAAAATCTGGGCACGCTAAAACGGGGGCACTGGCAAGGGCCTGTTTGATCGCCGCAAATGCTGCCTCTTGATCCTCGGCCCACTCCCAACCGCGATCCTTTCTTAAAAGCCTAGTCAGGGGTTCCGTAAGAGTAGCAAACCCCTGGATAAATCGCCGGTACCAACTAGCCATGCCCAAAAATCTCCGCAATTGTTTAATATTGCGAGGTGCCGGATAATTCAGTACGGGGGCGATGCTCTCAGCATCTGGTTGTAAACCGCGCTCATTTACTCGATATCCCAGATAACGAACTTCAGACCTACAAACGACACTTTTTTCGGAACTGATTGTTACCCCGGCGCCATAAATATTATCCAGAACCCTTTTCAGCCAGTACAAATGCTCCTCAAAACTTTCCGACACTACGATGATATCATCAAGATACGCAGAGTAATGTGGGCGCATTTCCGGACCGATTAACTTGTCGATTAATCGTTGAAAGGTTGCTGGTGCACCGGACAACCCGAACGGCATCCTTCTGTACTGAAAAAGGCCCCGCCCTGGCACTGAAAAAGCTGTCATCGGACGACTCTCATCCTCTAACGGAACCTGGTGGTACGCCAGACTCAAATCAATCGTCGAAATATAGTGAGCCGATCTCAGCCTATCAAGAATATCTTCCAAGAACGGAAGCGGATAGGATAAAATCTTCTGCTAAGAGATGATCCACCTCATCATACATAGCCTTCAGTACTACAGGAGACACTCGGTAGTGTCTCTGTTTGACTGGTGGATGACCCTGGACATCAATTCTATGTCTGCCGAGGGTGGTTCTACCAATTTTCGGCGCTTCCGAGGGTATTGCATCCGCTAAGAATTCTTTGAGTTGTGTTTCTTCCGCTTCCGACAACTCGACTATACCGCAACACATTTCGTGTTCCGCGATCTCTTCTGTCCCCATTGTCGCTATGTCCCCGTTACCATAGTGGACAATGTGGTCTACTCCCGGACGTCGCGTCGTGCCAGATATCACGAATCCCTAAAGCCATTTTGGATAAGACCGATTTTCCGCATGAAATCCCACCCCAAAATGCAATCAGGTGTAACCTCACTTGCTATGCGGAAAGCAACTTCTTGTTTTACACCGTCCAGCTTCAATGGGAAGAACACGCGACCTAACAACGTCGATGTAGTGCCATTAGCTACTCGCATTACCTTTGCTTTCGGGTCAATCATTTTACGCCCCACTTTGGTCATTAACCGTTTCCCCAAAGCCTCCTTTAAAAATGATCGAGATGACCCCCCATCAATGAGAGCAGTTATCTCCTCTGACCCGATTTTGATTTTTGCAAACATTCGCGCAGCCTTATCCTCTACTTCAATCTCGCCGCACAACGGAATTTCTTCAACGGCCGGATTAATTGCCAGGATACCGTCCCGAGCCGCCTCCTCCTCCTCAGTCTCCAAGGAGTCTATGTCTCTACTGCAGCCGGCAACGGCTCCCCCTTCCCCCCGAACTATCACCGGGGGTAAATTAGAGCGACTTGAATCAAAATGCGTTTGGTCATCCAACTTAATGATCTCGACCGGTTCCTCGGTTTTCGTACTTACCCCGAGTACGCGGTCCAATCTCGAGATCTCGTGTTTTTGGATGAACTGTCCACCCTGAACAATTACATTATTATATGTTTTGGAGAACGACGGGGCTATTATTCGAATCAAGGGTTTTGGAGCGTACGAAGTTTCTACCATCACTTTAAGTGTGCCCTCGCTTAACTCGGGAGGAACTAGGGGCCTTGACTTTTCCTCCCCTCCTCGTTTCCCTTAGCCTTACATTTCGGGCATTCTCTTTTTACAACACCGTCGGCCCCGCAACCGAAGCAGAACAGACGCTTCTTTTCCTTACAAAAACGAAATACGTGACCTAACTTAAGGCAGTTAAAACATTTTATACTTTTACTCAACCCCTCTGGTCCAGTGTTGCTATTGCTACTCCCCCAATTATTCCTATCGGTTTGTTTTGGTTGTGATTTTGATCCACCTGACTCTGCACTATTTGCACTCGTTTTTAAATTTTTGATCTGGTTCATCAAATCTGCGACAATGCTTGATAATTGGGTAACACTTGTGCTGTCTTTCTTATCTCTATCATTTCTTAATAAAGATTCCACGGATTTGATTTGCTTTTTCAGATCTTCGATATCAGGGTCCCTTTTTGGTTCGTTGGTAGTAATAGCTGCTACTGGGTTCTCGTTCCGTTTCTTTTCGTTACCCCTAACAGTTTTGTTCTTATTCGGTCGGTAGGCATATTCCGGCAGAAATGACTCTTCCGGTCTCGGTGGTAACGCATCCTCGTCTTCTCTAGCGGCTGACCGTTCGTAATCCTGCGCTTATGCCACCAATTCGTTATATGAACTGAAATCACGGCGCCTAATCGCGCACCTGATTTGATAACGCATATTACGGTAGGCTCTATCTAATTGTTCTTCCAGAGGGATAGGGCGTGGGTAGAGACGGTACAAGCCCATCATATACGTTAGGTAGTCTACGCTAGACTCCTCTGGACCTTGTCTACGTGTGATTATTGATCTTCTAATCGCTTCTGATAATTGATATCACCAAACCTTGTACAGAAATCATATTTGAACTGTGACCAAGATCTCCACAAATGTCTGTTATGCCTAAACCAGACTAGCGCGATTCCGTCGAGGAGGAAGGGCATAGCCAATAAAACATCCTCCTGGTTCAAAGAATCAACAGCCCTACCCTCTTCGACCCTATCCAAAAATGTAATAACACTTGTTTCGCCGTGACCGGTAAAAGTAACATTCCATTGCCTCGCAATTTGTGACAGGCTTTTGCCACCTCTACGATATGGTTGATCTACACCCCTGTTGTACTGCTGATCTATACACCTGCCGTACGGCTGATCTATGACCCTATTGTACATCTAATCTACACCCCTACTAAACGCATGCTGTGTAAAGTTTTGCCTGCCATCATTGTTTAGTTCAACCGTATACCCCTCCCTACCGAAGCGCGTTAGGTCGTTTGGTATGGTACTCAAGTTTGTTAAGTAGTTACTTGGTTGCCCCCCCCCCCCCCCGAAGAAATCGGTTCAAATAACTCTTGTCTTTGCGATTGGAAATTCCGTAAGCCGGCAAAAGTTTCGTTCTGTGTTTCATAACAGAACGCCCCCGTATGTGGGCCATAACTTTCTACCGGAGGGTTCAAATTTTGAAAATTCCTTGTATACGCAATCTACGGATGTGCCGCACTCGCTAAATTGCCTGTCCTAGTCGGCGGAATTGTCGGCGAAAAGTTTGGGTCAGCCTGTGGGTATTCATACCCATAGGCTGACCGACCTGCATTATGCCCTATCTGAGGGTTATTTGAGTCTTGTGCCCCTCCTCCAGTTCGTAAACACCCTGAGTATCCATAATCTAGAGCCCTTCCTATGTTACCAAATGTCGTTGAAAAGAGGGGGGGTCGCGTCCCAAACGAAGTCGCACCAATCCCTTCTATTTCTATCTGACCGACGTTCGTCTGGGCTAAATGATTATCTGTAGAACTAAATGTTTTTGCCATACTCGTGGAGGGTACACCCGTATTAGCCCCTGGAAAATCGACAGAACGCTGAACTTCCAATCTATGCATAGTAGCAGTAGGCCGCGTTTCGGCTTGGAAGTTGAAATGAGGAGTTGATTCCGTATCAACCGCATTTGTTGTATTACAGGGGGGTGGTGTATTTGGCCACTCATATGTGAAAGGAGTGTTTCTTGAATTTGCCTGCGGAATTTGATTCATTTCATTAATTTGATTAATTTGCAGCCTAGTGTCCGTAATTTTGCTTATCGATGCCGTACTTGTGTTAGTAGTACTTGTCTCGGTCGAAGTAAACGTAGATATTGGGACCCTATCCTGCACATCAACAGTCTCTGAAGGTGTATGCCTAGACTCTAAAATAGGCGACTGCTGGTGATTTAAGCCTGGTAAGGATATGCTCTGCCTAACCGGCAAAGGTTCAATACCGCTCGTATTGCTGAACGTCTCATCATTCGCTAATGATGAGTCCAGGGGAATTCTACGCCTCTCTGTCTGAAAGGCGACCTGATTTGACGTGTCTTCATCGTCGGCTGTCCACCTGGTTTCCCCTACGAACCTTTGAAAGTACCGGATAGCCCTATCCACTACTATATCCCGTGTGCCTGTATTATTCACAAAATGAGCGTTCAAGATTCCTTGAATTCTATCCGTGCTAAGGCCTGTTAGCCAACTAAAATCTTGTTTCCCAGCCATGATTGTCGATTAAAAAAAAATAAACGCAACAAGGAATCGATAAACTAATTCGGAGAGAAATTCAATTTAAAAAAAAATAATTCTATTTAGTTCACTATAGTTTCCATCCGAAGAAAGAAACAAATAACTGGGTTTAATGTTACACCCAAAATCAATTAATTTATTTAATTAGTTAATCATTTTCGAGTCCAGCTTAATCAATTTAAAATTTTGAATGAGAAATATATTTAGCTCACTTTTCAGATCATTTTTACTTTGGTTTCAAAAAAAATACGTATGAAATCAAAAAAAAATCGCAGGACATACCCGAAGAAAAAAAAATCTGAGAAAATTTTCTATTAAGAAAAAAAAACAAAACTGATTTTACTCATCACGCAACATCGAGCAAAAGTTTCGTCTTGACTTACTGCAACCTCGTACACGCACCTAAACCTGTCAAACATTCACGCACACGAGAGAAGACCAAAATACACTAGCCGACCTATCACCCTGACAAAATGAAAGATTAAAAATAATAATATTTTTTATAAAATCCGCCGGACGAATTGAAATATTCACCGTAAAAGACAGTCAAATGCAATTTCGAGAGACGACGAATTTTTCGTTCCGCTCGCCTGTCACATTCGTGCTCACTATTTTGCCCATATACTCGCCTATAGCAGTGTTCCGTGTCACAGCTCTTTCGAAGTGAGCTCCCGTTAACGGAAAACTCCGAGCAAACCCGAATCTTAACGAACTCCGTGGCCTTCCACCCTATTCTCGGCCGGTGCTTGTATCCCGCGCAACGGAGAAATTTCACTTGCGGCAATTTAACACAGGGACGCAGCCAAGGCACTTTTCGCGCGTTTTTCACAAACTGCACCACAAACGCGAAAATTCATTACGCACAACGAGATAAATATGCACATTTTCAAATAAAATTCAGATCATGGTCAATAGAATATCATAAATATCAACAAGTAAAAAAAACAATCACATAAAATTCAGCAAGAGCATCAATAGTGTATAACTAACCAGGTTAAAATAAAAAAATGAATCAACCACCAATCATTCCAACTCAATTCATGCAAATTAATAGTAAAATATTTTCTCCATGAAGAATAAATAATCCTTCAAATTTTCATTTATATTCTTTTAAATATTTTTGCCCTCAGAACGGTTGGGCGCCAGTTATAACTCACAGTTTCCCGCCTGGAAACAACCCGTTATTAAATATTAATAAATATTATTGAATATTAAGGAAAAGAATTCCCGATATTCAACAAAAAAAAAATTAATTTTAACATGATGAGGCTATGAAAGATGAAATCTTCCGCGCCAGGTGTTTTTCTTTGAAAAAAAAATAAAACACCGCCTCAACACGAAGTAAAATCAATTGGATCAGCTTGGCTCCAAAATCGGTAGAGTGGCGTGGGTGAAGACCTATAAACCTTATCCATGCAACCTGGAGGGATCTTTGTCGCATAAAACGACATAAATAAAACAATACATTTCAAAAATAAAATAAAGTATGTATATTCAAAACAAAAAAAAACAAAGAAGGATTCTTGTCGAATTCCCTTGAGACAAAAGTGGGCACACTATACCCCTAGGGGAAAAGAATATTCCAATAAAATATAACACGCGATAAAAAAAAACTACAATTATATTATCTATTAAAATTTCTATCAATGGACACAATAAACCCATTCAACAAATCTTTAGACCGAACGACCGAAAATTAACCGACAAGTAATCGAGCACTTTATTTCGCGACAGTCCGCCATGGAGCAAATTCAAATATTTCCACCTTTCATACATCACAAATAGACGTTGGCCATCTTACTCCCTATGAACAACAGCGTAACGGACTCCAATAATCTTATTTCCAGCAGAATTCCAATTTCCAACCATTGCAAATTATTAATATTCAACGTATAAATATAAGTTTAAAAAACTGTCTATTCCAGTTCAACGGTCTGACTCAGAGTAAACAACAGTCTTGATGCTCTCAACCGGCAAGCTCAGACCACGCAAGGGAGAATTGCGCAGACGGCCCACTTAGCGCTTCTGCGTCGCGTTCACCGTACCGATTCGCGCCTTAAGGGAATTTACCCACAGTATTCGCGCGCTCGCTGATACGACACGAGAACTTCCGTCCGCACTTTTCGGTGTCTATCGGCTGCTAGAGAATGCTGACTACGTTGACCAATGGACTGCGCTGAAACCGCCATGTTGAGTGTTAGCAGTCGCGGGAATTTTGAAGGCGGGAGTCACATCCGCGCTTCACCCACGTAGTACAATAACCAATTATTGTGCCCACGACTGCCTAATGACATGTTGGCACAACCGGAAAACTCCCTCAGTGCATCTCGTTGATTGTCCATAAAACATAAAAAAAAACCCAAAAAAATAAATAATAGAAAACAATGCCTAACTTGTCCCAAGAGAATTTGAGTCTTTCCTTCTAATTATTGAGATTTAAAAAATATCGTAAATAAAATAAAAATAATAAAATATAACAATAAAGCCAGAATACTGGTTTGAAAACCGACAATAAAAACTATGTTTTAACCTATTTACCCCTAGTCAGACCTCGTATTTTTGACGGGCATTCGCGAAAAGGAGAGAAGCTGCTTACAATTAGAAGCAACATCAAACAAATAAGTAATTTTGCATTTCTAGCGATAACTTTCTTCACTTCATAGCAGTAAGTAGTGGACACTATTCCTCTGGACCTTGTAATCTTTGCCTTCGGCAAAATTTACAAAAGAGTGATATATCAGAAGCGTCTTCATTTAGCTGATAAGTATCGCCATATACACATGACGCTTTATTGAACAGACGGGAAGGATTAGTAAAAGAGGTGGAATTTTCCTGAATCCACTTAACTCGCCGTTCAAGGCGCTGTTTCGCTGTTGAAAGAGATCTTACTTTTTGCGTCCAGTGCTGCTTGATGGTCGACAGTTTACACTTGTTCAGCGTGTGATTTGCTTTCCTCATGTTTCGAGCAAGTGCCCTAACTTTTGGAGTGAACTTTTTATTTGTTGTTATGTAGCTAATCACGCACTGAACATTTGATGCATGCCGTCTCGCCGTTTCAATTTTGAACTGAAGCTGTGCAATACGCTCGCGTGCCTTACTCAGACGTACCGAAGTTTCGTTACTTCTATCGTCGCTAAGCAGGGAGACCGCCTTCTCGTAAACTACACAGTTCAGATTCCACAGATTAACATCTTCGGAGAGCAAATCGCGGAGAGCAGTATTAGCTTCAGCTAATTTGTCCATCCTGAGGAAGACTTTTTGGTGGATAGATCTCCTACTTCTCATGTTGACATTATCGGCTATCTGCAAAGGTGGTCTTGCTGGAACGGGTGGAATGTTCGCTGGAGGATGTTGCTCCTCTTCCTGTTGATAAACAGCTTCATATCCGTTTTTTCGCAAGAAGGATACCTGATCTCTCAAATACTGAGGCGCTTTATGCGCATATTCTGAGTGCATATTGCCCCAACGGTCATGTAACCTCTTCATGAATCCTCTCCGCGCCGGTGAGCTTCTTTGCCAACAGGTAAGAAGGTCCCTCCTGAGTTGATCCGACCATTTAAATCGATGTTCTCGCGTTTGTCCGGGGTCATTGCCTGGTCTTCGCCTCGGTTCGTTCCTATTGCCACTCCCAACTGAACCATGGCCTCCATCCGAGAGAGGCCTATTGTGGGTGGCACTGCGCGATACTTGTTTCGTAACCGCATAATTCGTTGCATTGGGGAGTTAGCCCAAAGCAACGCGGCTGACTGCAAGAGCAGGAGCTCTCGGGCGATGGGGTCGCCACATCCCTACGCCACTTATTTTTTTTTTTCATACTTTTTCTCGGATGAACCCGGTTTTTCGTCATAGCCACGGACTAAGTCAAGTGACTGATGAGATCAGGATGTTAAAAGTTATTTCAATACGTTGTTTGAAATCATTTACGATGATGTTGTAGGTACAAAATTAGAAGCATGATGTAGTTTGCAGTTTGGCTTTGCCGCTGTTATCCTTACACAGCGGCCGTGAGTGTTGAAGGTGACACCAGTCGCCTCTGGATGCTTTCTTAGAGCTACCATGTATCACGCCATAGGTTCTTAGTCACTTGCTTCCTGATGGTCTAGGAAGTTTCTTACAATGCGACAGGTGTTTAATAAAACCGCCTTTTGAGCTGCCGCCAGTACCCTACTGACTCCTAAATGTTCAAGATGTTCAGTGCATCTTGCGTGCACATTGCCTGTAGCCGAAATCACTATAGGATGAATAGATGCATGTTTCACATTGTTCCATATTGCCTTAACTTCATGCCTTAGCTCGCTATACTTATGAATCTTGGTTGTATAGGTTGCCTGCAAATTTCGGTTGAGCGGACAAGCAATGTCGATGATGTAGACTCTTCCACCTTTTTTCTCTCGCATCACGATGTCAGGTCGATTGGCTCGGATGTAATGATCCGTCTGGATAGTCACATCCCAACATAAGATGTAATCTTCATTTTCTAAAACTGACATTGGAATGTATCTATAGAAAGGCATCCATTCTGTTAAGAGTCCTAGGTTTAAGGCAAGTTGTTGATGTACAATGCCCGCCACATCATTATGTCTGTGCGTATATTCTCTTTGAGCCATTACGCGACAACCATCAATAATGTGCTCGATGGATTCGTTGGTATCTCCACATAATCGGCACCGGTCAACCACGTCTTGATGTAACACGTGTTTGCGATAATTCCTGGTGCTAACATCTCTATCCTGAATCGCAATGACGAATCCTTCCGTTTCTGGATACAGGAGTCCCTTTCTCAGCCAAATATTGGATGCCTCACTATCCACTTCATGTTGATCTAGCGTTTTGGGGTGTTCGCTGTGGATGGCTTTTTGTCTCCATTGCGTTTCTAATTCCTCTATGGTTTCTGCCCTGATATTCAAGGCCTCCTGTGAGGACAAATTCAAGGGCGTGTAGTCAAGATCCGCTTTACAGATGGTGTTGTAAAGCGTAACATCTCGCTTGCTGTTAAAATAGTCTCGCAACTGTGTAACTTGTGACTCACACAGTTTTCTGACATCTACAATGCCTCTGCCCCCTCTATGTCGTGGTAGAACTACCCTTTCACTCGCCGAATTACGGTGGTGCATTCGGTGTTTCGTCATTTCTACGCGGATGATTCTGTTTAATCGTTCGAGGTCAGTGTTCGACCATTTGATGAGCCCAAAGGAGTACGTGAGGACAGGGATGGCGTAGGTGTTGATTGCCCTGATCTTGTGTGCCGAGTTAAGAGAACTCTTCAGAACCAATCTGAGTCTTGTAGTGAAGGCAGTCGTTAGGCTTTTCTTAACTATCGTATGCTGAATACCCTTAGATTCAAGAATACCCAGGTATTTATATGACTCGCCCTCAGCCATTGCCTCAATGTCATTCCTGAAATCGTTGTCTATCTCTGCGGTCCCTAATTCTCCCCTGATTAAATGCACTGTTCGGCATTTATCTAGTCCAAACTCCATGTTGATATCATTGGAAAACTGCTTTGTAACATCAATCACTTGTTGCAATTTCTCGTCCGAACTAGCGTATAGCTACAGGTCATCCATGTGTAGAAGATGGGTCACTTGATGACCATCCTCATTATCATTTACTCGGAACCCATGAGACATGCTATTTAAAGTTTTGCTCAGTGGGTTCAACGCTAAACAGAACCATAATGCACTGAAGGAGTCTCCTTGGAATATACCCGTCTTAATGCGTATTGATCTAGTTATCCTCAGTTGTCCATGATCAAAATACTTGATTCTTGTACCCCATAGCATCATCGCACGACTTAGGAAGTCAATGATGCGTGGACAAATTTTGTATACTTTTAAGACTTCAAGCAAATAGTCATGTGGTACGGAAGGAAACGCTTGCTTGTAGTCAATGTATGCCATGTGCAAGTTCCTTTGGTGTTTACGAGCTTGCGTCATGGCAACAGCGTCTATGGTGACTAGATCTTTACTGCCTCGGGAGTTTTTACAACATCCTTTTTGTTCTTCTGTAAGGATGTCATTCTCGTCGCAGTGAGAATAAACCTTATCTGCTATGATTGCTGTAAGACATTTATATATTGTTGGAAGACAGGCTATCGGTCGAAATTCAGATGGAATTTGAGCTTCTGGTTTTTTAGGCAACATATACGTAGTACCCTGCAGCATAAAGCCTGGCATCAGATCTGGATGTTCGATGATCTTCTGAAAACACCGTGCCAACGCAGGATGCACACTAGTCAGGTACTTATACCAGAAATTGTGCACCATGTCCGGACCTGGAGCTTTCCAGTTACATGCTTTTTTCAAAACCGCTGAAACATCTAAAGCTGTGATGTTCGTCAGCTCCATTTCAGGGTTATTGCTTGCTCTTGCTTTCTCTAGTTGGAACCACGCAGTGTCCAAATTGCTTCTGTTAGTTTTTCCCCAAACGTCTGACCAATAGTTAGTAATTTCTTCCAATTGAGGGACTTCGGTGTCTTGCTGGTTATTTTGCTGTACACTCAGTTCACGATAGAACCTTCTTTCGTCTGTCAGAAAGGTTCGATTTTGTTGCCTTCTTGCACTACTTTTCTTGTACCGACGCAGTCTAGCAGTAAGAACATCAAGTCTCTGCCGCTGGGAGTCTATAATCTCATCCAATATTGCTGGTGTCAATGTCTCGATGTACCGAGGGTGGATGATTTTAATAACATGGTTTATCAGCTTTCTGGTTCGATTTCCTTTTTTATATTGAGTCAGTCGACCCAATTTGCACCTTACTTTGCTGACATCCATATCCAACCTGATCTTCCATGGCGGATCTCGCTCCAGTCTTGGGGCGAAGACTGCATTTATAGGCCTAGTTCTGCGGCCCAACGTTCTAACGGTTGCCACAGCTGCACAGTATACAAGAGTTTGCACCTCTAACGCATTTTGTGTTGCGTTCAAATGCATAGGTAAAACCTTGCTGTTTAGGTGTTTTATTAGTGCACGCAGATCATTTGTGATGTTCATCTTGGGCAGTGAATGCCTTTGTGTTGGTTCTACATGTCTGAACTCTACCTATGTCTTCAGCTGCAATCAAGTTTTCGTTTTCCACATCTTCCAATGGAAGCTCATCAATAGGAAGCTGCTGTTCCACTTCCATTTCGATGGCAGCTATTTCAACAGCCGAAAGCAATTTGTTTACAGATATCGAGCGTTTTTGATCTGCTAGATTCTGCTCATTTATTCTTGTGGCTAGCTCTGAGTACTTAAGTAAGAAGAGACGATGATGTTCTCTCCTTACACTTTGCCCACTTTTCTTTGCCAAAAAATAAAAGCGCATCACATCTCTGTTCATATGGTATGTCCATTTTAATCGCTTCCTTGGTTGTTGAACTTCGGCTTCTGGCACTGGTTGTATTAGGCCATCTACCTCCGGAGGATGTGGTGGTGCTGGATCATCACCAGGTTGAGGAAGATCATCAATTGCCACTGCTTGTTCGTGTAATTATTATTATTATTATTATATTATATTATTCGATATTGGATACCTCAACACTGACGACTCATCACCTAGCAGCCTGCATATCTAGACTCCGTCTTAGTATCCAGACTCCGTTCTAATCGTACGGAAAAAAGTGGGGTAGAACTGCCCCTACCTATCTACTTGTATTATTGTAAAATGATTAAAATTACAATTTTTAAAAACTACATATTTTGTATTTTTGTAAATCAAGACTTGAAAAAATTATTTCGAATGAATTCTTTGGAATTTTTAATTTTGCTTTATTATCATCTGCCTTCATTTGAAACGGAACATTAATTTACATAACTGAAATGTGTATGAAGAAAAAAATAGTTTAAACATTGTGATAATATATCAAATGCAAAATTGAAATCACTATTTCAAGATGAAACAAACATTGAATAGTGATTCAAATTTAAATTTTTTGCAAACATAAAATTTTTCTCATGAGATATGGGGATGCTGAATTAGAATAAAAACTGTTTAATACAAAAAAAAAACGGTTTCGAGAAACGATTATTAAAGATCGCGATATCAAAGTAGAATTGCAGATTTTCTTTTTGTTAAAAATCTTAAGAAAATGAGAAAAAAAAGTTTAATAAATGATATTGATTTCTACAAACATCAATGTGAAAAGGTTGAAAAAATTATTACTGCTTTAAATATATGGAAATTAATTTGAACTAAAATTGTATTACAAATTATTTTTTGATGACACATGCATGATTTCAGCCTTTTTGCAACGCATATGAAGCGAGGCTAAAGCTCTACTTTTTACTCCCTAGGGACTCAAAAGTGACGTCAGAGATGAATAATGAAAATTATGCAACTATGAGCTCGCATTTTATGATTATCAGCCCACTCACGGTGAAAACTGAGAGAAAATTTTGGGTGCAGATAATAGAATTTTGCGGTTATTTATGGAAGGTTACCATATATACCTGTAAAATTACCAT
This sequence comes from Andricus quercusramuli, assembly GCA_932178445.1. Classification (NCBI taxonomy): domain Eukaryota; kingdom Metazoa; phylum Arthropoda; class Insecta; order Hymenoptera; family Cynipidae; genus Andricus; species Andricus quercusramuli. Next base: position 19,344 of record CAKNXH010060664.1, read on the forward strand.
AAATTACCGGAATTTTTCAGAAATTTCCGGAAATTTATGGAAATTTAAAAAAATGAATGTTGAGTAAGTGACCATATTCACCTGTAAAATTACCATGAAGGACCGACATTTTTCATAAATTTTCGGAAATTTATGGAAATTTTCAAAAATGAATTTTGCGTATTCCGTGGTAAGTTACCATATTTACCTGTAAAATTACCATAAATTACCAAAATTTGCCATAATTTTCCGGAAGTTTATGGAATATTTTCATAAATTTCCGGAAATTTATGGAAATGTTTTAAAATGAATTTTGGGTAAGTTACCATATTCACCTGTAAAATTACCATAGATTAGGTTAACATTAATTTCATGCTTCATTATACAAAATCTAATATGGACTGAAATCATGACTGTATTTCGAGAAATGTCTGAAATCATCCATTTGTTATGAAAAATATCTTATGCGCCAAGGGGGAGAGGCACTTTTTCTCCCCCTGGGTGCATAATATACTATTTAATTATTGATTCAAAAAATGATATGTCGAAAACAATGCATTATTCTACTAAAAAAAATTCTTCCAAATAATATAATATTCGAACCTGGGTGGCTAAATCAAGTACGATTTCAATCATTTTTATTGTTATAAGGAATTAAAAATATCATAAGCAAAAAATTCCATAGCAGAAGTAATGTAAAAAAAAGTATTTTTTTATATATAATTTTTCATTATATTTTTATATTCTGAAATGTTGGTACAAAACAAAAAAACTGTATCGAAGTATAGAGTTATTCACTATGATTATTTATAACAATTATCTCAACTAATATCATGAAAAAAGAGAAACCATTATAAAATAGTTTCTGACAATTTATTTCCTTTTGTAAAACGTCAGTGGGTGGTCTGTCTTACAGATTGAGAAGCGAAAATCTCTTATTTTACTGATAAGCAAGTTATAAGTCGTCCTTCTTTTTTAATTTCAAGCGGACCGCCTAAAAAATTTTTCGGAAAGGGCCTACACGTTTCTGGTTATGCCACTGCAGTTACTCACAATTTCAAATAGTAGGGCTAACAATCTCGCGCAGTGCTTATTGCAATGCAAAAAAGGAGATCGAACTCACTTGCACGGAGAGACTTTTGGTATTAATATTTCTTTTATCGCATATTCATAATTAAAATAAAATATACGAATTAAGGATAATCGAGGTACGGTTAGAAAAAGTCGAATAGTGACTATGAAAATGCAGACTAATATTTCTGATTGGAATAAATCGTGAGAATATTAGACTCTTACACACACAAAAAAAACGAAAATTGGTATAGTGCTTTGGAAGAAACGAAACAAACGCTTTGCAATCTTTCTAAACCACTATACGAAAAATGGGGGTCACGTGATCTTGTATTTCACGCTGGCGCATGGCAAAAAGAAAGACGGGTGGAAGTGTATGAATGCACATTACTACATAGGCTACAAATACATCTTTATATATATTTGTGTATTCTTTGACGACGCTCGCTGGCTACAGTGTGCTTTGTTTACGAATCCTATATTAACACCTATACGCTTATCTAAAACTATCTTATATCTATAAATCGCACGCATTACGCTGAGACTTATGATTCTTTCTGCCCTTATATACTACCCAGTGAAACGTATCGCTACTTGTGAGAAACTAATAGTGCTGGGTCAAAAATTTTAGGTGCCCCGGACTTTATTATATATTTATGTTGATAATTTATATGCTTATAAACTATAATTAAATAAATACACTATTAACGCGACTAACATTTGCATGAAAAATTTGGTTTCAGAAACTTAAGAACTGAATTGGAAGATTGCTTGAGAATTATTTCAAAATTTCAAACACAAAATTAAAAGCAGCAATAAGGAAGTGAATTCAGGCAGCGACTTTTTTTTGAAAATTTAAAAGTAATTATCAGCTCATTTGAGACAGTAGCACAGAAGTTTATACTATTATTAAGCATATTTTGTGAGTATTTTATATGTTGAAACATATCAATACAAATATTACAAAATATTATCTTTAGAATTATCTCAGGGCGTCTACTCAAATTCTATAACAAAATTTTCTGACAATCCCAGTTTTTTCCAGGTATCTATAGATTTTTTCAAGGTATAATTTTCCTGAATAAGGAGCCACTCAAGTATTAAGTTTCGTAATTTTTATAGCAATTGTAATCCTACATCCCTTCAAAGTATTACGTAATACCTAAAACAAGCCCTATCGTTAAGCATATCTGTGGATGGTTAAATTGTAATTACTTGAGTTTATTAAAAGTTTTATTAGTTTTAGTTTAGTTTTATTAGTTTTAGTTTAGTTTTATTAAAATTTTTATATATAAAATCAAATAATGATGTTCCTTAATTTATGAAAGTAACTTTATAGAAGGACAAGAGCTTTCTCAATGGTACCAGATTTTAGAAAAATTATAATAACTACTAAAAAAATCCAACTTTTAACGAAAAATGCCTTTGACATATTAGATAGTTTTCAAAATAATTTTTTTAAAATTATTTTCATAGTAGCTTCAAATTTAAAGTATTGTGAACTTATCACTTACGGCTTACGGGGTGACTGCTGGACCGAAAACCAAGAAATGACCAGGAATTTTTTGAAACCGGGAAAACCGACAAATGACAGTGAATTTATTTTTTCACAGGGAATTTTACAAATTCTTAGAATAACCATTTATGAAATTACTTGGAATATCGCAAATACCATATCACATGATATAATTCAATTTAAAAAAAGTTCGATTTCAACTTTTTTTGAATATTAAGTTCAGTTGTTGTTAACTGTTTCAATTACTGCATCATTCAGTTTATAACGCCTAATTCTAAAATCTTTTACTTTACAATTTTTCCATTTTACGTCTTCATTTTTAAACGAAAATTTGTAATTGAAAGTATTTGAAAATTCAGTTTTGAAGGCTTTAAGAATAAAAAATTAAAAGCGTTAGAAATTTAAAATTGTTTATGAAAATGTTTTAAGTTGATCAACTGTAAATATAAATTAATTAATGATTTTCTAAATTGAACTGTAGTTCGAGTGTTAAAAATTGTACAATAAGTATTTTACAATACGATTCTAAGTCTGTTCGAAATTAAAAAAATTGCAAATTTTAACGTTGAAAATTAAACTTCTTTTAAACGAAAGCCATAACAATTAGACAAATTGAAATGTCTGATTGAAACTTCATAAATTATTTTCAATGTGAAAACTTAAAATTAATATATTCATAATCACACACTTTTATTCAATTTAGAATCTTATCCAAATATTGTCTCAGTCTAAATTATTTAATTTTTAACCCATTCAGTTGGAAAGTTTTCAATCACAAAAATTGCAAAAGGAGAAATTATAAATGAAATGTTCAAAACTAAAGAATTTTAAACTGAATTGTTTGAAACAGGAAGCCTTGAATGGTAAAAATTTGAACTTTTAACGTTACAATTTGTATTCTAATGTTAAATAGCAATTCAAAATTATCAAATTGAAACTACCAAAATCAATATAAATAAATAAATTTTGTTATTTAGCTTTTTTCCCAATTGCAAGAGGAACTTTTTTTGTTTAAAATTTGTATTAAGTGGAAGAATGGGAAGTATTGTATTTTTAACATTTTTATCAAGCTTGAAATAAGGAAATTTTAATTTTTGTTAAATTGGCAGTCCATTTTATATTTTAAAGGTTTTCATTGAGTTAGAAGGGATGATTCAAAAAATACAGTTTCATTGAGTACGAGGGGATGAAATTTGGATTTTCAATTTATTCTGGATTAAAAGAGGGACATTTTGTTATTTTTATGATTCTTAAAGAACTGGGAGGAAATTTGTGTTTTCAAGTTTTTCTAAATAGGAAGAGAAACTTTTTGGTTTTGAACGTTTTTATTGAGTTAGGAGAGGGACATGTTTCATTTTTCAACATTTTAATTAATGTGAATTGAAATGGAGGATTAGTTTGAATTTAGAGCATTTAAAACGATAGCGTGGATTGATATTTTTTAACCAGAAATCTTTGAACTGTTCAATTTATAAAAGTGTAAAAAATTAAGTTTCGCAGTTTTTTATTGATAATTTCCGAATTAAAATTTGTTTAAGCTTCAATGCATACTACATTAGTTACAAACATTTTTGTACTAGAAACGCGTATAATTGAAACTTTTGGCGGGAAATCACAGGCCACGAATCGGATGCAGTCGGTCTGCTGGCCTGGTCGTCGCGTACTCGGCTATAGACGGAACAGCTCGGAAACTTTCGGGCGTTTTTAGTATAGTCTTTTAGAATTCTCGCAAATCCCGGTTGCAGACATTACTAGCGGCTCTCATTTCAATATGCATTCATATTTAAGAATACTAGAATTTCGTACATTTCTTATAACTTATGTTACCTAAAATATTTACTATTGGAAATATTTTTTAGAAAACTTGTTATTGACCATTATCAGTTGTTCACACTCACAATTCTCAAACAGTAAATAAGACTTTTTCTAAACATAAATACTAATTTTTGCTCGCTCAAGTTTATAATAATACATACAGAAATACCATCATCTCTTATTATAGTAGGAATCTTTATAACAGTACCCCGATTATACCCAAATTCTTACATTTTATTTTAATTATAGGTGCAGTGTGTACCAAGTATTGATATCGAAAGTCTCTCCGTGTGCAAAAGTCAAACTCACAATGTTTTGCTTACTATGTGAATTAGTTATTCATACAGTTTACATGTTCAACTGTACTATTCCAAATAGTTATTGAAGCTACTTGTTCTTAGTAATCTTTCTTTTTACAATTTGAAGTAGTAATACTGACTTTAGGTTTTGTATATATTGAGATTACAATCTCATTCAGTATAAAAAACTATTTGAATTGTTTCTTGAACAATGTGAACAAGTAAACTTGAAGTTAACAATACATGAAAGTGAGTCTAACTATCTACTTTTTTCCATGAAAGTGTCATATAATTAAGAACATTACACAGTGAAAGGACACTAGAGAATTGCTCATCACTTCACTATTCCTGTAATAATACACTTGATCGCTAATTTGCGAATTGTCTAGCAGATGGTAGTACTTCAGATGCGAATCACTTATTTTACGCACTTGTATCACAAATAACTATTTTGGTGTCACTAAATCCGAATCTAAAGTACAAAAAAAGCATGTTAGGGTTCTTACATAACCTCATAAGACGTCATAAATTTTTTTTTTCAAGTCTGGGGATCAGACCATGTGTATTATATGTTTTTGGGCTCGTTGAATCAGAATCTGAGGTCCAAAAAACCCTAGAAAGTGAGGGTTTTGATACAACCTCAAAAAATCTCATAAAACTTTTTTTCTTATTCCGGGGGTCAGACCATGTTAACTATATGTTTTTGGGGTCGTTGAATCGGATTCAGCGAACCAAAAAACATATGGTCAACATGGTCTGACCTCCAGACCAGAAAATTTTTTTTTTCGTGTGGCTGTGTTATTTTTATATAATTTTCATATTTTTAACGTTAAGTATATTTCACAAACATTCGTGTATTTTTACGGGTATTTTAATATTATTTAATTTTTAAATTAGAATGGATTAAATTGAGAAAAGGTTTTTATAATTAACATTTAAATAATATTATGTTAAATAAATTTTGTTTTAATAATAAATTATAAATGTTTACAAACATTTTTTTATATTTGGAATGGCAGATCTTTGAGGTTGAAATAGGAAGAAGGAAGTTCTGTCGTACCCTATCCCTTTTCCAGGTTTATATTATAATAATTATAATAAACGATTTTGTAGAAAATATTTAACAAAAATTTGTTGTACATTATTAACTTATTATTAATCAAATATTTCAAAAATTTAAATTCATTTTCTAGCCTGTCAGTGATTGATAAATATTAACATTAGAGGTACGCAATCGTTTATTCGAATTTTTAATACAAATTTAAACACGCTTGAAAAATTCGATTTTTCGAAATAGAAAAAAATTTTAATTTACATCAAATCGATTTGATTTCCTTAAGCTATATAATTATATATCATTATTTTTGGAATTTTTAGAAGCATGTTTGTATTGGGTAATAAGTGTATTTTCGACATACTTTAAGGTATTTTTAAAAAATCGCAAGAAATTTTTAATATATTTCTATAGTTTCAAAAAAATTTAAGAGAATTTATAATATGTTTGAAGGATTTGAAAGTATTCCAAACTATTTCAGAGATTTTGGAGTATTGGGTATTCTTCTGAAAAGTTTAACAAAGAATATTGACTTGATACTACTCCTAGGGGTTAATTTTAGATTATAATTGAACGGACTAAAAGGATTTTTAGCGCATTTCAAAATAAAGTAAGTTATTAATAATTTTCATTTAAAAAGATTTTTTTTAAAGTCTTGAAAAATATTTATTCAGGAAAAAAATTTTCTCCACAAAATTGTATATCTCGTAAAAAAAATGTATATCTATACTTTTTGCTTCCTCATAGAGGAAGCTTTGTAATGATAACATTTTTCAAAATTTTTAAATTCATTTAATTAAACCCTCCCTAATTTAAAAATGTCTAATACAATGTTCTAAGCAATTGTCCGGCTGTGTGTGTATGTGTGTGTGGATGTGTGGATGTCACGCTTTTTTGTGAACACGATAACTAGAAAACGGTTGCAGATAAATTGATGAAATTTGGAGAGCTTATTTTCCTCACGAATATCTTGAAACTGACCGGAGGATTTCTAAAAATATTTATTGCATTTTTTTCTAGCACTCAATAATATTTTAAAAATAGGGTTTTTATAGTAAAACTTTTTTCATGCGCATAATTCAAAGTTGACGCAAGAATATAAAAGATTCCTTGGTTCGGGGCGAATCGATTGACCTATAATATTAATACATTTTATTGAAGAGTAGGGAAGTTACGGTAATTTGTATAGTTTGATAATCTGTTTTTTATAGTAAAACTTTTTTCACTAGCATAATTCAGAGTTGATGCAAGAATATAAAAGATTCCTTGCTTCGAAGCGAATCGATTGACCTGAAATAATAACGCATTTCATCAAAGAGTAGGGAAGTTATGGTAATTTATATATTTTGAAAATCGTTTTTTATAGTAAAACTTTTTTCATTAACGTAATTCAAAGTTGATGCAAGAACAGTAAAGATGTGCTGATTCGAGACGAATCGATTGACCTATAATATTAATACATTTTATTGAAGAGTATGGAAATTGTGAAATTGCAAAATATTTGAAAACACGGTTTTTCATAGTAAAACTTTTTTCAGTAACATAATGCAAAATTGATGCAAGAAAGGAAAAAATCTCTTGATTCGAGGCAAATCGATTCATCTATAATAATAATACACTTTATTGAAGATTAGGGAAGTTCTGCTCATTTATAATATCTGAATCATCAGTTTCAAACAGAAAAACTTTTTTCATCGACATAATTTAAAGTTGATGCATGAATAGAAAAGACTTTTTGATCATAAATTTTCAAATAGAGTAATATTATGAAAATTGTTGTGAAGAAATCATAAAGCTGGGAAAGGGATGGGATGCGACAGAACTTTTCCTTTCCCTTTTCCAGCTCAAAAAATTATTATTTTGAACGCAAGATTTGATTTGTCTGATTTGTCTTTGTATTTAAAACATTTTTTGTATTATTCTGAAATTTTTCATTTTTGGTAAATTTATATTTTTAAATTGAGCAAAATGAAGACTTCGGTTTGTCTATTATTGAAAAAAATAACTAATGCTTCCTCTATGTGGAAGCAAATACATTTGCTAACGGGAAGCTAAGTGCTCGTGAAATGAGCACCATATAATGATAAAAACAAAGAAAGTGGAAACACTCGAGATCGAATTCACAGCTAGTTTTCCTATCTCCAACAGTTCACTAGATACTTTTAGAAAATAACAGTTTTAATCTTTTCATCAAAAATTTTATATGCCTGCAGTTGTTTAGACATAAAGGTTCCGAATTTCTTACTTAAAAATTATTGATTACAAAATTACAAGTTTTATCGGTTGTAAAATGTTAATCCTCAGCAGATATCAACTGTTTGGTCCTCACCTAGCTACCTGATTCCTGGAAATGGCAGGCCCTGCCGGTGGGGTCCATAGTTTATAGAGGTAGGAGTATAATGGACAATAAAATTTACAAACTAAAACTTCTTTACTTTTGACCCTGGCAAATGTTAAAGCCACAAATTGGCAATATAATTTTCTTTAAGAGTAATTCGGTATATTTATCAGGACTTACACTTCTTGTCTTGAAACAAGTCAACCTGGTCTTGTCTTGGCACAGTCAACAGTCATAAATGCAAGAGAAGTCTGTATATCTCCAATGTCTAGCTGGTGAGACGGAACCAGACATCATGGTCCTAATGACATATTGAAGACATTCAAGAAAAAACCAAGACCAAATATTTTTACCCGGATTATAAAAGGACCTTCATACTAGTCGAAAAGTTCACTTGCCATTTTATCCGCTTTGTTTGATAGTTTGTTCACCCTTTTTAAAGCCCTATCTCCTGATTTAAGTTCTAGGGGTCTCCTCCTTAAATTATAATTGCTAGCTTGTCTGTTATTTGACTAGTCTAAATTTTGCTGGACTTTCTCTTTAATGATTTGTAACTTCCTCAGCCTATCTGTCCATTTATCTACGCTTTGAAACTCTATTTCGCTATCGTTTTCAATATTTTTTCTGAGTGATTGAATTCTTTCTAATTTGCGACCTAAATTTGAAAATGCTGGAGTGAACTGAGTCGAGGAATTTTCGTTAGTGTTCATTGCGAACTGGAAATCGTCCATGTCTTCGTCCCAGGTGGATTGGCCATTGTCTGTGTATGTTTTAATTATCAGTTTCATCGTTCTATTGTATCGTTCAGTCTGGTTAGCTTGTTGGTAATATTTTGGCCTTTTCGTGTCTCTAATTTCGAATTTTTCCGTTAATTCTGATTGTTTTTCCGTTTGCTTTTTTAATCGGGATTATGTCGACCCTTTTTGTAAAAAGATCCACAAAAGCTAATAAATATTGGTTCTTGCTCTTTTTTGAAACAGGTAATGGGCCCATGATATCTGCAGCAATCATGGTCCATGGTTCTTCGACGATTCTTCTTCCCATTTGTCCTAATTTTGGTTGGTTACTCGGTTTGGTTCTTTGACAAACTTCACAATTTTTTATGTATTTGAATAGTTCCGAATACATCCCACCAGAAGTAGTACTCTGAAATTCTCGCGTGCGTTTTTTTCGGAACTTAAATGTCCTGCTTGTACGTCATCGTGATTTTCTTCAAAAACCTGTAATCGCAATTTTTGGGTACGACGAGTTTCCATGGGTTAGAGTCTGGTGGAAGAGTAGATTTTAGTGGGTCAGTTCTGTGAAAAGAGAGTTGCGAATCTCTGTTTCGCCATTTTTCGTGTTCTTCCGGTCTTTTTTTGAATGGTCTTATTTTTGTGAGTACCAGTCGTATGTTTTGTCATCAATGTCTGCTTTTGGTTTTTCGATACTACACGCTAATGCAAACGCGATTACTTTTGGTAATTCTCCCGATCTCGACAGAGCATCAGGGACAACATTTGAACTAACTTCACGATGTATGACTTCGTTGTGATAATCGAGATGTTCTAGTGCCTATCTGGCTAATCGGTCAGTGGGATTCTTTAGGTTATGGAGCCAGTTTAACGCTGAGTGGTCCGTGATTACTTTAAAGCTGTAGCCTTCTAAGTACGGCCTAAATTTTTGTATGGTCCAAACTACCGCCAGGCATTCTTTCTCGGATGCCGAGTAACGAGATTCTGCGACGTTTAGGCTTCCACTCGCGTAAGCGATTACGTAATTTACACCGTTGATTGTTTGCATGATTACAGCTCTCAACCCCGTGTTACTCGCGTAAGTTTCGAGTTGGAAGGGTTGTGTAAAATCTGGGCGGGTTAGTATTGGTGCTGAAGTTAAAAGGTCCTTGATGTTTTGGAATGCCTCACCTTGTTCTAATCCCCAATCCCATGTTTTATCTTTTTTTGGTAGTCTGTTCATCGGTTCTATTGTTTTGGCTCAGTGTGGGATAAATTTTCTGTACCAATTTGCCATCCCTATTATGCGCTGTAATTGTTTAATATTCTTAGGTTTAGTGAATTCTAGGATTGGTTTGATTTTGTCATCGTCTACTGAGATTCCTTTGTCGTTAACTTTAAAACCTAAGTATTTGATTTCCAAGCAGCCGAACTCGCATTTCTCCGGGCTGGTCTTAACGATAAGCCCGGAGAAATTATTTTTAGTTTTGCCATTTGCCTCACTGATTTAATCTAAAACAATGTTCAAGTATTTCAAGTGGTGATACAAATGTTGAGTTATAATTTCTATATCGTCTAAATAACACAAAACGTTTGGTTTCAAGTCTGGAGTAATAATTTTGTCCACTAGTCTCTGGAAAGTGGCTGAAGCATTGTTTAACCATTTGATGCCACCCTTCCCGACGCTTAACGTAGCTGGCATACTGGGGTCTTTTTGACCCCAAGCGAAAAAGGCTACCCGCGAAGAGCCAATTCATAATTTTGAGTAGCTGATTTTTCTACGAACTTTTGGAAAGTTACTTCAAAGAATTCTGTGGGTTATTTAGTTGAACATTTTTTTCAATTATGGAAAAAGGATTATGAAAGTTAAACAATAGCGAAAAGTGACATTTTTCACAAAAAAATTAATAACCATTAATACCATTTACCATTAGTACTATTTTTAAATGTTGAAGGGACTTGCCTGGGTCTTTTTGACCACAGTGTGCCTATGAAAGGTTAAACCAAATGGCATCATTTTAAATTGGTACATGGCTTTTCCAGGGACTGTAAATTATGTTATTGGTTTTGAGTTTTCTTCTAAAGGTATTTGTAAATAAGCTAACTTTAAATCAATTTTTGAGATGAATTTTGCTGGTCTTAGTGTGTCCAGTATTTCTGTCATGAGTGAGATTGGGTAGATGTCCTTTTTCGTGATATTATTAACCTTTCTGAAATCTAAACAGAATCTATAGGCTTTCCCTGTTTTTTTGTCATAACTATAGGGTTTGACCAATCAGAATAATAAGGTTCTATTATGTCTTTTCCTAATAATTGATCTAGTGTTTGATGAATTATTTCTTCAATTTTTGGTCTCACGTGGAAATATCGCTGTTTAATGGGATCGCGGCCCTGGACGTCAATTTTATGTTCTATTAGGTGCGTCGCCCTATGTTTTTTTTCCCTGATATACTTTTATTTTGTTTTCTAAAAGTTTTCCTAATTGTGATTGCTGGCTTTCGTTAAGTTTGCGAATACCTTCACAATACTGTTGTAGAACACTTTTCATAACTTATTTTCCATATTCTTATTCCTAATTTTCGGTTTACCTAAACTGAATGAATCTTGTGTGCTTGAGTCGTCGCTTGTGTCTTGGGTGAGGATGCGATCTAGGTGTTGGAATTTGTTTCTCGTTGGGATGTTGATCAAGCTTGGGATATCCTTCGTAGGATTTGTTACGGGAATTTGTGCGTTTTTGGTTTTTTGGCATTAGTTAGAATTGATAGGTTCTAAGGAAACTTCGCTATCTAGTAACTTGTGACTACTTTTGTCACTTTCCCTAGTGCTTGTGAGGTTAATACTGCCTCCAAATGTAGGGTTCCTATCTGCGTTTCTGTTTTCCTTTTTAATTAATGATTCATTTTAAATATTTACATTTTTGCCTCCCTTAATTTCTTTTATTTTAATGTCAGGTTTAGGTTCAGTTTTGTTCGCAGTCATTGGGATGGGTAATGATTGTGGGTTTGCTTCCATTGGATAGCAGGTGGAGGGAATCCCTGGTAACCACCAGATTTCCGAGTCATAACCTAAGGTCATCCGTAGGGCTTTTAGCATATCCATGCCTCAAATTCCTACAAAGTTTAATTTTGGGACTAACCTGAACATAAAATGTTTTATGTGTTTACCAACTCTAATTGGAATTACTTCTTGTCCAATTATGTCGACAGTTTCGCCGTTTTCGACCATTAATTTTTGCGAAACGGGTTTAAAAATTGAAAATTTGGAATTCTGGATTTTTTCCAGCAATTCCTTGCCAACGTACGAATGTGTGGCACCGGTATCCACTGAAATTTGAAATAAACTACCTTCAAATTTTGTCTTTAGATGAAAACGTGTTTCCGTTATTTCATCATTATCTGAATTTGAGATTTCCGGCGTTTCCCTGATTATAAGCATAATAAAGGCATTCTCTTTCGAAATGGCAATCAAAAGTTTTGCTGTTGGTTTGTCTGGGATTTTCTATTGAGCCTGAAGCGCCTATTGCGGGTAACTCTTCGTTATCCCAATAGAAGGCATTGATTTCAAGGTCGAAAGTTTTGTTAGGGTTTTGAATAAGTTCATGGAGTGAGAATTGGTTATTTTGAGTTTGAGTTGATTCAGTACATGTTGTTCGAGTCAATCTGTCTTTATCTGAACTGTTTTTATTCCTTGGGGTTTCCATATTTTTTCTCGCGAAACCCCTACAGAGGCCTATCGATCTATTTATTATTTTAGGGATAGCGCCCAAGTTTTTGGGCGGAGGTGGAACCATATTTCCGATTACTGGTCTCGTTGTGACCTAATCCGAATTAATATTTTGCATTTGAAGTGCAGCGGCATCCTCCAAGTCCAAGTTATCGTGATCGCTTTTTGTGCTAGTGGGGTTAGTCATTATTTGCTTCACTGTACCCGACCTGAGTTTCATTTATATTAAGTAAGGTTCAATTTATTATTGGTGGGACACCCTATATATATTTCTCCGATGCAGTATCTAAAATTACCATTTTGGTTGGAAATTTTAATTTGGTATCGAATTAATTCTCGAGTTCGAAAATATGTTTATTTTCTTCGTAGGACCCTTTGTTTGGAAGATACGTCGCGTGATCTTGATGCGAGTCGCAGGTATTACTCGCGCGAACTTGTTTGCGCGCTTGAACGGTTTGTTTCATTCGGCAATTGAAATATTGAATGAGAATCAATATTCGCTATGTTTCAATTTTTCCAGGTTTCCTTATTACCCTAAATCGATTATAGATTCATTTTTACTGAGTTTTCATTCAATTTTAAGAATTTATAAGTGAAATCTTTCAAATCGATTTCCGTTTTTAGTTTCTTTTTTATACATATTTTGGCTTTTCTTTCGACTTTTGTCTGTTTCGAAAGGTCTCGCAAATATTATAGCTATAGTTGGAATATAAATACATAAAAATCAATGGAATAAATGAATCATAATTCATCACTATGCTTATCATAATCGATTACGAATTTGGCAAGGCACATATGGAAGTCAGTTCTTATGAGTATTTCTATCGAAAATCATATGAGAATTTCAAGCAATTAGCAAGGCATGGATCAAATAGCATGCAAAAGAGATTGAAAGAAAAGTTTGAAAAGTCTTAGAGTAGGCTTATAGGTTTGAGTTGAATTTAATTTGCGTCCTCCTTCTCGGCAGGTTTCATGGTTGTTTAAAAAGGAAAAGTGTGTGATTTTATGTTGGACACCGGGTATTATGGAGGTAATGCCGAGGAGGGAAATTAGGAAATTGGAAAGCTTACATGACGCAGGCGGCTGTCAGCCCGTGGCGGCTGTTGACGAGCGAGAGTTTCCTCACAGAGGATTAATGAGCCGGTGCCTATCTAGGTGGCCCAAATAAGGCCGTGGTGGTGGCTAGAGACCTTCTTTGGCGAAGCGGTTCCAGGGCGAGGAGAGAGCACTAGGTAACACGATGGCGCGAACGCTTAGGAGTCACGACTAACGACCGGATGAGACTGACAACGGCAGGGCTCTTCAGAAGGCAGTCGTTGACTGCGAAGACTGCCAGCGGCAGTCACGAGACTACGTGAAATAGGCCCTCATAAATTTTTTTTCGAACTTGCCCTTCGAATCGTCCCTTATACTTCACGGTGAATTGCAGTTCGAAATTAAAAACTGAAATGTATTGTGAATTCAAGTAGGAAAAAATCAGACCCTTCGCTGAGAACAATGAGCCGCAAACGATCCGTGACCCGAAACACCATAACTCTTTCCAGCATTCCTGGAAACCGAAAAAAAAAATGACAGAAATAACTAATGACAGCCATGCACATGCCGTGGCAGGCACCATCTGCTGAAAGTGGTGAGCCCTGGACTACCGGGTCCGCCGTCGCCCAGGTTTTCGGGACTCCTCAGAGGGTTCCGTCTCCACTCGGGTGCAGCCCGGCAACCCTTTCGTGCAGGGCCGTGCCGAGTTCCATTTAATGGTAAAAATTCTGTTACACACAGTTTCTTGCTAAATGAAAGTTGTTTTACATTTTTTCTCTCCTTCTGTTTCCATTTTATCTCTACTTTCCTTGGCTAGTAGTCTTACTTTCCTCTTTCTGTGTATGTAATCATTTTAAAATCTATTTTTCTCCTCAACGCTAAGATGGGCTACATTCAACCTTCTTCTATGTGCATCTTTCTTTTCATGGGCGGCTGCTTGAATTTCATAATTCCACCACGTGTCACCAGACATTCTTTCTACAATCGCAGTACCACACACTTTAGTTGCACTTTCAACAGTGACATTCCAGATCATATTTGAAGCGCCGTCTATATATTGGTTGTTCAGGAGCGCCTTCCAAGTTAGCTCATCTATACGTTCGTTTGTGCTATTTTGAAAATCTATTCGCACTTCCGGTTTCTGTAGATTCTCAATATTGATTCACGTTTGTTTCGTTTTTTCTGGCTTTTTTCTTCTCCATTCGTGACCTAAGTTAATTTTGGGAGACTAAAAAGTAATGACTAGTATTGCATTCAGATCCCCTCATAATCCTTGTATCATTTACTATCTATCTTTGTCTTTCATCCATAATAACAAAGTCAATTATACTGCGGCTATCTTCTCGACACCAGGTGTACTCTGGGATTAATTTTGTTGTATCTAATTTCAAGATAGGGGTCCATCTTACTCGTAGTGGGGTTGCGAAATTAACGCATATTATTCGGGACGCCATACTCACTTCTGCCGGAATAGCGTCTAACATGAAATAATGTTAATGATTCTTGTTCAGACGGATCTTCTGATTCCGAATCTGCGTGATACCCCTCTGCCATTCATGGCGTTCTTGAGATATAAGCGATTAATCAAATTTGCATTATGAATTAATTATTACATTACCCTTTAATATTTAAACAAATTTTCTCTTACATTTTCGTAGACGAAAATAAGAGGAATAAAAGTTCAGGTAAAACAATGCGTTAACAGGTAAAATGATGGACAAAAAAATATTGTCCTTTTTGTGCTGGGTAAAATTATTTTATTCGAAAAAAGTTTAGGTAGAGTAAAAAATATGAGTTGAAACGAGCAATTTTTATGATGGACGCTATCACTCTAAAGTTGATCATTTTAAAGATAGAATGGTTTCAATTCCCGAACAAAAAATGCCTTCTAATTAATAGTCCTGTTTCTCGAAAGTAATTTGTTTTATTATGAAACGTTTAACACAAAAGCGTTATTTACTCACTAATACATATATTTTCGTATAAAGTAGATGAAAAATTGATTATTTTATATAATTAGGCATCAATGTTTGAACAGGATTTTTAACCTGACACAGCTTCACAGGAAAAAGATATAACGATGTCAAAATTTGCATAGTGCACCTGTAGAGGTAATGAAAAGATCTTGAACAAAATCGCATCTAACTTTGTTTCTATGCATCCTACGAGGTTGTGATAATGTTTAAATAATTTCAAAAGTGAATTGGAATCCATTCATAATATTTACTTTTTTAAATTTTTATTCCCTGTAGAATTATGGATGTTAACTTTTTTAATTTTTTTTTTTTTGGAGATCGCGCGTCATTAGATACAATAGGCTCGCTGCTCCCTGCTGGGCTGGAGTAAGCACGTAGCGTGAACATGTGCACAGAAGGGTCAAAATACGCAGGCGTAGGCTTACATACTTCATGCTATGTAGTTATGGCAGCGCTGACTTTTCAAAAAGTCAGTTGTTATTTCCTCGTTCGATTTAAAGGGTCTAGCCGGATAAGATAGTCAAATCTGCCTTGTAGGGAAACTCTATAACTAAATACATCCTCATATTCGGCATGTATAGAAACCACTTTTCCTAGATTTTCAGACCCCTAGATCCCCATGGGGCAACATGGGACACCATTGAGTGCTGGCGAGTTTTTTTGCAATATCTCGGTCAATTTTTGAACTAGGAAAAATGTTTATATCGAAAACAAAGACCGACTCCTCGCTAAAAAAAAATTATGTTATGTATTTTTGGCTCAAAAGTTCCTGTGATTTTTTCCAGATTTTCAGAAGTGGTGGAACGACAACGTGTATTATTTTTTTGAAAATAAATATTGGTAGACCTTAATGACTGATGATTTTTAACGTCTTTTTGCAATAAGGAAATCTAAATGTATGAACTGTGTTACAGAGCCCTCCCAAATAGCCATACACCCCTGTGGGCCAGGTGACTGAGCGGGAGGCTTATCGTTTTATTTATTGTCACTGTGAGTCCGGTCAAATGATCTCACTTGCTCAATTTGTGAAGGTCTATTAAAATTAATTCAGCAAAAGAAATACATAATTCCTTATATATTTTTTCTAGTAGAATTCGATGGCGCAATCGGATTCATCGTAGTATTTTTCTATAAAGCGTTAAGTGTCCAAAAACCGAACTTTTCTGTAGTTTTTCGCTCCTGACGCTTTCTGGATAATTTTTATGATGAAACTGATTGCGCCATTGTATTCTACGTTGGGTTTCCCTTGCAACTGAAAGATGTAAAAATCTGGAATTTCTGCACTGCATGTGAGCCGGGCTCATCGTTTTTATTTGCTGAATTTTTGAAGGGCTGCCAAACATTATTTTCAAAAAAAATTAACACACGTTTTCGTTGTATTTTTTTACGTAGAATACGATGGTGTGATTGGTTTCATCTTAGGAATTATGTAGTAAGAGCTAGAGGCAAAAAAAGCGGTTTTTAGTGGTTTTTATTTTTTTTTTTGAGGTCGTTCCACCACTTTTAAAAATCTGAAAAAAATCACAGAAATTTTTGAGCCAAAAATACATAACATAATTTTTTTTTAGCGAGGAGTCGGTCTTTGTTTCCGATATAAAAATTTTTGAAGTTTTCAAACGGCTGTAAAAATTTGAATTTCGCGCATAGGTTTATAGGGCTTGAAAAACCCTACAATTTGCTTTTTTTAATTTTTCCTAGCTCAAAAATTGACCGAGATATTGCAAAAAACTCGCCAGCACTCAGTGGTGTTCCAAAGGGGTTTCTATACATGCCGAATATGAGAATGTATTCAGTTATAGAGGTTCTCTACAAGGCAGATTTGACTATCTTATCCGGCTAGACCCTTTTCGGTAAGTGGTGATAAATGAATATGTAAATTAATTTCTTAATGAAACTGACTAATTTTTCTTTTTACAGAATTATGAGAACTTGTATAACTATGTAACTTCTTTCGTAGGACAATGCGTTTGCAATTTACAGTGTTACAAAAAATTGATTTTTAAACGAATTTGACGCATTTTCACAGTTGCTCATCGAAAGCTATTGATCAGAAACATTTAAAACTGGTAAATTGTCTATATCGAAGTGAGATCTCTTGAAAGCAACTAGAAATATTCTGCTCGAATGAAAACTTCTCTCAGGGAATTGTTGTTAAATAATTGAATTTTCAAGAGAAAATCCTCTAGACGTTTCATTTGACAATAGAAAATCATCAAGGCCAACCAGTGTCATAATTTACCCCGAAACTGTTGCAAAACTTATATTTACCATTAATAATATTGTTTATTGTTCATAAGCTCCCTTGCTGTATTGCTCATAACAATATTGAGGCAAAATTATCGTTATACTGAAAAGGTGATCGCTCATAACTTTAAAACTATGTCTCGTTGGTGGCGTATATTCATGAAAAATACATTGTTTAAAAGAACGTGAATGAATAGTGGCTCGTCGTACAAGAAAATATCACGAAACTGAAAAGTTTTAATTTGTGCCCAAGATTAATATAAAAATGAAAACAAACTTTTTTTCAATGAATCGTTTTTCTTGTAAACAATAGTTATAAAGGATAACGAGCAGGTATGAAAAATGTAAGAGAGTTTATGAAGAATAAAGAATACTATTAATGGTGGGTACAGGTTTTGCAGCAGATTTATAGAAAATTATGGCACTGGTTGGGCTGGATGATTTTTTATTCACAAATAAAAAGTCTGGACGATTTCCCCGTGAGAATTATAATTTTTCAACAACAATTTACGAAGAGAACTTACCATTTAATCAGAAGATCTCCATTTGCTTTCAAGATATGTATCCTTGCCATAGACAATGTATTTTAAAATTTTTCTGAGCAAGAGATTCTTATGTACAACTGTGCAAATAAGTCAATTTTGTTAAAAAATTAGTGATGGAAACTAATTATTCTGACTCTACTTTTGATCTATTATAGGTTTAATTTTGCAGTTGCCCATTTTTCGACATGAGCAAAATAAGCAACGCGATATTCCAGCGGATGCACAGGGACATTCTTCTACGAACATGTCGTACAATTAATGCAGTTGGAAATCGATTTATCAATGAGAGGAAAATCTTTTTTGTCTTTTTCGGCACAAGACTATTGTCAACTTTATTATAACCGAACTGCAAAGGATCTAGCTTTTCGCATTGTTCTTTACAGCAGTTGGCCTCATTATACGCGTAATAATAAGCTTTGAAGATATGCAATCTTACAGTGTCGAAAGTTTTCTGTGGCTTGCCTCTTACTTTTAAAACTCAAGCAAGTTATTCTTCGGCATTGCTGATAATCTTTCTAAGGCTTTCGGCGGGAATGGCTAAAATACGAAAGTATCGGAATGTTTACTTTTTACTGAAATATATATTTTGTTTCGTTTCAAAATAGAGTTTGCGAACTCGATTATTCCAGTTCGAAGTCATCTCATATGGAAAAGCTTTTAATTATTGTACATATTTCCTCACCTTCATCGCAGTTCAGCGAATAATTTCTAAGGTCCTTGTTTAATCCACTGGATTTGGTACCGATTTTGCTGGTATAGTCTGATCCTGTGAGGTGATGATTGCTAGGAAGTAATGAACAGTATGACTCTCCGTGTTCAGCAACTAGTTTGTGTATAGGCCAATATCTCGTTCTTTTTCCACAGCTTACTTTCATCCACAATGTGTGCAATATGTTGAAATTTATTGCACGTTTCATCAAATCTGTTTTATCAATTTGCAGGATGTGAATAGTACAACCAATTATCGCGTTAATATTTGCATAGTCAATAGTAAAGACTAATTTTCTTGCAGAGTCGAACTCTATATTTTAAGTGATACTTGGAGAGTGGCGTAGCATATTTCTTTCTTTTTTTCTTGGCTGAAAATTTGATTTTTGAGAGCGTTTTTTTTCTCTCCTGAAAACCATGAAAATTGCACTTATATGCCCCTGCGCAGAACTACCCTTCATTTAACTCATTTTACAGAGGCCAGTTTCCTTCGCGATCAGCACGTTTTAAATCTCGAAGTCAGTTATTCAAATCAAGAGCATTACACCAATACTAAAATAACACCGATTCTTCCGATCTGCGAGTCATAAATGCCTTGAAACCAACGCGAGAGTTTCCGTAACTTCTTTCGAATTGTTGTAAAGCAGTCTTACCTATAAAGAAATGTTTAAAGGTTTACATTAGGTTGGAAAAAAAAATCTCTCACAAAAGTCATGAGGATCAAAGTGATTTGCAGCATTTTCCAACATTACAAGGGATTTTATGAAACTTCAAAAAATTTCTGGAGAACTTCAGGGAGCGTAATTGAATAGAGTTTTAAGAGATTTGTACGGATTTCATGGAATTTTATAATGTCTCAGGGGTGTCTTGACGTTTTTCAATGAATCTCAAAGGCTGTTAAAGGTTTATAGATTAGGATGATATAAAAATTCCCTTTTTTTAATTTTCATTCGTAACGTCCAAAAATATGTACAAATCCATAAAAAAGTACATTTTTTTCTACTTTTGAAAAATAAGATATTTAGAGGTCCCGCAATACCCATAAAGTTTGAAACATGTTCCTCAATGTTACATGAATTGTCTTTTTAAATAGAGTTAGACGTTCGAGCGAAGTAATCACGAATTAGGTTTGGGATTTTGGTAGAATTGCGTTTTTTTTTCTGAAATTTTACACTTTTTGTCCACTTTGTACTTAGATTCATGTAATAATTAATGCAATTTATGAAAAAATAATTCTTCAAAGGAAATTCTTATTGTTTACACCATATTGTCAGAATATCGAATATTCAAAAGATTCTAAAAATTATAGAGGATCTTTATGGTATTGGCAAAATGTCAAGGGATTTCGAAGCATTCAGCTACACTTGAGGGATTCACGGGATTTCCAAAGAAGGTAAAAGCTCTCTGTAGATTTCAAGGGATTACAAAAATTGGAGACTTTTTAGAGAATTCTGAGAACTTCAGTACAGATAGGTTTTTCTCATATATTCCATTGAATTTCAACGGATTTAAAAGATTTCAAGGGTGTCAAAGTTTTTAGGGTTCTTTATATGATTCCAAGGAATTTTATGGAGTTTCATCAGATTTCATGAGATTTTACGAATTTTAGTACTCTAGGGTCTTTCAGAGGATTCCAAGGAATTTCACGAGATTTCAAAACTGGTAAGGGCTTTCAAAGAAATCCGTTGGATTTTAAAAAATTTTCAAAAAACAATAAATTACATTTAATGTAAAGAGGCTTCTACTGATATCGAAGAATTACAGGGATTGTTGAGGATTCCAACGGATTTAAAAGCTTTTTGGGTATTTTAAGAGATTCGAAAGGATATCACACGATTTTGATCAATAATTGCATTCTTTTAAAACTTATTGACTAATATTTTTGTTGAGATCTTTTCAAAAAAAGTGACTGTCGGTTTCTAGGATAGTGAGGTTGGGCTCATGCATTGTTTTGATTCTCCAAATTGGATCATTTTAATATTATATGGACGGTTTGAATAAGCTGCAGCGGTTTTGATACCAGAGGACTTACTTTATCGACTTGTGTTTGTATTTGAAAAAAAAAAGAAAACTTGTTCAAGATCATTCTTGTTTTTTTCGGTGTTATTATTTTCGCGAAGAAACGGCTTCATATGCAGTCTGAATGAGACTTCCCCCAGCATGGACTGTGCATTTTCCAAACGTATCGGTGTTCACGAAAACATTTTCAATACCGCTTCCTTCTAAATATTTTCGACACACGCACAGGCAATTTTTGCTGCATTAAAATTTCCAAGCAAAAAAATTATATTCTTGAATTCGTCACTGAGAGAGCACGCTTTCCAAATTGCAGAGAGCGTTATAAACGGTGGCATATTTTGTTGCTGAATGTGGTGAAACTGGTAAGAAACCAAGTGTCTGCTGTGGACGAGTATCGGTTGACATAGCAGGATTAAAAGCTGACCAGGAGGGAATTTGTTGGAAATTTTTCATCTTTTCTAGATTTGTCACATTCATTTTCGACCAATTCCAGGCGAAAATGTGATGATTAATTTTGTTATACCTCTCAGGTGAAACAGCAGCGTGAGAGTATACGTGAAATTCTTCTGGCAGTATAATAGGCCGACAACATTTTTCAAAATCTCTTGAAGATTGACATACTAGTTGACAGGACAGAATCTTATTACGATGGGGAACGTTTGCTTCTGAGAGTTTGGTTAATGAATTTCACTTCCGGAAGCTTTTTTTGATGAAGAACAATAACAGTATCGTGTGTACTGTTCTTTCCTGATAGTGATGATTCATTATGATCAAAATTGTCAACCGCTGTACTGGTATAGGAGCTTTTGTTAAAGTGAATGGGTAACGGTACATGCACTTTATTATTCACTGAATATGACTTCGATAATTCTGACACACCGAATAATTCTTCATTACGCATACCCCGAAAGGGAAATGGCTTTTTTTTTTTTTTTTTTTTAGAGGAGTAAAAACGGAAAATGCTCATGCACCAGCCACATTCGAACTTCAGGGGCCACAAGGAACGAAGGTGAGTGTGGGACTTACCGAAACGGCACCTACCCACTAAACCTTAACTCCTTTCCCTGCCAACTCATGTTCCCGGAACCGCTTTCGCATTACTTCAGGAGCATGAGTTATAGGCATTCTACGCCGTGCTTCGGCGTCCCAATGTTTTGTCTGCTTGGCATTTCACCTCTTCACCCCCAACCAAGATGCACGTATCGTCCTCAGTAGTGTGGTGGTACCACACTTCGGGCTCGTCGGCCTTCGGCATCCCGGCTGGGGGTGGTCAGGTATTCGCGTCATATTATACAATTTGTTCTACTTGCCTGCCTTCTTGTTCCTTGTTTTGTATTATGTGTCTTATAACACGGTATGCTTGCGACCAACTATGTTCGGAGTCAGTGAGACTTTCCATCATACTTTTGTCTGTGGAGGCTTCGCCTGTCTCTCTTCGGTACTCTTCTCGAGCTTCTTCCCATCTTGTGCATGAGAATAAGGTATGCCATGCTTCGTCAATCTCGCCGATCAAATAGGTACTTTCTGGAGCATCCGTGACCAGATTAGGCCTGTGTCAGGAAGTAGTCTATTTCCCCGTAGGGTCTTTCTAGCCACTTTCGAATGTCTGAGATTAACTTCCATGTCCACCGTCCGTGGGTGCCCGTTGTCCACTTGCCTTGCCATTTGGCAATGAGATCTTCTCTCGCTTCACTCCGCTGTCTTCCTTCGTAAGTTTGCACCCTCTCCTGCACCAGAAGTTCTATGGGCGGTATTCCAGCAATAACTCCAATTCACTCTGTTGAAACTGTCCGATACGCACTGGCCATGCGAATAAGGATACCTTTTGTACTCGCTCTAATTTTCTTTTCAGATGTTTTTTTTCACGGCTTTGTGCCAGACTGGAGCTGCATACAGCAGCTGAGAGTGCACTACGTTTACCAAGATGCGTCTTTTCGATGCTCTTGGCCCCCCGACATTCGGCATAATACCTGTTAGCGCTGTCATGGTTTTCTATGCTTTTCCGACTGTTCTGTCAAAATGCTCTTCGAACGTACCTTTTGTGTCAAGCCATACTCCCAGATATTTGAGGGCTCTACCAGGCCTAATCTCAACTTCTAGTACGCGAAACTTAATTGGGCGTATCTTTCTTTTCCTTGTCAAGATGACAGCTTCCGTCTTTTCCTTTCCCCAGCTTCCTGATTGCGGTGTTTGCAGCATTCATCAGCATGTCTTCGTTCATCGCCACCACTACTATGGCCACGTCATCCGCGAAGCCTACGAGTTCGACCTTAGCTGGCATTTCTAGCTTTAACATGTCATCGTACTGAACATTCCATAATGTCGGGCCTAGTACTGGTCCTTGCGGGACACCGCTGTTGACATCCCTGGCTTTCGCTGCTGCTTTCTTTGCGCTGGCCAACACTTGTTTAATGGCATCAACTGTTTGACGGCCTTGTCTGAACCCGAACTGGTTTTCCACTAGATCTCCAGTCCGTGCTATTTCTTCTTTCAACCTGCTCAGTATAAGCTGTTCATACAGCTTCCCTTCGACATCCAGGAGACATATTGTTCTGTAGGAATTAGGGTTTCCCAAAGGTTTGTTCCCTTCCTTTAAGAGTACCAACCTGGATCTCTTCCAGATCTTCGGAGATTCTCCTTTTGCGGCCAATTGGTTGTATGTTTTAAGTACATACTCCGATTTTGAAAATTCCAGTTGTTTTATTACCTCCGGCGGTATGTGCCCTGGACCTGGTGCCTTGTTGTTCTCAAGCTTTTCAGATGCAGCTTTTAATTCCTCTCTGGAGAAAACTTTGAATGCATCGTTGCTAACTTTGTCAAAGTCTACTATCTCATGCACTGGGAAGAGATGTATTGCGACATCTTCTACAGCTTTCATGGTCATTTGTATCTTGGGGGGGTTTCCGATTGCTCGCTTCCTCAATATCGCATAGCCTTTTCCCCATACATCTCTGTCTACCTCGTCACGAACAGTGATCCAGTTTTTCTTTTTTGCTGCTTTGATACTGCATTGGAGCACTTTCTTGCTGCACACGTACTCCTCCCGCAGTTTCTGCTCCTGTATAGGTGCGTTCTTCTTCGCAATCCTTGTGTGCTTCCGTCGCTTTTCGATGCACACTTTTCGGAGCTTCGCAATCTCTTCGTTCCACCAGTACATAGGTTGGCTTTTGCAAACTGTTTCACCTTTGGGCATACACTCGTTGCACAGTTTCTCCAACGTGCTGGAGAAGTTTTCCGCTGATATTGCGTTCGAATTCTCTGGGATTCCTTCCATGGCCTGTTGTAGCTTCTCTTTGTTTAGCTTTTTTGTTCTCCAGCCTATTTTTCCCTGGTTCTTCTGCACGGATCTCGATTTGTCCACAACTTCGAAAATAACATAGTTGTGGTCACTGAGGGATTCCTCTTTACTGACTTCCCACTTATGTATTCTGTTGCCAATTAGTGTCGTTGCTATTGTCAGATAAAGTATTGACCCGTAGCTCTTCCTTACAAAGGTTGGATTTGTACCCGTGTTTTTGACGATCAGGTCGTTTTGCGCTAGCCATTTAGTGACTATTTTCCCTCTGCCATCAGTTCCTTTCATACCCCATTGCGGGGATTTAGCGTTGAAGTCTCCTGCAACTATCGCTTCTTCGCCTGTGGATCTGATGTATTCTGCAATTTCCTGCAGAAGAGCCTCCAGCTCTTCGACTTTCCTGTTTGGGGAAGCATAGCAGCCGTAAATAGTGAAGGATGTTGTTGCTACGTAAGAGAAACCTTTTTCTTTTCCCAATTCTTTCATGGCGATATTTTTGTCCAGTACCTTTATGGCCGTATCTAGTTCTTCGTCATATACCCAGTCATTTCTGCCTTCTATACTCTTTTGATTGGGTTCACACAAAACTAGTATTCCTGCATCCATATTCATTGCTGTGGTTAGGGCGAGATCATGAGCTGGTTTGGACCTATTTGTATTGATCTGGAGGATTCTCATTGATATCAGATTCCGTCTGTCTTCCCTCCGACTTGTTTGCTTGCATATTTTTTTCGACACTTTGAGCTGTTAGTTTGATGCCCCTCTTGCTCACAGTGCACACAGTAGGGCTTGTTTGTACATTTGGCTGCCTTATGTCCTTCTTTGCCACATTTTAGACAAAGATTTTCTCTATTTGGTCCATTGCATTTACCTTTAACGTGACCATATTCCCAGCACTTGAGCCAGTAGCTATCTTTGGTTCTCTCTAATAATCTACAGCTGGTCCAGCCAATTTTTATTGAACCCCTCGAAAGTAGCTTACCAGCATCACATTCTCGCATTATTATTGTGGCATTTTGTCTTCCATCGTATGCTGGGCGAAGTGCTCTAACCTCGAATTGTTTTGACCCCAGTTGAGTTTCTTTTGAAATCGCCTCTCTGATTTCATCCTCCGTTGTCACTTCATCCATGTCTTTAATATGGGTAACGGTTTTTTTTGATAAGGAGGGACGTGGTCGCTCCAGGTACGTGTTCCTTTATTTTCTTTTTAAGAGCCTCTGCCTTGTCCAGCCCATTTGTAACCGTGAGAAGGAGTTATCCGCTTCTTGTCTTCTTCAGGTCTTTGATGTTAATACCTAGATCGCTTGGATTCACTGCTAGCTTGATTTTCTTCAGCGTCTCCGCGTATGAGCTGTTTCCCATTCATATTAAGATTGCATCACTTTTCTGCTCCTTTGCTTCTTCTTTTCTTTGGACCTCTCTCGTTTTATTACGCACCCTATTCAAGGGAAATGGCCTAATGGTATACACACATTCATACATGTGCATTTCCAGCTTGAAATGCTTCTGTTCCACTGGACAGTTCACTTAATTCACTCCTTTAGAAAGTTGTAGACGATTCGAAAGATAGCGCGGAGATTTCCGAGGTTTCCATCATCGCGAAATGAAGGAGATATTACACTCGACTGTAATGAGGTATTTGAGATATTTAAAGTGTCGGATATGTCGGTCTCACATGAAGATTCAACTGCTTGGCGCCTTTTTAAAATTGTAGACGGTTGTAGAGGTATCGCGGAGGTTTGCGAGACTTCCATGATCTCGGATCAGGGAGACATTCCAATGCTTTCCGCCAATCTTTCCGATATTTGTAATATAATGGTGCGGTTTGAGGTTTGAGCGGATTGGCTGAACTGCGTCATAGCTCAAGCTGACACTAATGTAATTAAGACTATTTACAATTTATTTGCTTTTTCACGTTCCGTGTGCCGACAGAAAAGTCACAACGTGTGAAGAAGTTCGCTTTTTTCTTATCTCCTCGTCTTTCGTTTCGACTTTTTAGCAGACCAGTTGATTAATTTGTAGATAAAATAAATTAATTATATATTTTTTGTCGTGAAAGTAAAAAATAAAGTGACGAAGGGAGGTCCAGATAGTTTGCCGAACTCAAGAAAGATTCCTTGGATGGGTCTCACTCAATCTTCTCCGGGCATGAAACTCCTTTGATGGGTCTCACTTCTTCTGCTGTCAGGGCGAGTTTCCTTGAATCGTGGGTCTCACTTTCTCTGTCGCCTCTTCCTTCTCGATTCTGCTTCGTGTGCTACTGCTTGTTGGGGCCATACAATTACCGAGCGGAGGGTCGGTTCTGGTCGGGCAGGGCTCTGGGGGTGAAGGGCCAGGTTATACTGGAATTGTTCCGCTGGACTCCGCGTAGGTCCGCTGCCTCCTGGACCTGAAGTGAAAAGGGCGCGAGAAGCTTGTGCTCCCCGGTACCTATCGAACAAAACCCTGACAGACTAAGTTGCTTCCCGGGAGTCTGATCTGCCGTAACTTCCGAGATTCACGCTGTATGATGTTCCTTCTCAGCTCGACGTTTCTGTGCGAGCTTACGGCGTGGGTTAAGCCTGCATTTTTATGCACGTCAGCGACTCCGTTGTACATTGAAAAACTCTGGCTGAAACAGAAGCTCACAAAAAAGGGGGAATGAGAAGGGCACAATGAGGGTAGATAGATGCTTGGCAAATTTCGATATCACTCTGAGGGCTCCGCGGGAGATGCTAGGCAAATTGAAAGTTCACTCAAGGGCCACGTGAGTATTCCAAATAATCTTGAGTGGGAAAAATATGGTGATGTTGGACCCCGTTGAGCACTCTCCGGGAGGAGGGGAACGTGGAGATCTCAAAATATGCGTCATTGCTAATTATCAAGGATAACCCTATCAGGTTGTGAGGGGGTGATAAATAGAACAACGTTCGCTTCTTGATTGCCATGCTGGCGCTGCACACTAGTGAAGCAAAGCAAAGTCGGTGGCAGTTGACAGCTGGCACGAACAAGTAGTCTGGAGTCGAGGTCACATCTTTCAAAAATCCGAACATCTACGACGTGTTCAGTTTGCGGTCGGGTCGTCGAATACATGAAATACGCGAACCGCGCATATTTATAGACTTCGGATGGACGCGGAGCGCAATAAGTAGTTTGCGAAAAGAAGGGCATGAGAAGCGACTTTCTGCCACTCGTAGAGAAGTGGGATATCGGACCATGTGATTAGCGATTGACTTGAGAACCGCGAGAATTCCGAGCCACTGCCTCGGACCACCGGATTCTGCCAGCCTGTGTATTTCAAGGAAACTATTGTGTTATATCACAGTAATTAGTCTTCCAAAATGAAAACAGATTTCTTAATACTATGTTAACATAAGATTCTGCATAATTTTGATGGTTCCGCTTAAGAAAAAAACATCCATTTAGAGCGTCACAAGAAAGAAAGTTATTTCGTTATTACTTATAAAATTGTTACAACGCTCACGGGCGACAACTTTTTTTCTCATTATATCTCCTGCACAGTCTTCACTCTTGTTTCCCAATACTTTCGTTACTTCCTTCTCCTGCACATACATCATTTTCATTTCCTTTTCTTTCTAGTGAGCTAAGAAATTCGCTTCCATCGAACTGGAAAAGAGTATGCAGTTCCTTCTTAATTTTCAGATACTTTTAAGTCCTGTGTATCACAAAACCTATCTTGCAAATCGAAATCGCAAGCAAGTGAAGTTTCACGAAGAATGTTCGCACAATCTTTTATTATATTCTTGAATCATATTAAATGCACTACGTCTTCTTGCGTGATTATACTTAAAAAAAATCTGCGCATCGGTTTGATCTCGCGCTTCGGGCTCGATAATGTACTAACCTCGCGCTGCGCGCACGGGCGCATTTGCCTGACACTTTAAGCTCGGTTCCTCTAGGCTTCCGCACTTCGTGTGCTCGTTATTGCGCGCTTCGCAAGCTATTAGTAAGCTTCATCGTTATGGCCTGATTTTCGTTTAATTATGTCAGTTTTACATAAAAAAAAGAACTAATTTACTTAAGGTTCTACCGACCTTAATGAACACATTCTCATCAAGACGCACGCGCTTCGCGCTTGATGTTCCGTATAATAGTTATGTAAACTTCGCGCTCTACGCTCATTTCTGTTGATCGTATAGTAGAAACTCAAAAGTTTGAGCGCGCTCGCGGCACAAAATTTTGTCGTCGCGCTTCGCAACGACCATATGTTATGTTCTATCTCCTTAGATAAAAATGACTAAATTTGTATTTGATTCAAAATGCAGAAGGAAATTTCTTCACTTCAGCGTATATTTCCGTATCTTTCTAATAAATCCTACAATCGGAATGATTTTTTCCAACTATGTGAAAAGGGGAGAAAAAAAAGTATCTAAGTCATTTTTGGAACATATATATGATAAATTTTAAAAAGATTATTGAAAAATGGGCATTGGAAGTTTGTTTGGTTCTCTTTCTTCTTTATTCCCGCCCTAAGTTTATTTTGGAGACTAAAAGGTTATGGTCAGTATTGTCTTCAGAGTCCATCATGCCTCTTGTATCTTTTACTAGTTCTCTTAGCCTTTCATCCGCAATAACGAAGTCAATTATACTGTGGCTATTTTTTTCGCCAGGTGTACATGTGGATCACTTCATGTCTAAACCAAGCATTTGTAATAAGTATGCCCTTTTCTGAGGATGAGCCAGTAGTTATTGTATCATTTAAAGTATCCCAGAAGGCGTCTTTGACATCTATTGATCCTTGATCTTTGAGATGCTGTCTTGCTTCTTCATTCATAATCAAATCGACTACAATGTGATTCCCTATCTCCTGACCATATTTCAAAACCGCCTTTCAACACCCCATTTTCTATGTTTCCAATTTCGCAACCCTTTTTCTCTATCTCTGATACACAGGGAATATCCAGTTTTGTACGTGCATAGTTTCTTGTAATACTCTTACCTTAAGATTACGGAGGGGAGGGGGGCGACAAGGAATGAAAACCGAGAGAGTCGCAATTGTTTGATGTTTTATGCTGAGAAGGTCACCAACCTTCAGCAGCGTAGAATTAGATAGGAGTTCCTATTTTCCAATCTGCCAGTTCCCGGCCTACCTCCAGGTGAGGAACCAAAAACTCTTTTTTTTCATACAATATATATATATAGGGATGAGCTCAACTTTGCACGTAGCAACTTTGCACATCAGTGGCCAGACGTACACCTGTGCACATCGTTGGTCAGACGGACAACTGTGCACGTTTATGCCCTTACGTAAGGGTTGTACGAGGGTGATCCTTTATATCTACGTATAATAAATTTTTAATATTCAATATTATTCAGTCCTGGTGGAATGGAGCGTACTAACTTTCTTAAAGTTCATTTAAAAATATTTCAAACATTATTTTGATGAAATTATTCTATATAAATGAAAATCTCTTTTTGTTTGATCCTCTTAAAAACGCGCCATTCCATGCACGTGAAGCAGACGTAATGTGGCCGCTTCCAGCCCAGTAACGTTTGGACATGCGCACTCCGCCGCCGGGCCGGCATGAAACTTTACGCCCGCTACATGAAACCTTACGCCCGCTATATAAAACTTCAGGCCCGCTACATATACACACACATGCATAACATGTAAATATCTAATACAAGGTTCAGAACATTGTATTAGACATTTATCAACTGACGAAAGTTAAATTAAATGAATCCAAGCTTTCTCTGTGAGGAAGCAAAATAAATTTGAAGAAAGATTTTCTAATATTTATAATAATTTGGAAGGAATGTTTTCATAAAAATAGCCTTTGAAATATATGTGAGCAAACTTTAAAAAAGTTATCACACTCCATTCCACCAGGATTGACTAATTTTAACTGTTAAAAATTTATTATACATCGATACAAAGGATCACCCCCGTATAGACCCTCACGTAAGGACATAAACGTGCACAGTTGGGAAAGTGGCATCTGTGCACGTGCACAGTTGGGCAAGTGACATCTGTGCACGTGCACAGTTGGGCAAGTGACATCTGTGCACGTGCACAGTTGGGCAAGTGAAATCTGTGCACGTGCACAATTGGGCAAGTGACATCTGTGCGCGTGCATAATTGGGCAAGTGACATATGTGCACGTGCTCAGTTGGGCAAGTGACATCTATGCACGTGCACAGTTGGGCAAGTGACATCTGTGCACGTGCACAGTTGGGAAAGTGACATATGTGCTCGTGTAAAGTTGGGAAAGTGACATATGTGCACGTGCACAGTTAGGAAAGGGACATTTGTGCACGGTTAAGTGCAAAGAAGTCCATCTGTGCACGTGCAGAGTCGTCCAAGTGACAACTGTGCACGTCAGAATTTCGACGTGCAGAACTGGGCTTCTATGGATTTGGACGTGCACAGATGGACGTGCACAGTTGTCCGTCTGGCCATCGACGTGCACAGTTGGGCACGTGCAAAGTTGCTACGTGCAAAGTTGTCCGTCACCCTATATATATCACGATTTGTCGTATCTTGCATAGTTTGGCCGTGAAATGAAATGTTCAGATTTTTCATTATTTTTGTGCAATAAAAATGTGAATTTTCGATTTTTCAAGAAAATTCAGAAAGTCGTTATGATAATCTTGTAGAACGTGCAAAAAGAAACATTTTTCTCTTCTTGACATTTTTTCGTATCGTATGGACAGCAGTCGATGGAATTTCTTAATTTTAAGAAAAATGTTCGCAAAATTTTGAAAATGCTCCAACTTTTTGAATTTCTATCCGAAATAGCTAGTTCACGAGCTCGATCTTTCCTTTTGGACCCTGAAGCTGTGTGCAAAAGCACAATCAAATCCAATCAGTCTTTCAGAAGTTATCCGGTATAAAGACGACGACGACAACGACAACGACGATAACGACAGACAGACACCGACGTGAAAACTATTTTTTCTCATTCAGGGGATCTCAAAACGTCAACATTTGATGGAATCCACGAAAGTCATTTTTCACATAAAATCAATACATTCTCATTATGATGAGAATGTAATCATTCATTATTTGTTGTGCGATCCAATTTTGAATTTCCGATTTTTTCAAGGAAACTGAAAAAGTTGCCATGGCACCCTTGTAGGGTTTCAAAAAGTAATGTTTTCCGTCTCTTGACTTTTTTTCATATTGTGCTTTGTTTCGCTCCAAATGTAAATTTTCGTTTCTTCGTGGGGATTTTGAAAAGGCCATAACTCTGACAATTTTCTTTTTATTGAAGAAATTCTTAGGTTTAATTGTTTGAATTTCTGAGTACTATGGACAGCCATCCATGGAATTTCTGAATTTTGAAAAAAATGGTTTAAACGTTTTTAAAAATGTTCTAACTTTTTTCATTTTCATCGCAAATAGCTGGTTAATAAACACGATCTCTCTTTTTGGTCCCACAAACTGTGTGCCAAAGCACAATCCAATCCGATTAGTCTTTCGAAAGTTATCCGGTGCACGGGCGACGACAACGACAACGACGACAGACAGACACCGACGTAAAAACTATTTTTTCTGACTCAGTGGGTCTCGAAACGTCGACATTTGATGAAATCCACAAAGTCATCTCTCACATAAAATCAATACCTTCTCATTATGATGAGAATGTAATAATTAATTATTCTTTGTGCGATCAGAATTTGAATTTTCGATTTTTAAGGAAACTCAAAAAGTTGCCATGACACTCTTGTAGGGCTTTCAAAAAGTAACGTTTTTCGTCTCTTGACTTTTTTTTCATATTGTGCTTTCTTTCGCTGAAAATGTAAATTTTCTTTTTTTGGGGGGGGATTTTGAAAATGCCATAACTCTGAAGTTTTTTTTTCTTCATCGAAAAAAGTCTTAGGTTTAATTCTTTGAATTTCTGAGTTCTATGGATAGCCGTCCATGGAATTTCAGAAGTTTGAAAAAAATGGTCTCAAAATGTTTGAGAATGTTCTAACTTTTTGAAGAAAATTGCTGATTAACGAACTCGATCTCTCTTTTTGGTCCCACAAACTGTGTGCCAAGGCACAATCCAAAACGAACAGTCTTTTGAATGTTATCCTGTATACAGACGACGACGACGACAGACAGACAGACACCGACGTAAAAACTATTTTTTCTGACTAAGGGGGTCTCGAAACGTCGACATTTAATGAAATCCACGAAAGTCATTTTTAACATAAAATCAATAACTTCTCGTTATGATGAGAATGCAATAATTAATTATTTTTCGTGCGATCGAAATTTGAATTTTCAATTTTTCCAAGGAAATTCAAAAAGTTGCCATGACGTTCTTGTAGGGCTTTTAAGAAGTAACGTTTTTCGTCTAATGACTTTTTTTCATATTGTGCTTTGTTCGTATGTTGGCTCTCACCTCTGCCGTATTTACCATTATTATTAGGTAGGCAAGGTACTGTGGACATTTCTAACGTCAAGTGTCCTGTGAATACACAGAATAAAAAAACAATTTGAAAAAATGTTATCTCAGTAAAAATTGAAAAATCGTCAGAATACACAGTTACTTTACTTTCCAGAGAACGCGTTTTAAAACTTTTCAAATTTAATAATAATATAAATTTAATAATAATTTAATTACGATATTGTTCAATTTTGGACTCGATAAATTTTTGCTTTTTCACCACGTCTTTTCTCTTAGCTTCGACATCTTTGAAAACTATTTCGAGTGATGTGGTGACACACAGGCGTTATTGTTCTCTGGTTCTGTGCCCAATTCATGCCACAATTTTAGAGGGCCCACCGGCTAGCAGGTCAAACACTGACCGTGTGCCCAATTCGGGTGCACCGTTTGAAAAGACAGGTGCACTACCTGAGGTGACAATATCGCCTTCATGCCGGAACCCTTCCCCCTCACCATAAACTGCAACTGAAATATCGCACGTTCCAAAAGGAAAAACGACAGCGATATTGGGTACCTGTTGTTTTGTTCGAATCGATTTCCAAAAGGAAAATCTGTTTCAAACTTTGAATTTTAAAATTTTTTAAAATTAATTATTCGAATTTAAATTTAATTAATTTAATTTAATTTAATTTTTTTTAATTCAAAATTTAAAATTAAATTTAAAACTGAATTTCTAAATTTTAATATCTAGGTTTAACCTCCTAATATTTGTAGATCAACGTTTCATAGTTAAATATCCAGATATCAATTCCAATTTTTATTTATTTCATTGTATACTATAAAACTGAATAATGGATGATATATATTTAGTAATGAATAAAATTACATTTTCATCAAATTGCTGATTTGAACACTCTTTCAAGATGATATAATAAAGTTTTAAGCAAGATTCAAGTTGAAATATATCGAGAATTATTTAGGCTTCTATTTGGAAATTGTACAAATTTGCAATAGTACGATTGAAATGTACATTTGTCCATTTTTTAATATTCGAATTTGAAACTATTTTATTTCGATCGTTCTCAACTTCAAAATGTTCAGCCAATAAGTGTTACAAATTGAAATGGTGCAATTTTTAAAAATCTGTTTTCGAAAAGAAAATCGAAAATGTCTTATAACCCGAGGCCTGATATGGTAATAAAGAATAGATGAATTGAAAGTATTATGAATAAATTTGTGTTATATTATCCGTTGGGACCAGTGGCGGCCACTGGTTGGGACTATTTTTATATTTATATACTTGAGATGTTGGACATGTTATTTTAACCGATCAGCGAAAATATTTTAAAATATTTCAAGGTGGAACGTGCAAAATTAGTGACATTAGTAGCATTTTTGTCAAAATAGTATCATCGCTGAAAAAAGTGGCCAATAGTGACAATAGTGTCAGAAATCCGAAACCTGTAAATTACATTTTTCATGAACTAGCTGTACATGTCTGGACCTTTATTTCAGAACATTAATAAAATGAAAAAAGTGAAAATAAGTTCATAATTTTCTTTCAAATATCAGATATTAACAAAGTGTTGAAACAATATTTGATAATTTGAAATTGAAAGCGTTTGGAATTCAAAAAAGTATATACTTAATGATTCCGAATTAAAAACGTTCAAAATCAAACAATTTTAGATTACCTAGGCAAAATTTGGACAAAATCACAATATTTCTAATGTAATAGAAAAGAATTTCACTCGCCTCACTTCTTAATAGAAGAGTTTGAAATTGAATAACTTTAAAATCAAAATTTTTTCATCAGGTTCTCTCAAAATACGAAAATTTTGACAAAAAAATTTTAAAAGTGGACATTTACATTAGAAAGGAGTTTTTGTTATGTAAGTATTGCTTCAAAGCGTTATTAATAAAAAAAATTTATTTTCAATTGGAGCATCTCGGAATCAAAAGATTTCAGATTGAGATTTCGGAAACAGAACAATTCAAAACTGTTCAAAATTGAATAATTTCAGATTAAAATTTTAAAAATTGGATCATATAAAATTCAACTAAATTTCCTTTCTCGTCAAATCGTGATCGATGAAAACTCCCTCATCCTGTATCCTGTTCTTATTTCGCATTACCCCCAACTTTTCTTCCCAGCTCTCCAACTCTACAACCGCCACTTCCTTCTACTTCCTTCTCTCCGAATTAATTTGCCCTACCCTGCCTTCAACCCTACCTATGCTCTGTAGCAGCTCTTCCACGCCCTTCCTTTCTTCTCCTACGCTCTCCTACTTTATCTTCTATCATATTCTCTACCCTCTCCCAAATACCTTTAATCTCTCTCCCTCCACTCCCGTCTCTTACTTCCATTTCCATCCTGCCCTCCACCTTCTCGAGTCTCTTTTCTGTCCTTTCCTTCCACAACCTGATCTCCTCTTCCGTCTGTTCTATTTTAACTTTCTTCTCTTTCCTTTCCCTCTCTAACCCTTCTACTCTTTCCCTCAGCTCCTACACCTCCTTTTGCCATCTTTCATCTCTGATTTTCATGTCCTCCCTCATGCCTTCCATCTGCTCCTGCCCTACAGACACCACTTTCTCTGCCTTAACATCCCCTAACTCTACTAGAACCACCCTTGGCCTCTCAAAGGCCGAAGATTCCCGACCACAAACACCTCCAACTCCTTGCCACCCTAACCTCACTTTCTCTATCTACCTAAATCTCACGTAACTCGCACGCCAAAAAGAAAAACACTTTATCTTCCCAATTCACCCGACACAACTGTCATCAAACACGTTCTCACTTCCGCCACCAACATGCAAGTACACAAATCCATTATTTGTCACAGCTCACACATAAACATACAAATTGACTGATAACCCCATAAGAAGATCCACATACTTTTTAATTCAATCACATCCACTGAGCAAAGCTCCATACGGGTGTCGATTAGTATCCAAGATCGTTCGCTTCAGCCGTCTTATCGTTTCCGTGACCTTCTTCGTCATACATTTCTTATAATCAATTTTTATTCAATCATCCCTATTCTTGCATACAACTTTTGCTTTCGTTGCATCCATACATGCTTTCATAATGGCTTTTCTGTTTCTATGACTCTTTACATATTGTTGTTGTAGAGTCTCACTCACAGAGGATTATATATGCAATTTTAGTATTCTTTGACACATTTTTACTTGTAGTCGTGGCTCTTACTTATAAAGTTTCAATCGGACGTTTCAATCTGGACACTAGGGTCATCTCGCGTTTCTGTATGCTTAGTGGACGGATATTGCAGTTATGGTTGCGCAGTGAAATTTGTGAATTTGTGGATGGGCACTAAAGTAAATGTCGCAATTCCGGCTACGCAGTATACTTCTAGCCTGAGAGAAAATTGAGCTTTTCCACTTTCTATAATAATAACAGGTTGCTCTGAAAAAGCATCTAGGGGCGACTACTGTCATCTACAATGCTCGCGTCCGCTGTGTAAGGATAACAGTGGTAAAAGACGAACTCCATACTACACAATGCTTCCAATTTT
Organism: Andricus quercusramuli; assembly: GCA_932178445.1. NCBI lineage: Eukaryota > Metazoa > Arthropoda > Insecta > Hymenoptera > Cynipidae > Andricus > Andricus quercusramuli. Next base: position 55,528 of record CAKNXH010060664.1, read on the forward strand.
GTACCTAATACAACATCACCGCAAAAGATTTCTAACATCGTATTGATATTATATTGTGTATCTAGGATTGAAACAGTCTTTTTATCCTAGCGAGAGTTTTGTGAAAACGCAAGGATAAAAAGACGTTTCAGTTCTTGGTACACAAGATACTTCATGTAACAAAGGTATGATTTACAAGTTTATCACGTCTGAAATTTAAGGTTAATTTGAAGCGGCCATAATCGTTCATGGTCGACTGCGAATGTGCATGGGCGCAGTGAAATTATGAGCCCATGTTACTCCTGGAGAATTATGGACACATTACTGTACTGCGCGCATGCGAATTCACTCCTGTTGTGCAAACGGCTACTTTCAGAACTAAAAAGGCGCTGATAGAACCCGTAAATCATGCCTGCGACACGTAAATTAATTTTTAACATCCTCATCTCATTGGGCACTTGAATTAGTCCATGGCCGATGATGAAAAATCGAGTTCCCTCGAGAACAAGTTTCAAACAAAAAAAAATAGTAAATGAATATCCCTGCCGAAGGTGTTCTCGCGTTAGCGTCGCGGTAGGGCTTGAACTTTCCACTTATAACTTTGGAGGTCATGTTGGCTGTAGTATTGCTACTAACAGGGTTTACCATGCCAGACAAATAGAAAAGTAAGAGGAAAGGGACTAAAAATAACAACAAAACTCATCGAAGACATCAAGAGTATTTTTAGTATTTTGAACCAATTGTCACTCACCGAGGATCATCGGGGCGCGCCTAGAGTCAGCGCTGGGGGCTACAGCATGCGGGACTGTGGTGATGGTGATCTTATCGCTATTGTGAGAGACATTCAGAATAATTTTCATATCTCAGAAGACCTAGCAATGGAGCTGAAACGACTAATGGTCTTGTTGAACCTTATGTCGATCCAGTACTACCCCATTCTCCAGAGGCAAAGGGCCTGATTCAACCAGAGGCTGAAGCAGAGGCTCGGCAACTAGAAACGCGATTAGAACGGACACAGCATATGGACATAGATTTCATGCGCCTTCATTTCTTGGCATAGAAAAGCAGGTTAAATGCGAAGGAAGCGCATCATCGTCTCTTCCCACTTAAGTTCCTGAATCTAGGCACAAGAATAAAAGAACAGAATTTAGCATGACAGAAACGCTCAATGCCTAAAACAGCAACCGCCTATTGTTGAACTCTCTTTCTCGCAGGATTGGAAAACGAAGACCTGATTGAAGCTCAGGGCATAGGAGCTAGGGATAACGAAGGTCAAGTGCTGGATCCATTAGAACCACATCCGGACATTAACAACGTTGATTCAAACAGCGAAATTCCAGAAAAAAGCTACAGCACCTTGAAAGAAATTTCCGTCATGCTTCACTAGAGTTTAGACATGTAGAACCAACACAAAGGCATTCTCTGCCGAAGATAAACATCACAAAATACCTGCTAACGCTAATAGAACACTTAAGCAACAAGGCTTCAACAATGCATTCGAACGCAATACTAACTGGGTTAGAGGTGCAAACTCTTGTGTATTGTGCAGCTGTGGCAGCTGTTAGAACGGTGGGCCGCAGAACTAGGCCCACAAATGCAATATTTGTCCCAGGAAAGGGACGAGATCCACCGTGGACAGTAAGGTTGGATATGGATGTAAGCAAAGTAAGATGCAAATTTGGTCGATTAACTCAATATAAGAAAGGAAACGGAATCAGAAAGCTGATATATTATGTTACTGAAATCATCCACCTTTGGTACATCGAGACATTGACAGCAGCAAGACACCGAAGTTCTTCAATTGGAAAACATAAGTAACTACTTGTGGGATGTTTGTCGAAGAATGAACAAAGGCAATTCAGATGCTGGGTGGTTACAACTAGAGAAAGCAAGAGCAAGTAATAACCCTGAAATGGAGCTGAAGAACCTCACATATCCTGCGTTGGCAAGGTCCATCCTCAAAGTCCATCTGAATTTTGACCGATAGCCTTTCTTCCTACCATTTATAAATTCCTTACAGCTATCACCGCATATTAGATATATTCTCACTGCGACGAGAATGACGTCCTTGCAGAAGAACGGAAAGGATGTTGGAAAACTCGCGGACCAGTAAGATCTAGTCACCGTACACGTTGTTGCCATGGCGCAAGCTCGTGAACATCTAAGAAACTTCCACATGGCATACATTGACTGCAAGCAAACGTTTTATTAAGTACCACATAACTATTTGCCCAAAGTCTTGAAATTTTACAACATCTGCCCACGCATCATCGACTTTCCAAGTCATACGATGATGCTTTGGGGTACAAGAATTAAGTATTCTAATCATGGACAGCCAAGGATAGCTAGAACAATACGCATTTGGACGGGTATCTATTAAGGAAGCTCCTTTAGTGCATTATGGTTCTGTTTAGCTTTGAACTAATTGAGCAAGACACTAAATAGCATGTCTCTCAGGGATTCGTTATTTCGATTCAGGACATAGTCGCCAGCACCGGGAATGATCGCAAATACGTATTAAATCAATACCAGTGTTTGACAGTAACGCGTTACCAGAAAAGTTATTTTTTTCAGTAACGGTAACGGCAACGCGTTATTTTTATGAAAAAGTAACGGGAAAGGTAACGTGTTACAATTTTTTGGTAACGGTAAGGTAAAAATTCTGCATTAAAATGAGCCAGGTGGTTGTGGAACAAATTTTAAATAGTAAGATTCGTAGTTCTGAAGCGCGAAACGATATTTTTTTAAATAAACGTGCTCAAGCCGCGCCGTTTGTTAATCTCGCGTGCACGCTAGTACGCAATACCGGTATTTTCATAACAGTGATTTACAATATTGTCTTGTCTAATAGAAAAATGAGTGATTACGAGGTGACTATCGAGAGTGATCACGAAATTCAAGATTCTTGCGATTCACTAAAAGTGAAGAAAAAGGAAACTAACGAAATATATATGGATTCTACTTACGATACTCCAGACTTCAGCGACAAGGTTATTTTTTAGTTTTGAGTACTGCATTATACTACACTATAATATGATATCTATATTATAAACTGACATCGATGTTTACCTATCAGTTATGGTTTACGCGATATTTGTTGATAATAATAACAGTAATGGTAATTTCCGTTTGGACCTTATGAACAAATTCACTATTCTTAAATTATTTTACCTAAATGTAAATAGAATTTTTAGTTTTATTAAAATTTTAAGTTTTGAATCAAATGTACCAAATTCCTTAGATTCTTTTGGGACATTTGAATAATGTATTGAAAATTTGATTTAAAAATAGTAATGGCAAGGTAACGCGTTACATTTTTCAGTGACTGTAACGGTAACGCGTTGCTTTTTTAAAAAATAACGGTAACGATAACGTGTTCCAAATTTACAGGCAGTAATGGTAACGTTAACGTGTTACTTTTAGACAGTAACGTGTCAAACACTGATCAATACGTGTTTGGCAGGTACCGATTATGTGAAGATACCAATAAATCCATCAAGCATATTATTGATGGTTGTCGCTTAATAACTTAATGGGATGTTACTATTGAGACGAATCATCATATCCGAGCCAATCGACCCGACAGCGAAATCCTGATACGTGTGAAAAAAGGTGGGAGACTCTATATAGTCGTAATTGCTTGTCCACTTAAGCATACCTCTATACACCTAATTGTGATTTTGGCTACACGGAAAAAATCAGTTGTTGAAATTTTGAATGACTGAGTCAACCACTCTAGGATAGGGCTAAACGTATGTCATAAATTGGAAAAATCGTCTCACAAACCTTGATTGATACATGTTTAAAAAGTAGAAAGAGTTGTCGAAAGTACAAAATAATTTCAATGAAAATGTGAAGACCAGAGGAATAGAGTTCTTGAAACACTGATACACTAATGCTTCGAAACCAGTCAATGAAACTTTGGATGACTCCTAACGAGTTTTTAGAAAACAGTATAGCCAAGTTGAAAATATATTTATTTCGCGTTTATATTTACTATATTGTTATTCACATAGACTCACGCTTAACTTATATTTATTTTTACAGACACACACGAACCTATGAAAAATCGAAACAAATTTTTCGGCGGGATTCGAACTACCTAACGCCTATCGAACGCAACTTATCCCTAACAACTAGACCCCACGGCTATGTGTTAATACAAGCATCCAATATGACTGTACATTGTGAATATATAGATATGTAGAAGACAGTCAACGAATTCTTCGACAAATTATAAATCAGCTATTCGTTTCTGTGCTAGAGTTATTGTATTCCAAATCTTGTGGAATCTGGAGGACTTTTTATGAAAAATTGAATGCTTGTTTAGAACTTTGTCAAAATCTGCTGAATACAAATTCGAAAACTAATGTTCCTAGATTGTCTTCCGAAAATTCGATGACTTTTTTCACTTTTTCGATGAAGTCTGCGGTTCCTTAATAAGAATTATACGAGATTCTAAACAAAAAGTGGCCTATCCCAGAATGGTTGACTAGTCAAGTAAAGTTTCGACAACTTATTTTTTCCGTGTACATGAAATGTGCATGCAAGATACACTGAACATCTTAAACATTTAGGAGTCAGTAGGGTACTCGCAGTAGCTCAGAAAGTGAATTTATTAAACACCTGTCGTATTTTTAAAAACTTCCAAGACTATCAAAGAATAGGCTCGCAATCGCTGTGTAAGGAAAACAGCGTTAAAATACGAACTGCAGAGTACACCATGCATCTTATTTATATCTACTGCAATATTATTGCAAAAGATTTCAAACATTGTAATAAATTGATGCATAACATCTTGATCTCATTGTACACCTGACTTAGTCCTTAGCTGATGATGAAAAACCGGGTTCACTTGACAACAATTTTCAAAAAAGATAATTATATAAGTAATATAAAATAATAGTAAAATAAGACGAGATATGTAATATAATAAAATATGAAATAACAATTTAATAATATATACTATGTAAAATAATAATAGTAATAAATAAAATAATAAAATAAGCCTGGGTGGCTCAGGCTGTTAGGCGCGCGAAATTCACGTTAGAGGTCCGCGGTTCGATCCCTGAGCTGGTACCTCTGGGAATTTATCTGTGTACTTTTTCCGAAGTTCTGCTGCTTCGGATCCCACCTTAAGCTGCGAGTCCTTCTTTATAAACTTGGCTGCAACCCAGCCTATGGATGATGGCGTGAAAAACCAGGCTTTGCCCAATATGTCAAATTATAGATACTGCTTTAATTAGATCACTTGATTGCATTACGAAAATGTTTCCATGGCTGATGATATATGCCAGAACAGCCCTTTGCAGAATATTTGGAATTTCAGCTCTTACAGAATGCCTTTGACATATTAGGGTGTACCTATCTTAAGTTTTGACGATTTTTTAATGATGCTTCGGGAACTGCACGGTACTTCACGACTAGGGCTGTCACTATAAGAACTTTGTATTTCAAGGACTCAATCTGCTTTCTTTTGTTTGGTTTTTTTATGTGTTCGACAGATTGTTGCAAAAGGCAGCGAAAGCCAAATTCCCGATGCGCTTGTTATGAAAAATATCGTACATAGCTGGTGGCGAATGGGCAGTGGCTTTTGCCACCAGCTATATAATATACTACTAAAATTTCCCCGTATTTGCTGGAGATACGGACAGAAAAATATGGAATTTAAGCAAGCAGTGGCAAATGCAAGTACATAAAATCTCTTCCTAAAATTACCTACTTTCAAATGCAAATCCTGTTTTCTACCCCGGCTATGAAAGTTTATTGGAGGGGGTAGATCACAGTGCGTATTGTTGGGGGAGGGGAAAATGAAAATGAGTGAGTGGATTGCTGAAGCAACGGTACCCTGCTCGGCCTTCGCCGTCCCTCGTACGAAAGGGGAAGAGAGAGAGAAACGATTCAAGCGGGCCTCTGTGTCTGAGAGGCAGGCGGCGCGTTCCCGTGCGCGTTCTGCGAGCCAGGCATCAAACGCTCACATATCCCGCGGGACGTCCTTCTGGCTGGTGGGCGGCGGGAGGTATATTTTTATTTCGTCCTTTACGAGCTTCCTCCACGCCGTTAGCCCATCAAAATATCTACAAGTTATCTTCCGGAATGGGGATCGTCAGAAATACAAGATAGTAGTATTTATTTAATTATTTTGCCGGACAGGCGTCGACGTACAGAGTCATTTATTTAGCCTAATGGGCATCGTCGTACAAGATAATTATTTACCTATTCAGCAGAGTTGCTGAAGGACCGTAAGTCCCGACGTACACTGTCGGTGACCCGGCGGCGGTTCCGTGGGGGAGTCCGCAGCAGTGACGGCGAGAAAATCTCGGGAGTCCTGTCGGCAGACAGAAACAGAACGTCGTAATCCGGGGTTCCTAACCCCTCTTTCTCAGTGTGAGGAACGGGCGTCGTACGCTCCCGAGGAGTACCCGGTGGTGATGGGGTACGCTCGGGACGTGCCGGTGAGCCCGACGGTTCTGGATCTGGGACCTGGAAGCGGATAAAACTTTCAGGTGGTGGTAACTCCTCCGTTGGTGGGACTTGCAGAGCCCGTGGTGGTGTAGGCGGATCTATGCAGTCGACAACGGCCATTGACGTTCGGCCGACGGTGCGCGGAAGATGTTATCTCGGGTCCCGTGTTCCGGAACGGCCACGCCGAATCGCCACTAACCCCCACTCACCCTCCCGGTAAAGTGCCGGGGCCTCAGGATTGTATTCCTGAGGGGCGGCAGAGGCGGCGACATGTACAACTCCTACGTCGGATGTACGCTGCTCGGCGACGGTCGGTTGAGAACACGCCGGTTCTTCCGGGGCGACGTGTCTCGCATAAGCGGCCCTCCTGGTCGTCTCTTATTCACGTCGTTGACGGGCGGCGACCTGACACTCGGGTCCCTCACGAGTGCGGTGCCGATGTTCCTCGTTCCGAACGGCAGCGGCCCTCCTAGCCTGCTCGCGTTCCTGTTGTTGACGGGCGGCGACTTGACACTCGGGTTCCTCACGAGTGCGTCACCGATGTTCCGCGTTCCGAACGGCAGCGGTCCTCCTAGCCTGCTCGCGTTTGTCTTGTCGGGATGCTGCAGCTCTTCTTCCGTGATCCTCTCGAGCCTGTTGCCTTATTTCAACCCGTCTTATTTCAACTTAACCTATTTAATGTCTACAAGAGAATTTACTCCTTAGTGTCCCATAATATAGTTCATCGTTCTTTCCTTCTTAACAATAGAGAAAATAACCATTCAGCATAACCCATTCTCATTCCACTAACCACTGACACATTTTGAGTGGGAGTT
>CAKNXH010060666.1:0-27387 GCA_932178445.1 Andricus quercusramuli
CTCCCTGGTTGCACCTCTATTATAACACCTATTATTCGAACATAATCATTTTACAGAACCTTCAGAAAAGCACTGCACGAACATACAACCACTGTCGATATAAAAAACACTTTTTTCAAACGTATTATCCGTATACCGGTTGCTTTTCAAAACATCAACATTGGACGTGCGAGACTGTGAGACAAGAACCGACGTGTTAACCGGCGGTGCGCCGTGCGCCTGTGTTTAGCGCATGCTGCCTTCCTTTGCTCAGGGCCGTGGTTGGATGCACTGATCTCTATATACCGCGAAATTCAAACTTCTTATAAAACTGAAATAAACTTTCTCAATAAGTTTTGCAATCTAGAATTCTATAATGTAAATAGTAATAATAATCATAATAATTATATAACTCTTCAATCAGTTTTTAACAGTTTATTGTTGTAAACGTAATGCAATGAAGAAACAAGTATAAGATGAGAATGGACTTGTGTTCATGTAAATTATATTTGTTTAATATATTAATTATTACATATTATTATTAATCATACAAAGCGTAATTGTAATTCAATTTTAAAGTTTCGGGCAACCTGCAAAGTTCGTTGAATTCCATTAATATAATAAAATAAATTAATATTACATAGTAATATTAATTTTTGGCATACCACGGCGATTCAAAAGTAGAAAAAACTCTATTTGACGTAAAATATTAAAAATATTATTCACAATTAAAAAGTATAATCTGCCTAACATTGAATCAGCTGATTTTGATTTTTTTAATTGAAAATATTTGCTTTAATGTTTCCGCATTCGGAATAGAATATTGTTGTACCTAAAAAAAAGACATACGTTGATGAATGTATTTGAACAAAAATAATTATTTTCGTTCTTGTCGTACTTTTTAATAATATAATTAAATATAATAATAATTTAATAATATAACATAATTATATATAATTTACATGAACACAAGTCCATTCTCATGTTATACTTCTTTCTTCATTGTATTACGTATACAACAATACTCGGGAAACGCCCAAGTATCAACCTGAGAATTGTGTAAATATTTAAAAAAAAAATGGGGTGGTCAAATTTTACACAAATCTAATAAATTCTTTGATGATAATGTAAATATTGACTTTTTTTTATAAATATGCACATGCACATGCGTTTTCATATTTTTCGAGAAAAATTGAATTTTCTGTAATTCGTTCGGATGGTTTGAAATGGCTAAAATGAACAGATAAGAGTAATATTCAAAAATTTGTTTCTAACAAACTATTTCTAAGTTCTCACGAAGCGCACAGCTCCGAAAACCTGACACCTCCGATTTTCTTTGACCTCTGTATACTTATGTATTTTGACGCGCTGATTACGAATATGATATTATCAAAAAGTTCTGAACGTTCATATGAACGATGAGAAAAAAAAATTTTTTAACGAAATTTTTTTTGCTGAAATGGTTTTTGGCAATATAAAAATTTATGTCATGCAAAAATATCCCAGACTTTTTAATTTGGGGGGTGAGTAACCACCCCTAAAGTGATTTTCGTATATGTCACAGCAAAGTCCACTACCAAGTTGATAAAGTTCATATATATTCAACAAAGTAATAAGTCTAATCGTTAGGAGTCAACACCAGATAAATTATTTCTTGTTGGACAACCTCGCTCACACCCCAAAAACCCACCCCTATTGATGAACGATTTTTCGAATTGGGAAAATCGCCAAAAACAGCCAGAAGTTATTACAATCTTGAGTACCTGACATCCTGAAAAATTAGCCTTTTTGCTCCCCCGAATGATGGTGGTCGCGAAACTGCTCGGGCGGATTCCAAAAACCCACCCTTAATTAATACGTTCCAAAAACTCAACAAAATGTCCAATTCAGTTCGAAGTTAATACAATTACGGGTATTTTATAGCATAGAAAATTCATAAAAATCATCCCCCGACTAATGGCAGCCGCCAAACATCTCGGCGTGATGCCAAAATCCCACCCCCAATGAAACCCGATTTTTGCAAATTCGAAAAAAATATAAATTAAAAATATAATTATATTTAAATATAATTATAAATATAATTAAAAATATAAATTGAAAAAAAATATAATTATCAACTAAACACTAAGTGAGATATTTTTATAATTCCATTCCTGAAATAGTCAAACATGGTACAAAAATGTCGTAAAATTTGAAAAATGACTAACTATTTACAAGAATTTTTAGAATAAAAATCAATCTGTATCATATTCAAATAATATTTAGGAATATAATATGATATAAAATATAAAAGGTTTTAATATTTTTAAATTTTTTAATCAATTCATACAGAGTACAGTTTTTGTTTGAAATTCCACGAAGGTTTTTTGTACCATGCTTGACCCATCAGGGCAGAATCAAGAAAAAATATTCTGAAAATATGGTCATTAGTTATTAAAATACTTCAAAGGCTTACCTTTAAAATTGGTTTGTCCTTTAAAAATCATGAGATATTTCTTTATAAAACAAATCTTGTCACATTTATTTTACAATTATTCACAATTAATTTCCAATTACAATTGTTTCACAAGTAAAATAAAATGGTAAAAACTGAATTTTGTAATGTTTAGATAAACATTTTAAGATATTGGAGGTTTTATAAAGTTTTTATATATTAGAAAAGCATATAAGGTCAAGTTAATAATTTTTCGGCTTATCTCTTAAAATCCCCAAAATTGTGATTATAGCCTAAAATAGCACGAAAAGAAAGGTAATTATCAGATGTAAGCATACAGTAAAAATGTTGACCAATTTACTAAATTAAAAATAATAATTATTTATTATCACTTAAACTTCACAATATTTAAAATCGATTGAAAAATAAATCATAAATAATCAAAAATAAAACCACTTAAAAGTGATAGATATTATTAACCTAATTTTAAAATCTCATATACAATATTCAATATATTATTGAATTTTATAAACCTCCAGTGTCTTATAATGTATTCCCTGTAGAATCAGCTCTTCTAAAACATTCTATAAGAATTCCTGAAAGAAATAATCATTAAATATCTCAAGACTTCATCACATGTATTTGAAGTCTTTCATGTGTGAATTTTTGAAAAGAAAAATCAACCCAAACCTCCTAATAGCCAACGAAACCGAATCGTGAAGTCGGGCGAGCTCGGCCCGAGCCTCGGGTTCGTGCTTGTGCATTTTCGGCTTTACACGAGAATGGCCGAGTTGACTGTCGAGGAGAGAAACCGACCACGTGATGTAAAGGAGCAAAGTGGGGGAACCCTTTCCCTTCATTTTTGGCTGGCTTTTCCTCTCGCCTTTTCTCAGTTCGTTTTTGCTATCGCGCGTTTTTATTTGGCTTCTGCGTACGTTTTTCTTTTTCGTTCGCTTTTGCTTTCAGCGTTTCAATTGCAGATGTTTCGAAAAAGTGTCTAGAAATTTTGAAAGAAATTTAGGTTTATAATACCCAGGAATTTTCAAAATATTAGGAAAAATTCGAGTCAATTTAAAAAATATTTACGTAATAAATTTTCGTCTAAAATCTTCTACACTCTTTCTTGAAAGTTTAAGGAATCGTTTGAAATGTTTTCAGATCAAAGAAGTAAAAGAAATAAACAACTTTTTATTCTCTTGAAACATTTAATAATTCCTACAAAGCTTCTTCTTCCGAAATCTGCAAAACAAAACTCTACAATTAAAAATTTTTTTTTTTTAAATCTCAACAAACCTTAAATTATTTTTGAATATTTTCAAAACTTCTAAACCCACTAAATAACTTCTACAATAAATTTATAAAAATCTACTACACTCTTTCTCAAATTTGTAGGAAAACATCTGAAATTTTTAAAAATCTTTCCAATTTTCCTTTGAAATTCATTCTTCAAAATGAAAAGTCATTAAAATTTTTCGCAGGAATCTTGAGAACATTTTTTTATTCTCTTGAAACCTTTGATAATTCTTCAAACGCTTCTTTTTTCGAAGTCTTCAAGAATCTACATTTAAAAAAAGTGTTCCGAAATCTTCTCGAGATTTAAATTATTTTCGAATCATTGTGAAAATTCTAAAATTTGTAAATTATCTTAAAATCTTTCAGATTGTTTAACAACATGTTCTGAATTCTTCGAAACATGAAGTTAATATTTTTAAATAAAACCTTAATCACTTTCAATTTTCCGAGAAATTACATTGCGATAGTCAAACGTTTAGAACATAATTATTTCTCAGTAGTAAAAAATCATTTACAATTGAAATTTTCTCATTTATCAGGAATATTTCGAAGCATTTCGAAATAAATACTATCATGAAATAAAATTACATACTTGGGAATTTTGAATAACAAAATTGAAGCTGCAGAAAAAAACTGAAAGCTGCCACTAAAATTCAAATTCACTCAGTGTCGTCACAACCAATCAGGTTTTCGACAACAATATATACGAGTTCTCGTGACTACAACCTTTTAAGAAAAGAATCCGATTCGGATTACAAAATTTACGGATCAGGAAATTACTGGATCGCATTCCACTGATCCTTTTTCGCGTAATTGCCACACACATAATGATTTGATTTTAATACACTGTCGATTACGCTGATTCATTGTTTAACTGTATTAAATTTTTTATTTCAAAATGAACAGTGGTAGTACAAAATTTAATAATAACATAACAATAACTAATTTGAATTATTTATGTGAAAAATAAAAATTGTTCATTTATATATTTAATAAAATCATATTTGTTCTCTATCTTGTTACCCAAATTTTGTTAAAAGATTTTTTTGAATTAACGAATTTTAACTTTATAACGTTCTTTATAACTTGATGATGTTTATAATGTTTTTGGGGAGGTTTTTCTGTTGAAAAATGATTACATTACCTGTCAATAAATAAAGTCATTGTCATTTCACGATTTTCTCCAAACTTGCAGTTAGTAATGTATAAATGAAATTTTTTGGTAATATTTGTCAATCAAAAAGTTTCTCGAATAAAATGCGCGTACAAACACGCGGGCATGCTGTTGTACATATATGTTACACATGTGTATGGCGCATCTATGCTATGTATAAAATTTTTTTATATGAACCTCTACAACTGTTTCTTACAGGCAAAAAGTTTTTCTCGTGCCAATTACTTTGATTCTTCAAATTATTTTTCGAATCTATTTGAATACGCATTGTCAGGTTATCCTACTAATAAAAAACCATACATTAAAATAAATTTCATTAATATAAATTCAAGAATGCTAATCTGCGACTTTATCCATTTTTAATCGTTTCAACTTCTGGACATTTTTCCGAATTATTTTATCAGTACAAAATTATGAGGCGTTAAAAGATATTTCAAAAATTCCACTTGATGACAATATTTTTCCATCATATTTCTAACGCGGTTTTTATCTGTAAAAACCCTTGACTGATGGAAGAGATTTCATCATGAAAATTTTCTTCAGATAATCCTCACACCAAGATTTGGCGGTTCCTAATCACCAACAAGTACTCAAATTAAAGGAGTAATAATTATTTCCCGTGATTCAAAATAAACATTTGTTTCTGTAACAAAAACTTTGTTTGACCCAAAGTATATTTGTTCCATTCAAATGACTTCTTATCAGCAAACTTTTGCCTTATGTGTTTGGATTCCTAGACTTACTGAGAGAACAAAAATCGTCCAAGTTTTCAATCTCTAGTTTTTAACGGACCTTCAGATTGTGCCACTCTGTATGTCTGTTTGGTTACCTTTCGGTTGCGACGCTAACTTTTGAAGGATTTTTGAAACCAAATAAACCTTTGATAGACTTTATCAGGGCTCCAGAATTAATGTCCAGTTCCTAAAGCAAGCTAATCCAACCAAAATTAACAAATTTAGAGCATTTTCATATTAAAAATAACATTTTTATAACAGTTTCCAAAACTTTTGTTAAAGGTTCGCATAGGCGACTGAAAAAACTTCCAAATTATCTCAGTGATACTAATAAAGTCGATGAAAATTACAAATGGTAATATGATTTGCTAAAAATAACAACCCTCATTTTTTTGACAGATTTAGTAATTTTTATCGAAATTTTTAGCAAATATCAAATATAATTAGAAACTTTTCCAACGGAATATTTCGATGTGACTAAAATTTAAATAGGATAGATCAACTAATTTTCCAAAAGAATTAAAAATATTTGGCTGGAAACTGTTTTTCTCTCCATCGCCTCTACACCGACTCACCAAAAACGATTTTCAGGGGGATGATTTTTATTTATTTTCTATGCTATAAAATACCCGTAAATGTATTAACTTCGAACTGGATTGGACGTTTTGTTGAGTTTTTGGAACTTATTAATTAAGGGTGGGTTTTTGGAATCCGGCCAAGCAGTTTGGCCACCACCATCAATCGGGTTCCATTGGGGATAGGATTTTGGCATCACGCCGAGATGTTTGGCAGCTGCCATTAGTCGGGGGATGATTTTTATGAATTTTCTATGTCACCACTACGCAGCGCGTCCTCGGGTTGCGGATAGAGGAACGGCCCGTTAGGCTGAACAGCCCCTCAGGTTAGCTGCGAATACAAGAATAAGCAGCCGCGGACAGCCGATAGGAACCAGTCGTGGGTGTGGTGAGCCCAGCCTAAGATGTTGGGCTAGCACTGACTAGCACTGGTAGAAAACACGATGACTATGGCTTGGGAGGACCCACCCATTCACGTTCATACGCAATGAGTGGGTCCTGGCAGGCCGAGGTGCGGCGTGTATCCACCTAGAAACACTATCCCGAACCAAAACTAAGAATCTTGTAAGGGAAAAATCCTGCTGCCCATTGGACACCGCAGCGATGACACTGCCCGCAAGGGATGTGTGGAATAATTCGCCTTTATAGGGCCAAAGGGGTACTGATACCAGTATAGGCGCGCTGCCTTGCAGGGGGACGTTAGGATACGCGGATGAAACTGTAATGTGTCTGGCGACAAGTTGACATGGTCCTTGTCAGAGCCGGAAAGCTCCCATACTTAGACCTAGGGGGGTATGGGGGTTATCACTCCTGGGACAGTGGACTCACCTACGATCGGAATAGGATCCTAACATGCGGATTATCTTGAAACTACCATGCCTAACTTGCAAAAACAAAAAACTAGAGTTAAAGATCTAAGGGTGGGAACTCTAAACGCGCGTAGTCTATATACTGGCGGATTTAGCGAACTCATTAGGATAGCTAATGATTACAGAACTGACTTAATAGCACTTCAAGAAACCTGCTGGCCGGGAGATTTCGGGTCAATTTCTAAGCATAACTATACTTTTCACTTCGGGGGAGCTAAGGGGCGCACACTGGGGACCGGCTTTCTTATTAATAAACGAATTTCGCAAGCGGTTATCGACATGCAATTCATTAACGAACGGTTATCATACATTGTACTGAAGGGTATTTTCAGAAAACAGGTATTAATCAACGTGCACTGCCCCAACGAGGACAAAGACACTAAAGATCTCTTTTACGAAACAATCGAGCAGGTTTTTGACAAGTTCTCAACTTTTGACGCAAAAATAGTATTGGGAGATTTCAACGCGAAAATTGGAAAAGAACCGATGTATAGGCCTACAATAGGATCAGAAAGTTTGCATGACGTCAGTGATGATAATGGAACTAGAGTAATAAACTTTGCAGCTTCAAAGAACCTCGTTGTCAAAAGCACATACTTCAAGCATAAAAATATACATAAGGCCACCTGGATATCACCAGATGGTAACACTCACAATCAGATTGATCACGTTCTAATTGACAGAAGATGTCATACAAACATTCTCGATATAAGATCGTATAGGGGAGCGAATTTAAATTCAGACCATTTTCTCGTGATAGTAAAACTAAGATCTAGGCTAGCGATTAGTAAGAAAACAAACAGTTCGTTTCAATATAGATAAGTTCAAAACAGAAACATTAAATTATCAAGTTGAGATTTCTAATAGCTTTGACGCTCTCGAAGAACAGAGAGACGATAACAATAATTACGAGGAGTACCCGGAAAACCGTATGGAGCAATATAAAAAAGGCGGTAAAGTCAGCCGCGAAACTTACGATAGGTTTCAAGAAAGTAACAAAAAGCAAACCATGGTATGACGAAGAGTGCGAACTCGGGTTTAAAAAACGCCGGAAGGCCAGACTAAGTAGTTTACAAAATAAGTGCGATCAAACACATAAGAAGTATTTCATGATTAGTAAAAGTACAAATAGGCTTTATAGACCCAAGAAAAGGGAGTGGGAAAAGAATAAAATACTAGCAATAGAAATTCATAATAAACAGAATAACCCGCGCGAGATGTACAGGGGAATCAATTTTATAAGGAAAGGCTTTCAAAGTAGAACGGAAGTAATGAGGGACGAAAATGGCAACCTAGTAGCCGATGCGACAGATAGACTGAATTTATGGAAAGAATATTTCGATAAACTATTAAATGTACGCGAAGCCCCCGTTGAAGGTAATCTCGGCGAAATCCACACTGCTGATCTATTAATTGATGATCCTGCGTATATAGAAATAGAAATGGCTGTAAAGAAGTTGAAAAATAACAAAGCCGCGGGCATTGACGACCTACCGTCAGAACTGATAAAAAATGGAGGCCCTTGCCTCAAAAGACAAATTTGTAAATTAATACGCACAGTTTGGAAAACAAAACGCATTCCAGAGGAATGGAATGACTCTATTATTATTCCTATCTTTAAAAAAGGCGATAAAATGATCTGTAACAATTATCGGGGAATTTCACTTGTGTCGTCGTGTTATAAGATCCTGTCCAATGTAATCTTAGGGAGGCTAACTCCTCTCGCCGAGGAAATCATTGGGGATTACCATTGTGGATTCCGCCGAAACCGATCTGCAAGCGATCAAATGTTCAGAATTAGACAACTGCTAGAAAAAAAATGGGAATTTAATGAAGCAGTGCATCAGCTATTTATCGATTTTAAAAAAGCTTACGACTCTATTATACGCGCGCGAATGTACTGGATCCTAAAGTTCTTGGGTGTGCCAAGAAAATTGGTTAGACTTATCGAAATTCGCTTAAGCGGCAGTAGGGGAAGAACACGCGTAAATGGAAGGTTATCTGAAGAGTTTTCGATACGCGATAGTCTGAAACAGGGCGATGCACTTTCGTGCGTCCTTTTTAACTTAGTTTTAGAATACGTGGTTAGGCAAGTGCAGGCGAATCCGACCGCTGCTACCCTCAATGGGGTAATACAAATTCTTGCATATGTGGATGATCTCGACATACTAGGGGATGATAAAGAAACGGTAGCTAAAAATGCAGAAATCTTGATCACAAAAGCCAAAGATATTGGCTTGGAGGTTAGCGAAACGAAAAAAAAATATATGACCGTCGTCAGATCTGAACAAAGTAATCAAGACGGGGATCTACCAGCCGGAAATATTAAATTCGAAAGGGTTAGCGAGTTTACATACCTCGGGTCAATTATAACTAGCGAAAATAAGATTAAAACGGAAATCAACGCGCGACTGCTCGCTGGCAATGGGTGCTACTATGCAGCAAACACGCTATTGAAATCGCGATCGCTATCTAGAAACATCAAAGTGAGAAGTTACAAAACGTTAATAATGCGTACGGGTGCGAAACGTGGGCGCTGACGAAAGGAGAGGAGAATAGGTTTAGAGTTTTTGAGAATGAAGTACTTAGAAAAATGTATGGTCCAAAAAGGGACGAAGAAACAGGTGAATGGAGAAAACTGCATAATGATAAACTGCATGCTCTCTACGGGTCAGCAAATATTAATACAGTAATGAAAGCGCGTAAACTAAGATGGGCGGAGCATGTAGCAAGAATGGGAAACGAAAGAACAGTGGCGCAAGTTTTAAGAGGGAGGCCGATTGGTAAGAGATCCTTAGGCAGACCGAGAAACAGATGGGAGAAAAATGTAAGGGATGATTTAAAAGAACTAGGACATGCTTACTTAAACTGGATGGAGGATGCACAGGATAGAGATGTGTGGCGGTCTCGGGTTAGTGAGGCAATGAACTTCCGAGTTCGAACTGCTAATCTATAATAATAATAATAGAATACCCGTAATTGTATTAACTTCGAACTGATTTGGACATTTTGTTGAGTTTTTAGAACTTATTAATTAAGGGTGGTTTTTTGGAATCCGGCCGAGATGTTTCGCGACCACCATCATTCGGGGGAGCAAAAAGGATAATTTTTCAGAATGTCAGGTACCCAAGATTGTATTACTTTTGGCTGTTTTTGTCGATTTTCCCAATTCGAAAAATCGTTCATCAATAGGGGTGGGGTTTTGGGGTGTGAGCAAGGTTTTACAACAACAAATAATTTATCCGGTGTTGACTACTAACGATTGGTCTTATTACTTTGCTGAATATATATGAACTTTATCAACTTGGTAGTGGACTTTGCTGTGATGTATACGAAAATCACTCTAGGGGTGGTTACTCACCCCCCAAATTAAAAAGTCGGGTATATTTTTGCATGAAATGCATTTTTATATTGCCAAAAACAATTTCAGAAAAAAAATTAAAAAAAAAAAAAAATTGTCCTCATCGTTCATATAAACGTTCAGAACTTTTTGGTCATAATATGATAGTGAAAATTGGTGCAAATTTGATTTTCATGGTGAAATCTTGAAAAAAAAACATAAAAATCATGGCTTTTCTTTTATCTCAGCTAATATGCAAAATTGAAAAAAATGCTTCAAACAAAAGTTGTAAACCGTATCGAAATACATATTTTTTGTTTCAAAAATTTTTTCCTGCGAGTGATAGTTTCCGAAAAAATCAGTGATACATAGATTTTTATAAATTTCCCCTTACCATGATTTCCCCTTATAATGATTTCTCTTTACCATGATTTCACTTTACAATGATTTCCCATTATTATGATGTCTCTTTATAATTATTTGCCTTTATCATGATTTCAATCGTATCTCAATAAGGTCTGCAATTTGTATTTAAAATATTTTACGAAATTTTGCGTATTGGCTGAGCTGATTTCTTCATACCATGATTTCAATTTACAATGTTTTTTCTTCACAATGATTTTTCCTCACAATGATTTCTCTTTACCACAATTTTTTTACCATATCCCTTTACTATTTTCCATTACCTTTTCCCTTTAGCATTTCCTTTTACCATTTTCCATTATCATTTCCCTTTACCATTCCCTTTACCATTTCCCTTCACCATTTGCCTTTACCATTTTCCGTTCCCATTGCCCTTTACCATTCCTTTTACCATTTCCCTTTACCGTTTCCCTTTATAATTTCCTTATACCATTCCCTTTATTTCCTTTAACCATTTCCCTTTATCATTTTCTTTTACCATTTCCCTGTACTATGATTTCCCTTTACCATTTCCCTTTACATTTTGCATTACCATTTCCTTTTACCATATCCCTTTACCATTCCTTTTACAATTTCCCTTTACCATTTCCCTTTACCATTTCCCTTTACCATTTCTCTTTACCATTTCCTTTTACCATTTCCCTTTGCCATTTTCTTGAACCATTTCCCTTTACAATAATTTTCTTTTACAATGATTTCCATTTACATTGTGAATTTATTAATGCTTCCTCTATGACCGAAAAATGCCTTGACCCGAAACCTCGAACCCGAGCTACATCTCTACCCATTCCGAACGTTCCAAGATCTTGAACCGACCCTAATCTCAACCCGACCCGAACATTACCAAAACCCGACTTGATCCGACAATTGTAAATCGCGAAAAACCGAATTGAGAAGAAAATTTCAACCGATCTAAATCTAGACCCAAACGTCCCGAAATCACCAAGTTATCGAACATCCTGAAAACCGACCCTGTCATGCTTCTAATATCTTCAAAGAAGCATCTTTCTCGGACGGTACTTCAAAAAATAGCGTGTGGTTCACGTGCGTACCGAACATTGCTAACTCTTGTGATTTCAGTATTAACCTTTCAGCTTTTCGCACTGGTCTTCGTTTTAAACTCCAACTCGTGCTTAGAGCCTTCGGCTAATACTCAACAATTCACACTCGTTGGCAATCGTCTATTTTTCGCACTTGTATCACAAATACCTATTATCGGACGCAAAGAAACTGCATAAAACGACTTCATTATGCCTTTAGCGCCAAAAAATATTACCTGAAAAAAATGTAAAAATATAATTTATTCATTGAAGTTGAACTTATCATGCATGTTTTATGCAAAACATTCTTGCGACTAGCATAATTTTTTTAAACAAAATCTCATTTTCTAAATTTTTTTTGCAAACAGAAGATACGAAAAAATGTGAAGGAAAAGCTTTGGTACTAATTTTACAAAAGTCAGAAAATTCGACTTCGCAACAAAAAAATATTATCCAAGACACAAGAAAAGTTTCAGCCGCATTGAACTTGCAGGATATGTCTTCCTCATAAAAGTACAAATTTATAACAAAAATGAAAGACAATGTTTTTCAATAAGTTTTTGTGTGAGATACATGTTTTTTGTAGAGAGGAAATATTCTTTCCGCGAAATCAAACTTGCATTTTTCTTGCAAAGATTATGAACTGAGTTTAAAAGTTGAACGGTTCTTTTGTATTTCTTCGTATCTTCCGTTCTTTGCAAGAAAAATGTGAAAATTTGTTATCATGAAAAATATTTTCCTCTCCTCAAAAATGGTTCAACACACATAAAAGTTACAGTCTTTTTTCCTTGCTTAACAGTTGAATATAAAACTTAAGGCTGATGGAATTTGAAAATTTCTCATGTAGAAAAACTCAGATCAATAGATTTAATCTTTTGATTCTCCGGAACAGCGAAATGCGAACGAAACATAAAAATAAACAATTGGCAAAACATGCGCGCGCATCCGTCTATGCTGATGCTATGTCAAGTCAATGCTACGACGGTTTCTTATGTCCTATTGTGTACTGTCCATCATAGAAATGACGACAATGGCTTGAACCTTCATGCCGCTCAGTGACTATCAGTCATCTCGCAGCTGTAAATATTTAGCTTCTTCCATCATGGAAGTCAAAATGTCCGCCGTTTCTGGCAGAAAATAATTACACGCTATTTTATGACTATAAAAGTGATTTTTCGAAAAACTGGTGATCAAACGCCCTTTATTCATTTGCTTTCTCTATTTTTTGCTATCAAAAACCTCTAAATTTTCCCTCTTTTGCCTTTGGCATCGTAAATTCATATCCACCTTATAGATTTGTGTTTTTCCACAGATTTTGACAGTTTTTGACAGTTTGTTGACAATTTTTACTTTCAGATTCCATCGCCCTTAAACAAACATGACATAATATATATCTATTGACATTTATAATCATACGCATGTAGTGTACGAACTTTTTGGCGTTATATAGAAGGCGTTTTCGGCATTACGTTTTTTTTTGGCTATTTATAAATTGCATAGCAGACAGAGAAGAATCATCTGCTAATTTTACAAAAGATACGTGTATTTACCAGAATTATGAAAGTATATACTTTTTTTCTTAATTTCATTACAAGTTGCTGTAAAATTCATTAGCGTATTGGAAAAGGTATTTTCTCACTATTAGATAAGATTATCAGAATATTCTTCCTCTGTAATTTCAAAGTTCGAAGTTACGTTCTTGCTATAAGTTACGTAGGAAAAAAAGCTGGACGAAAAATACTTGTACGTCTTATTAAATATTACATGTTTCAATTGTTTTTCTTGAAAAGAATTATTATATTTACGAAGTAAAAATTTTGCATCTCAATGTAGAGCCGATATTCCATTCAAAATAAGTCCAGCGTTCTTCCCAACGTAACTAACACTATATAGTCTATTCGGCGAGTAAGTAGAGTTGAAGAGGTGTAAAGGTGACACAAAAATTATCTATAAAAATTGGAGTAAAATGAAATCATCCTTCAAGTCCATTTTGAGAGGACTTGCTTGCCGAATTTACTATTTTAAATGCGATTTAAATGGTATTAAATGTATGAAATACATTTAACGTACGACATGCAACGTACTCTTTCCTACTCTATGGGAAAGTGTGTTAGTCTTTTCGTTCTTAGAATTTCTAGAAAATGTTGCCGCATTATAGCGGAATTTTCAGAATATTGAACATCACTTGGATCTACACCCAAAGCTAAACTTGTAGCATAAGCTGCGGCATAAACACCACAACTTGTTGAATCTGTTTGATTCGTAACTTCCTGTGAAATAATCTGTAAACTTGACAGATTCGCGTACCGCTTCTGTAGATAATATTTTTCTTTCACATGGAGTTCTTCATATGTTAGCCTGAATAAACTATCGAAAATTTTAATTTGTTTGCCATTGTAGTAGAAGCAGCGCCAGTGATTTGTGCAATTTCCCCCAAGAATTTGCAAATCTTGCAGTTGGTTGCCTGGCAGTTCTTCTATGAATCTTGGGTACGCCACTAAAAGTGTACTTTTCATATTAAGGGAAGGATGACAGCTTGTAAGCACATTTACAAAAGCATCTAAGCAGCCATCATTTAACATTTTCCCACAATCCAAAATTGTTCCTGCAAGATCCTCAACACTTTCTACTGATGCATTCGCTAATCTATTTGCAAAAGCTTGCCTCTCATTTTCTGTTGGTGGAGGAATCTCTTCCTCATCACTTGTTATGGACATGAATTCGATACTGACTGCATCGGACATTTCCTCTTCTTCGCTTTCAACAGGACCCAACATACGCCTTACTTTAGTTTTTGTAGGTCCATCGAGATAATCTTCATCACTTTCTGAAGTAATAACATTCTCAATGACTTTTCTTTCAGAGGACTTAACTTGGCTGGTTTTTTTATTTTTAGAAGTTTTCTGTGCATTGAGAATGTATTCCGGCTCTCGAATCGGCATGTTTCTATTATGGCGACTATCAACGATTTCTGGAAGTAGGCACTCAAAGAAATATCGTGTCAGTTTTGGTTCCATACTATTTTTCCAAAAATTGTCGTCTCGGAAGACAATCGTGATCTTGAAATACTTTGGTGTCCACAGTACGAAAATGCAGTACAGCCGCCTAGTCGTATGAAGCTGCCCTTGAACTTGGTAGTGGTACTTATGCTTCACATTCATCATATCGGGGTTCTTCTTATCGTACACACTTCTCAAATCGGAGTACTTTAGCAATGCCTCATCAACGGTCATATGCTCAGCTCTCTGTGGACATTTTATTTCCAGAACACCACCGCCGACGACATTGTACAATTTCTTAGGCTTTTTCTTTTGAGACATGGCCAAAGATCCCGGAAATTTTAATTCTGATAATTCGGCTTCCACTAAACCGTCTGGAGATGATCCGATATACTCAAGGTCGGGATCAATGTACAATCCAGCTAGGTCTATTGGGCTTCCTATATACCTTTCCACTTCTTTCCTAGCGTCTTCCTCGTGGGTCTTACCATACAACATGGCAGCTGTGACTCGTCCAGAGCGAGCGTAAACATGTTGTTTAACAATATTGGCACATGATGTATATTCACGCCTATTTATTATCTCTCCAAAATTCGACGAGGTACATATGTTTCGTTTTAAGAATCCCCACTCTTGGCACCCTGATTGAGTTTTCGTACGGTCTGCTATAGCCTCCCTCTCTTTCTGATAACCCTTCAGCTCCTCAAGAAAATGCTCCCTCTTCTGAGCAAAGACTGTCGGCTCCAAATCAGGCTTATGGGATTTTTCTCCGTAAGATGAATCGTTCAGTTTATTATGAGTAGTCTTTCTACGCTTCTCGGAACCATATTGACTATTCATTGCAACCTGCAATGCTCGTCCGTCTTCCATTGAACGCACCGTGTCTGGAACAGTCTTATTGCAAGCCTCGAAAAAGGTTGTTTGTACGTGTTTGGTGGTGTATGCAATTCCTGCCAAATGGACTCGCGCTACGTATGAATCCCTCATAGATAAATTTATTCTTTTTCCAGCAACGTTTTTGGCAATCACGGAATTCAAGCTCTCAGCAGCATTATTTGTGACGTTATAAAGTAAACTTTCAGCATGCTCTGCTAATAGCTTCTGTAACCCCATCACTTTTTGGTAAACGCCTACTTCTTTTAGACGTGGAACATGGTTTTCTTCATCCTTTTCACGTTTTCCATTACACGACCAGCCAAGTCTTGCACAATTGTTGTGTTCACCGAAAACATGACTAGGCGCATTGAGAATATCTTCGAAAAGAGATCTTATTTTCTCATCCAATTCCATAGTCCTATCTTCTCTTCTTCTTTTCGCAGCACTTAAGACTGTCTCACGAAGTCGCAGCTTATTGGTTGATACAATCTTCCGTACTTTTGAGTCTCCTGTCTTTTCCTTTGGATCCTTAGTATTTCCAATCTTTTCTAAATTATTACAATAATTTCGACATTTATGATTCACGCATTCCAGCTTTTTCACTGTGATTCCAAATTCTCTGTATGGGTCGAAATTTAGGATAGTAGACATAACACTGCTATCTCCATCACCAATTAAGTACTTGTACACTACTTGATACTTTTCGTAGCTGGTATTAAAAGCTTCTGCAGTAGCATCCGGTTCCATGGCTCCAGAACTTTTGCTTCTGCTGAAATTTCGGTAACATATATGTTCCGGTATTTCTCGTTCTTCTCTTTCTGCCCTGTCGCACATCGAACAAGCTTTGCACCTTACAATCAGGTCTATAGGTTCGCCGGTGTAATATCCTATTATACAAACAGAACCAGCTAGGGAGTCGAAAGATCCTCCAGGGTATGTCCGTTGCAACCAAGCACCATCGCCGATGACTATGAGCCATACTACCCAAATTTTTTTACCATTTATCTCACACTGCTTTACATGGCCCTTCTCTATAGCTATTTCTATCTCTCTTTCAATTGTTGCTCGCATTAAATCCCTCGATATGCCTATGGATTTAAGTACCACATTCTCTCGGATTTTTCGGTACGTTTTTGCACTCATGAGAGCAACACCTGCTGGAGCAAGAAGTTCTTGCATATTCGAAAAACCACTACCTGCAGTCAAACTACCAAGTACCATGGCTTCATTGATATCCATCACATTAGGATCATTTGGGTGAGAACGAATTTTGTGAGTTGCTTGACAACCATAACAAATGAAATGGATTATCTTTTGAAAACCTTTTCGGGTTGTCTTATTTGCCTCAAAATGTTTGTTTGGGCAGTCTTTCTTGTGCAAGTTCTGCTTATCGTAAGCCATGTTGAAGATGCTATCAACCACATGATCCAGGTCAACAATCCCAGAACCAATTTTAGAGGCAAGCAATTTTTCTTCAAAAAGAGTCTTCTTCTCTGCTTCTTCTATCGCGATTTGGTCGTCTTCAGCGGGATTTGAATAGAGAGAATTGTTAAGTACATTCTCCTCACGTAGTGAACAATCAAGACTTATGTCTTGTTCTGAACCTATCCTACAATTATCCGAAAATTTTCCACTTACAGCTGGTACTTTATCCCTTTCCTCCTCTGCTTCTACTTCCTCGAACACAATCTCCAGGGTTTCTTCTTCTCCGGGCACAATCTCCAGGGTATCATCTACAACTTCCTCCGCACTTTGCCTGCGCTGAACCGAAACCGTTGATACTTCAGTTTCAGAAATACCATCTAATAAAGCTTGCGAGCGAGAAAGTTCTTGAAGCTTCTTCTTATTTAATCGTCTACAGAAAAACAGAATATAAACCATATAAATGAAAATACAGGTGACTAAAACATGTTTAAAAAATTTGTAACATCAACGGGGCCAAACGGTTCATTCCTGGACAAAAATTGTGATGGGGTTCTAGCGGGATTCTGGTCAGTTGACCTTAGTTCCAGTGTGAATATTTTTGCAATGGTTAAATATTCTTGAAAACGTCTGAAATGGCAAAAATCGAAAAATGAGAGTAACATTAAAAAATTGTTCATAACAATATATTTGCAAAAAGCTATTGATATTTTACTATTAACAAATTTTATTTATTTTACGGGCATGCCCTGCCCGTGGTTTGTGAACATTTTTTTTCGAAGTCTCCACGGCCAAACGAAGTGATATATCGGTTTCAAACTTTGGGATATGGGAAATGAGACACTAAATTGCGTTCTAAAATTTAATTTGAGTAGTAATTTTGAAAAAAAAAATCCCAACCCTACCTTACCGACTTAGTTTTTTTTTCAAAATTACTAATCAAATTAAATTTTAGCACGCAATTTAGTGTCTCATTTCCCATATCCCAAAATTTGAAAGCGATATATCATTTCGTTTGGCCGTGGTGACTTTGAAAACAATTTTTCACAAACCACGGGCAGAGCATGCCCTTAACTCCCATCTTGAGAATTGAGCGTATTTTTAGGAAAAAATCGATATTTTCGCAATGGACAAAAGTTCTTGAAATTATCTGAAATGGCATAAAACGAAAGGTGTGAGCAGCATTAAAATATTGTTTATAACAATATGTATATGTGCAAAAAGCGACTCATATTTGGTTATAAATCAATTTTTTAAAGTTGCTCTTATATCTTGTTTTTTGCCATTTCAAAAAATCCCGAACAAGAACAAAATAATGGACTTTTTTCAATAAATATAAAAATGGTAGAATGGCGAGACGGCGAAGTCGGCTGTGACTGAGAGGGTCGACAAATGTCAAAGTCCCATCTTGAGAATTGAGCGTATTTTTAGGAAAAAAACGATATTTTCGGAATGGACAAATGTTCTTGAAATTGTCTGAAATGGCAAAAGACAAAATATGAGAGCAACATTAAAAAATTGTTTATAACAATATATTTGCAAAAAAATATTGATATTTTGTTATAAGCAAATTTTTAAAGTTAATCTTACATCTTGTATTTTGTCATTTCAAAAAATCCCGAACAAGAACAAATAATGGACTTTTTTCGATAAATATGAAAATGTATCATATTCATGGATAAGTGCCTAAGAACTGCCCTCTTCGACGAAGATGGTGTCGATCTCGAAACCGTCAAGGTACGTGGGTTAGCTTTCGCAGATGACAAAATTGTTATGGCAGAATCAGTCGAGGACTTGCAAAGAATGTTGAATAAACTTAATACAAGCATGAAGAACATGGGCCTCAAAATTAACGCGAATAAAACGAAAATCATGGTGTTTGAGGGTAAAAGTGAGAAAACAATATGCAACATTGTCCTAAGTGATGAGAGATTAGAACAAGTTGACAAGTACGTATATCTAGGTAGCCTATTCACTAGCGACGGAAAAATAGATGGGGAGTTAGATAGGCGCATAAAGAAGGGTGAGCAGGTTATCGGTAGAGCAGGGTCCATCCTCACAAATAAAAACATATCAAAAAAAGCTAAAATGGCCATACATAATTCCATATTTGTACCAACTGTACTATACGGTAGCGAGACATGGACCTGTCAAGAAAAGGATAGGAGTAAAATCAACGCGATCGGCATGAAACCTCTGCGCATAATATGCGGAAAAACACTGATGGACAAAATCCGAAACGAGACAATCCTCAAAGAATGTGGAACAGGAGAGAAACTAGTTGACATATGGGAAAGAAATCAGTTGAGATGGTTCGGACATCTTGAAAGAATGAAAGATGAACGACTGACGAAGCAAGTATATAAAGGTAAAGTAAATGGCAGAATGCCCAGAGGTAGACCGCCGAAAGAATGGTTAGAATCTGTTAATGAGACATTAATCCGAAGAGACATAAGAAGTCATAGGAACACAAGAGCCTGCATGAAAAAATGCATGGACGTGAATGAAGCTAGAGTAGTATGCCAGGACAGGAATGTGTGGCAACAAATAGTTTATAAACAGAGTGACAATAGAGTGAATGATGCCTGAAACAAAGACCTTGGATACTAATGGGCCCAAGTGGGGAACCATACATAACAATTTTGTGAGGCTCCTCACTTGGGGTGATCGCTAGAGAGATTGATCAGCAACCTGGGTCGGAGCAGTGTTGCGGAGTGAACGTGTCATTTGGATAAATAACACGAAAACTCCAGATCAATCTAAAACATCTATACCTAATACCTATATACCCCTCTACCTTATACCATATAACGACCTTCATTACACCTATATACCTATCCCACTACTTTCCAACCGAGCAAGTCACGCCTACCCCAATGGGAAATGGCTTAATGGTATAATATAATATAGAATGAGGATTCGGCGAAGTCAGCTGTGACTGAGAGGGTCGACAAATGTCAAAGTCCCATCTTGAGAATTGAGCGTATTTTTAGGAAAAAAACGATATTTTCGGAATGGTCAAATGTTCTTGAAATTGTCTGAAATGGCAAAAAAAAAGATGAGAGCAACATTAAAACATTGTTTATAACAATATATTTGCGAAAAACTATTGATATTTTGTTATAAACAGATTTTTAAGGTTAATCTTATATCTTGTATTTTGCCATTTCAGAAAATCCCGAACAAGAACAAATAATCGACTTTTTTCGATAAATATAAAAATGATAAAATGACGACGCGGCGAAGTCAGCTGTGACTGAGAGGCTCGAAAAATTTCAAAGTCCAGAATTGCGCCTATTTTGGGGAAAAAATGAATATTTTTGAAATGGTCAAATGTTCTTGAAATTATCTGAAATGGCAAGAAACGAAATATGAGAGTATCATTAAAAAATTGTTTACAACAATAAATTTTCAAATAACTATTGATATTTTGTTATAAACCAATTTTTTAAATGATAATTTCATTTCTTGTTTTTTGCCATATCAAAAAATCAGAATCAAATGCAGTAAATGCACTTTCTGTCATAAATTACGTATTTTATGTTGTGACGTAATATCACAAAAATATGTCCGTATGCTGATGCAGAAACAATTGTGATGAATGTATAATTAAACATTAAGAGGGTAGAGCAATGTTAAAAAAAGATTATTTGGAAGAATTAATCCTCCTTAATAATCCTTTAGAACATTGTTTTGCACTTTTAATGTTTAATTATACATGTATTACATTCGTGTATGCACCAGCATACGGCAATTTTTGTATTATTACGTCACAACGTGAAACACGTAATGGAAAACAAAAGTATGAGGACACGTACGGCGGCCCACAGTGGGCCAGGAAGCCACTTATTTTGGCAAAAATTCAAGATTTTGTCATATTTGCATAAAACTTGGTGTATAAGGGTTTTTGGGGTCGCTGAAACTGAATTTGATGTCAAAATGTCATTCTTCAAAATGGCGGATCCAATATGGCGGACTAAAATGCAAAACTTTGAGGTATTTGCACCAAACTTGGTGTAAATGGGATTTCGGGATCTCTGATAAGAAATTTGATGTGGGCATTTAAAAATTCAAAATGGCGGATCCAATATGGCGGACTAAAATGCGAAAATGTGATGTTTTTGCACCAAACTGGGTGTACATGGAATTTTGAGGTCTTTGACACGAAATTTGATGTGGGAATTTAAAAATTAAAAATGGCGGATCCAATATGGCGGACTAAAATGCGAAACTTTGAGGTATTTGCACCAAACTTGGTGTGAATGGGATTTTAGGGTCTCTGATACGAAATTTGATGTCGACATTTTGAAATTCAAAATGGCGGACCCAATACGGAGGAATAAAATGCGAAACTTTAAGGTATTTGCAACAAACTTGGTGAGTATGGGTTTTCGAACTCAGTTTGGTATAAATTGGCATAAAACTCTGGAAAAAACTGAAAAAACTGTGATTTTCGAAATCACTGATCACAAAACGACGAGAACGGAATATTTTTGTTTTAGCACGCTTGCAATCAGCCTACGGGAAGTGCAGTTCCCAGGGCCTACCACGTGGAGGTTGCAATGCGATTTCAGATCCCTTAATGCTTTAGACAGATCCCCATTAATGGGAATATTTTCAAGAATTTGCCGTTTCGTAAAAGTAGTCATTATTGATTGTGAAACGAAAACACGCATCAAATATGAAAAATAGTCGCTCAAATAACTTAGTGTGGCATAACAGTACGTGCGGCACAGAAAAAACTAAGAATAAAATTTGTTGCAGGAAATTTTTTTAGAGCGATAAAGTTTTGTTCAGCCAACTTCGCGTCTTTTAAAATACATGTGTTGTCGTGGAAAAACAAAAGAAAGTTTAACCGATATTTGTGTAAAGTTTATCCTGTGAAGTCAATTCTTGTTGCAGAATCTTTCTGTTTTTTCTGTGGGGACGCGTAGATGCTTTCTTATTTATACACATATCTTCAAGCTGTACGGCAAAAGTAGCAAAAAGTAGCAGGTCTATTTTGAAGTTCAGATTACGCACAACACATTCATACCTTATTTTACCCTGTAGGAGGTGGAATGTCGGGGAATGGTGAATTGGAAGTGGGCGGTTTACTACAAATGTTTAAAGTGTGATAATAAAAAGTTAAATATTACAATTTATTGTTAACTTTTTAAACTTATCCGTCTAATTTTTAGTTCCCACGTGACTACATAATAAATAAATAAGAAGAAATTTTCAAAAATTGAACATAAATTGCTGGGTATATGAATAATTAAAAATATATCCTTATCAATAACTTTAGTACGTTTTCTAACTTCACATTAACGTCAGTCAAATACGCATTACCTAATCAACAAAATATTTGACCTTTGTGTTCTTCAACTATTTCTGAGTGTGAAAATAATTTTCTTTCAAGTCAATTTTCAAGTTGGTTTTTGGCCAAAATAAGTGGCCTCCTGGCCCACTGTGCGGCCTACAACTGTGACTGAGGGGATCGAAAACAGTCATATTCCCAACCTACGAATTGACAAGACAGATGAAGCAATATGATTCAGAAAATAAGTTAATATGTTAATATTTAATAACAAATAAGCAATATGATTCAGAAAATATTTTGTTATCAAAAAAAAAGGGAAACTTTACCTTAGTAAATATTTTCGATTCCTCGATAACCTGCGTCCGCCGGTTCGGTAATGTCCAGATGCCCTTTTTGAAACTGGCATTTTCACCGTTTGCCACTAAAGTATGGCACTACACTGTTTTACACTAAACTATGGCACTTCACTGTTTTACACTAAACTATGGCACTTCACTGTTTTCCACTAAACTATGGCACTTAACTAACTAAGTACTGTATTTCGCGTGAAAAATTAAACGTAAAATGATTTCGCATCGGTCGCGAAAAAAGCGTATCGCTTCGCCGGTTTTTGTTTACTCCAGTTGACAGCCGGCACGCGCCGCGCCGGTAAAATCGGCCGCGGTCAACTATATGTGCAGTTCTCACAAAGTTTCCTTTCTGCGCGCGATGACTTCCTGTTGGAGAAATGCTGCCATTGGTAAGTGTAATTCGATTTTGAATCGCGCGTCAGACTACAGCCAATGGCAGAATTTATAGGTTGCAATCCCTCCTAAACTGAATTGCGGGATATAGCTCAGGATTCAACTCGTTTATGCCCCACGCGACTGAGAACAAAGCCACTCATCAGCCGAACATCATGAGAGGAAAACGTGGTAAGTAAATCCCAAAGGTTTTTTTTGTGTGAAAATAGTGCTTTTTTAATTTATTTTTCAGTCAAATTCAGAAATTAGAAAAAGGAATGAACTACAGAATAATTAAATTTTTCACAAACCGCATGACGAAAGACAAAAATTAAGACGGCGACCACGAGGCAAATCATTGTACGATACAATAATTTTTCTCGTGGTCGCCAACTTAATTTTTTTCATTTGTTGTGCTATTTGTGAAAAATTGATTTCTTCTTTCTTTAATTCATTTTTTCGATTATTGTACCATTATACAATAGAATAATTTGCCTCGTGGTCCGCGTCTTCATTTTTGTCTTTCATTGTGCGGTTTGTGAAAACTTTATTTATTCTTTGTGTGATTAATTTTTTTAATTATTGTTGAATAATATAATTTGCTTCGTGGTCGCCGTCTTCGGTTTTTTCTTTTATCGTGCGGTTTGTGAAAAATATTTAACCTAAAAATACACTGTGAAAGAAGTTGATGTTTTATATAGGGAAATTATTTGATCAGCGTGGCACATAGTAAGCAACCAACTTTTTTTAAAACGTACTTCTTGGTTAAACATTTTTCACAAACCGCAAGACAAAAGGCAAAAATGAAGACTGCGACCACGATGCAAAAATATGTAACCTTAAAATTGCAACTTCATACTTATGCAATTTGTGTCGTCGAAAAAAAAAAATTTTGAATGTGGCTATTATCGCCCTGTTACAATTTTATGTAAAGTCAATTTTTTAAGTAATTTTGAAGAAAAGGCCTTATTTTCGAAATAAATTATGTCTAAAGTACAAAAATTATATTTATTATTAATTAGTTAATTATTATTAATTAATTAATTATTATTAATTATTTAAAAAATTGACTTTTTTTGAAAAAGTACAAAAAATTCCCGATCCCAAATGAAATTCCCGAGGTTTTCCAGGTTCAAAAGTACGAAATATTTCATAATACTGAAAAGTGTTTATTATGATTTCTAAGAAAAACGATAATGAACTCAATATTGTCAAAATATACTCTAGATAATTTTATAAGCAATTTTTGTCTATTTCAAAATATTCTTAAAAAATGTTATGAAAAATTTGATTGATTTTATTAAATTTGTACAAGTTATGAAAAAATTTCCAAAATAATGAAAAATTGATCAATATTTCAGAAGGTCTAAAACAAAATGTAGATTTATGAACATTTTGAAATTTAATTAAAAATATTTCTATGAATTTCACATGAACTTAAAATAATAACAAAATCAAAATATCTACAATTTTAATTCTTTTATCTAAAAACAATTTCATTTGTAAATATCTTTAAGATAAATTCAGAAGTTTTTAAAAAATTAACTTTTTAAAAGTGCGAAATATTTCAAAATACTGAAAAGTGTTTATTCTGATTCATAAGAAGAATGATAATGAACTCCATTGTCAAAACATACTCTCGATAATTTTATAAGCAATTTTTTAATATTTCAAATTATTGTAAAAAAATTTTATGAAAAATTTGATTGATTTTATTAAATTTGTACAAGTTATGAAAAACTTTCTAAAATAATAAAAAATTTATAAATATTTCAGAAAGTCTAAAAGAAAATGTAGATTTTTTAACATCTTGAAATTTAATTTAAAACATTTTTATGAATTTCACATGATCTTAAAATAATTACAAAATCAAAATATCTACAATTTGAACATTACAATTTTAATTATTTCATTTAAAAACAATTTCATTTGTAAATAACTTTAAGATATATTAAGAAGTTTTAAAAAAATTACCTTTTTAGGAGGTACGAAATATTTCATAATACTGAAAAGTGTTTATTGTGTTTCCTAAGAAAATTGATAATTAACTCAATTATCAAAACATACTTTCGAAGATTTTGTAAGCCATCTTTATCTATTTCAAAATATTGTAAAAAAATTTTATGAAAAATTTGATTGATTTTATTAAATATGTACAAGTTATGGAAACATTTCTAAAATAATAAAAAATTTATAAATATTTCAGAATGTCTAAAACGAAATGTAGATTTTTGAACATTTTGAAATTTAATTTAAAAGATTTTCCTGAATTTTAAATGGTATTAAAATAATTACAAAATCACAATAGCTACAATTTGATCGTTACAATTTTAATTCTTTTATTTAAAAACAATTTCATTTGTAAATAACTTTAAGATATATTGAGAAGTTTTAACAAAAGTACGAAATATTTCATAATACTGAAAAGTGTTTATTGTGTTTCCTAAGAAAATTGATAATTAACATAATTATTAAAACATACTCTCGAAGGTTTTATAAGCAATTTTTTTCTAATTCAAAATATTGTAAAAAAATTTTATGAAAAATTTGATTGATTTTATTAAATGTTATGAGAAAAAAGTCAGGAGGAGAAAAACATTGATTTTTGAACACCCTACAAGATCTTTATAACAACTTTTTGAATTTTCGTGAAAAATGGAAAATTCAAACTTTGATCGCACAACAAAAATAATGAAAAATAATAAATTCCATTTTCCGGTCCAACTATATAAGATACGAAAAAGACGAGAAAACGAAAATTGTGCTTTTAAAGAAAGATGTACACATTTCTTGAGAATCACTTTTTAATCGGAGGCGTCCGTTTTGTTCAACTTCGTAAAAAACAGCATTGAAAGAAAGATTAAAGTTTTGGATAAACAACACAAGCTACGAAAAAAATAATCAGACAAAAGTTATTCACTCAAAAAAGAGCTACAAGCTTGTTATCAATTATTTTTTGAAGGATGCGTTCTAAGGAAATTAATGTATTTTGTAATTACATTCTTCTTTAGAAGATTCTTCGTTATTAACTTTCAACATTCGTACCAGAAAAATTCACATAGGCGCGCGCTTGACGATCCAGTAATATAAAACTTCTCTTCTCATCTTATTTTTATGTATACACCGACTTTCAAAAATCACAAAAATACATCGATAAATTGGTCGGATGAAAAAAAAATTTGACCGGGAAAAAGCCGGGAATTTCAAATTGCCTGATTGCTAGACACCCTGTTAAAGAGTCAAATTCATCTCTAAAACGTTTCAAAAATTATAAAACACTCGAAGGAAAAATTACTCACCTTGCTGACAAGAATTTCTGCTGTTGAAGAAATTGTTCTTATTAAGGATATGTGATATTTTACCATAAGAGCAATTTAGTTAAAATAATTATACATTTATAATAGTAAATATTTTTAGCTAACCATTTTTCAACAGAATAAATTGTTGTCAGCAAGGTAAGTAATGTGAAACATGGTAACTATTATTTATTGCTATATTTAAAACAGGTCGCTCAGGATACAGAGGGGGCAACAACAATCCGCCAGCTCGACGATCATCGCCGCCACCACCACAACAATCACTTCCGCAGCCGCCGGCTTCACAACTGTCGCTATCGCTTCGGCCGCCGCCGCCACCGCCACCGCTACAACCATCACTACAACCACCGCCAAAAGAACATTGGCCACCGCTGCCCAGAGAACCATGGCCGCTGCCGGGACCTTCGCACGCAGCTCAGCCTCCAATGCCACCAATTACGCCATCAAGCCGGCGCAGGTCGACCAGGCAGCAGACTGTGGAAGCGGAAAAAGAAACAAAAAAGGTATGAAATATTATACTTTAAGAACATGTGGTAACTACCATATGATCAAATTTAGTTTCCACAACTTAACGCTGACAATAATAGATATTTTTTCCTAAAGCTAGGCCATTTACTTCCGTTTCCTACAGGCAGAGGTAAATGGCTTCATTTTAGGAGAAAATATTTATTATTGCGAGCGAAAAGTTGGGGAAACTAAATCAGTCTTATATGGTGAAGTATCACATGCCCTTAAATGGTTTTACTATTTTTTTCATTTATGGGTTTACTAATAATCATTTTTTTTTAATCTCAGGACTTCCAGCAGCCTCTCGTCCAGCCTCAACTCAGACAGGCTCAAATCCAGCAGCCTGAAGTCGAGCCTCAAGTCAGGCAGGCTCAAATCCAG
>CAKNXH010060667.1:0-20005 GCA_932178445.1 Andricus quercusramuli
GAGGAGTGCCCATCAGTCACTGCCGAAGAGGTGAAAAAAGCACTTAGAGGCACGAAGAACTTTTCCGGTGCTGGACCAGATTGTATTAAGAACTTTTGGTGGAAGAAGTTTACCTCTATACACCAACATTTGGCCCGCATATTCACCTCATATTTGAAGTCGGAGACGCCCATTCCGCAGTGCCTGGTGTTAGGACGCACTATACTCCTACCGAAAAAAGGCAACTTGTCCAGACCAGAGAATTACAGGCCAATAACTTGTTTAAACACACTGTATAAGATCTTTACAGCTGTCCTAAACAACAGGATCGTTCGACGAATTGAGCCTGTATGGCGAAAGATGTACGGACAACGAGGCTCGAAAAAAGGTGTAGCAGGCTGTCGAGAGAACCTGCTAATTGACAGGTGTGTCTGTAAAGACGCTGCCGCCCATCAGCGCGTCCTGTCAATGGCCTGGATTGACTACCGGAAAGCTTTCGATTCAACCTCTCATAGACTTATCATCTGTCTGTTGGAAAGCTTGAAGGTACATCCACACATAGTGAGATGCATAGAGAGATTGATGCCTCTTTGGAAAACTAGATTTACCATCTCATCTAGGAATCATCGTCTGACGACGAACAAGGTCACCTTCCAGAGCGGCGTCTTTCAAGGGGATAGTATGAGCCCTTTGCTTTTTTGCATCACACTTCTGCCTCTATCTCTCGCACTACGAAATTCTCCTGGATACCTCTGTGGCGACACTAATCAGCGTGAGCATAAGGTAACTCATGTATTTTATATGGATGACCTGAAGATCTATGTCGCTGGTAAAAGGAAACTTTAAACTGCTATAAATATCGTCAAGGAATACACAGGAGAGATTGGGATGGACTTTGGTTTGGACAAGTGTGCCAAAATTCATGTGAAGAAAGGGAAGATTACTGGCGTTCCCAAGGACCCTGAGCTTGTAGATATAAGTGTCATTAGACATCTTAACACTGGAGAGACCTATACATACCTGGGCGTGCCTCAAAGCCGCATTCAGGACGTAACATCAGTAAAGGAGTCTCTCCGAAGCAGATACAAGCATCTTCTTAGACAGATTTGGTCTTCCAATCTGTCGGCGTTGAACAAGGTATCTGCGACTAACATGCTTGCCGTCCCGGTTCTACTCTACTCGTTTGAGGTGGTTCAATGGACGAAGAACGAGCTTGAGGCCCTTGATGTTACCACGCGTAAGATCATGCATATGCATAAAAGCTTGCATATCAATTCGTCAGTTCCGCGATTATACATTTCACGCCGTCAAGGCGGACGCGGACTTCTGAATCTCCAATGTCTTCATAACCGAATCGTTTTAAGTACAGCTTACATCGTTGCGAATGGCAGAGATCCTCTCCTAAAGATGGTCAGAAACCACGAGATGATTGGCGAAGGGGCGTTCCTTTACAAAGCCGCGGAGCAAGCTGCCGAGACCCTTGGCCTGAATTTTAACATCAGAAGTGAGGAAAGTGCATTACTCCATCTAGATGCTTCACGTCTAAAAGCCGAAGTAAAGAAAGCAGAGGTTGGAAAATTTCACCAAGAGCTACTCGACAAGCAAATGCACGGAAACTTTCACAGAAATGTAGAAAAACAGTCCTTGTCGAAGGAGCAAACTTTTGCTTTCCTCAAATCATCAGGGCTCAATTCAGGTACAGAGGGCTTTATTTTCGCATGCCAGGACGGTGTAATCTCCACCTTAGCATACCGCGCCCGCATTTTATGTCAAGAAGTTCCCAGTGATAGGTGCAGAGCGTGTCATGCACACGCTGAGTACCTAGAACATATACTATCGGGGTGTCCGACCCACGCAGGAACAACGTATATCTATAGACATAATGCGGCCCTAAGAGTACTTTATTACCACCTTTGTCGCTCTTACGGTGTTGGTCGCGACCCTGCCCTGCCGAACGCTCCAAGGGATATAGAGTCAATTGTCCGAAACGAGAAGTGCCAGATTTTCTGGAACTACGATTTTCGGGCAGCAGTCTCCGTTGCGCACTCGAGGCCTGACATTGTTCTCCAAGACTTCGAGAAACGAACGATATTCGTGAACGAATTCTCGGCTCCGTCCGAATACAACATCACTGCCCAAAATACCGGTACCCAAAATATTCGGTGCGAGTAATTGTCTTTGTGAAAGGTGCTCTCGGAGGTGCTAAATTATCACTGGTTCGTAACCTTAAAGCCATACCCGCGTGCCAAAAATATGCCAAGGCACTTGCGAGATGGATGCAGAAAGCTGTCATCCTTGGGTCGCTTCGTGTCCTCAAGACACACGAGGGTTTCGCCGGCCTTTCGTTGTGATTTCGTCGTGCCCTGTGACCACCCATCTCACGGATGTGAGACCTGGCCATAGGTGTATTTTACCGCGGTTCTACTGGGGGCTATTGACATTTTTTTTTAAGATGGCAGTTGCTCTTAGTGGTACCCGGCTGTTGTTTTTTTTACTTTTTTTAAAATTATATATATATATTGTATATATATATATATATATATATATATATATATATATTAATTATACATATATGAAGGGTGGATATTCAAAGTCGTATAACCGCCATTTCCAATTTCTTACAGGAGAGCGGAAAAACGCTCGCATTTTGTTAATCATGCAATGTAAAATGCAATGTTTGAAAAATTCTCACAATGAAACCATTGCGAGTTTTAACTTGCTCTTTTCGCTGAAATGACGGCATCAGCTTAGAGTTTCGAAAAAAAAAATAAAAATTTTTTTGAAAAATTGGCGGTTATACGACTTTGATTATCCACCCTTCATATATTAATTATATATTTCTGTTTCAGGTTGTTTTCTCAATCCTGACAGCCGGGGTCCCAGGTCCATCGATTTTAGGGGTCCCGCAATATGCTAAGTCCTAAAATTCATTCGTTTTTTTTTTTTCTGCTGGATTTTTATCAAAAATTCCCCCTCTTTTTTTTCCAGTTTTCGTTGCCGAGAACGCATTATTGCGAGACCCAGGGTCCACGGCGATGGCGGGTGAAGCAGGGGAGGCAGGGTTTGCCTCTGCCCGGGGAGGGGCTGAATTTATCAGTTTGAATTTACAATTGTAACTTCCCCTTTCATGTCGAATTTTTATTTTTTTGCAATAAATTTTTATTTACCTGAGATTTTTCTGGATTTTTATCCGTAAGGGGGAAGAAGAACTGACAGTCCTGTTTTAATTGTTGAATATTTTTGTACTGGGTAAGTTCATGGAATCATATACCATTTATGGTTCTATCTTTCCCCGTGTGGCTCAATATTTGATGACTGACTTTACCTTAATCCTAATTTTTAATTTAAGTAGTATATAAATTTCAGTGATAGTTTCACATAACAGCGTAAATGTATTATTCACTTTTGGAGGTCCCTTCTAGTTTTTTTTTCTTTGCACTACACACTTTAGCCTGGCTGCAAGGTTTGAGGGGGCAGTTGGATTATAGAAATGCCCTGCGGTCCCAGGTTGATCGGCACAGCTCGTCGTAGCGGAAGTGGATTGGCTGATGTTGTTGAGGGGGTACTCTCTACATCAAGAGTAGCAGATAACAGGATGCGAATGGGAGTCGTATCCTGTGTATCTTCATCAATCTTGTTTTCGTTTGTGTCCGATTCTTGTTGAGGTTTTGAGCAGACACAACGCACTATGCTTTGTATTTGGGCCAAGATTTGTAGGCGGCAACAGAATGTGAGACGTCCAAGAGCGAGAATTCCGATGCTCGCGTAGGAGTCATGAATCAACATATCTTGGTTCGTCCTTGCTTGTCTTTGGAAGGTTATCTCTTCCAGTTGCTGTTCAATTTGTTCTAACGTCATTTTGTTTTCCTGGAAAATTTTCTCTCGAAGCAGAGTATTTTTAGAGTAGTTTGACTTCAGTTCATGAGATTCTTCGAAATTCTGACTTTTTAGCAAAATGGGAGACAATTCAGATAGGTCTAGATGAAGACGAGATTCATAAATAATTTCCGAAGTTTGTCTTCTTGACGTCAAGGCTGGAAGACTTATTTTGTTCGTCTTAGCTCTGCATCCAGGTGCAATTTGTAAGAATCGCATTCCAGATAACGCTAGTCCTTTCGTAGGTTGTCTTGGACAAATCACTTCTGTATTCAGGATGCCCAAGAGTGTATAGAGCTCAATGATGATACCGCTTCAAAATAGGGCAACGGTCTATACGATATCTGGATATCACAGAGCCGAAATGATTCAGAAGTTGGATTTCTCAGCAATTCACTTTCGCACGTCTTATGCGAGGAAGCTTTAAAAATTGGGGAGTTGCCTGGACAGAGATAATATTCGTTTATATATTTACAATGGTCGATCTCTCCTTGCTTCATGAGGATATATGTTCGCTCTGCGTCATCCATCGCAATGTGTGAGTATTCAGACCGGACATATGCTTTTCCTAAACCATTTTTGAGGATGGGATGCACCACTGGTATCGTGTGCAGCTGATAGAGGTTGTAATAGGTTTTATCTAAGAGGGGGACATCTAGAAGGACTCTAAGGGTTCCATTTTGGCAGATTATGGTGGTGGTGGCTACCATTGCTAATTCTTCCATGCTGATCTTGGGCCCTGGAATTGGAAATGAGAGTCCTGGAGCATGATCCTGAACGTCTCTGAATATTGGCTCAAGTTGTTCGGAAGTTAACAGAGATGGATGCAGTTGGTTTCGTCGTGCTGCATGTATAACTTCGAGAATTTGATCAGCGGGTCTTATGTAATGGTCTAAACTACTATTGGTGACCCTAAGAACCTTATTTAGGGCTGCAGTGTAATCTAACTGCGTTAGAGCCAGGCTTGCTTCATTCATCCTTCTAGTCAGTTGTTTAAGCTCGGTTCCCAAACGTTCTTGTCTTTCATTCTGCTCCTTACTTCTTTGATGGATTTCTTCTAACTGTGCTCGGACAACATGGTTCTGTTGTCCGAAAAGGTGAGAGATTTTCGCTCCGACTCGGTTGAGGTTATTGATTTCCTCTTCAATGCGTTGTCCATCATCGCATGTCAGGAGGCCGGCAGCGGGTCCTATGATGCCTCCTAGGAATCCTAGCATACGTGTTGTTCGACGACTTCTCATCCCTTTAGGTGTTTTAGATGGTATCTTTCGGGATGCTTGTCGCGTCAACTCGTCAATTTCCCTGAACACTTCTCGTTGAAGGTTCTCAGTTATGTGTCATTTTGAATCGAGGTTGTAGTTTTCAATTACTTGCCAGCATTCCTTTTCCAGCATCGAAAGGCAGTTTCCAGGGAGGTTTTTCAATTTGACCTTCTGGACTTCCAAGAACCGGTGAGTCTCGTTGATATGGAGGAAGGTGATAATTCTCCATGTGCCTGCTGTCTGCCTCTTTGGTCCTAGGCTCTCGAAATAAATTCCGGTATTGCTCTTGAAGGTCAGTACCCGGTGAGTGTCTTGTGCCTCCTGACATATCGTTGCTGTGAGAAGAGTCAAGGATATACAGATGGAAGCAATCGTGGTGTCCATGGTGGTAAGTTGAAACCTGCAATTAGACGGGAGTTAGTTTTTCTTTTATGGATGATTGTGAAGTTGAACGTACGTCGTCGAGGTTGAATTTTTCACCGAACAAAAATTGAAGCATAATAATTTTTCCTTTTTTTAAAGTTCAACTGCGCTCTGAGCGAAAGTGATTATGGTCATAGATGTCCTTTTTCCTTTATAATGTTTAGATTAAAAATTCAGTTTGGAACATTATTCGATCTAAGATGGCGTATTTTCAACTCCAACGCTTTCTTGACGTGCTGACTAGTGACTTCTTAGTGCTAACAGTGAGTTACTTAGAGTTTGTCAGCATGTTTCATCGAGCGTTCTCCGCTAGCGGCTTCAAGGATGACATTGTTGTTTTCCTTGGATCCGACAATTGTGTAAGGGCCTCGTGCCCTACTGTCGAATTTACCCGTTCTTGCGTCCTTGACTACAAAAACCTGATCGCCTATTTTGCCATTTAATGGCCGAGCCCTTTCCTCGTACTGAGGTTTTGAGCGAAGCTTGGCTTTGATCAAGTTTTTCGCTGCGATTTTTTGAATTTCGGTCAATCTTACAACAAGATCACGTAAGTATGACCCATATTTTTCTAAGTCCTCACCTTGAGGGAAGGAACTGGGTATTCATGGATTGACGTGTTATATGCGAACATGGCAAAAGGAAGGAATCGATCCCAATCGTCATAGTCATTCGCATAGTGCTTTATATAGTCGGTCAACACGATGTGGCTTCTTTCAAGAGAGCCGTTAGTTTGCGGTCGATAGCCGGAGGTTGTCAATGGTTTAATATTTAAGAGCTTCTCAAGTTTCCTCATCAATTGGCTGACAAAGCTTCCTCCTCGATCCGTAAGAATGCACTTAGGTGCACCGTATTGAAATATTAGAGTAGTCGCAACCGCGTGTGCCATGGTGGATGTTTTAATATCTGGTACGGGGACGGCAATACAATATTTACTAAAGTTATCTTGCATGGTTAAGATATGCCTATTCCCGTTAGGTGTAGTTTGTAGTTTTCCAACTGTATCGAGGGACACCTTTTCGAATACACCAAAAGGGGTGTCAGTTATGAGCATTGGCTCCCTTTCGCAAACTTGGTCCCGCATGCCAGGCCAATAGTTGGTACGTTTTTGTTATGCCCTTGTGTCCGCCTACAAGACTGCCGTGATATTCAGCAATGATCTTAGATCTTGCTTCCAGGGGAGGGGCTTCGATTTTTCCGTGGCAGAGAGTGATTGTTATATCACCACCCCGCAAAATATGGGACAGTATTTCTGTCACTTTGTTTTGTGGTAGAGTTCCCAAGAGGTCTCCAGAGTTGGCCATGCGGCAACTTATGTTCGCATCGCGCTTTAGGGCAATTTGAAGGTTTTTCAATCCTTGAGCCACATCTTTCCAGTCTGTTTCGTCGTCATGTCAGTTTTTCACGACTATTGAGTACGTTTTATGTCCACCGGAAGGAGTAAACAGGACCTGGCCCTTTCTAGGCTGGCATTCCCGAAGGTCTTGAGGATCAAGACGATTAGTAGCTATCAGTAGTTTGGCGATTGAGCTTGTAGGTTCGCAATCTACCGCGATAAAATGAGCGCGATTATCACGTTTGTACGTTAATGATTGTCTCCATGCATGGAGAATGTTGGGTTGATCCGTACAAATTGTGACTGATCTTGCGTCCACTTCATCTGTTGGCGGGGGTGATGGAGTATCGATATACGGGACGGTGGCTTCGACCATTGAATTTGAGAAGGCAGTAGAAATTAATATTGATACTGGGTATCGCTCCTGTTTGTAGTCTTCTCGGCCTTATTTCCGGTCTCTTTTTCGAATCCGTCTCTTTTTCAGAATCAGTTTCTGAAAAAGGGGTAGATTTTGCTTGTGGAGTTACGTGTACTCCAGGTGTGGGATGGGAATTCTGCTTCTTCAGGGCAACCTTCAAATCTCACGGTACTCTTGCGTTCGACCCCGGAAAATAGCTTTTCTCTTGGTGGCAATTCAGGAATTCCTTGAATAGTGTCAACTTTTGTTGGGCTGGCACTAGGAGCATTTAGAGGCTGCTTCTGGGTATGTTCTAGGAAATCCGGATCGACTTCCTCATCCTTGTTTTATTTTTCCAAGTTTTTCTCGTAGGCCTGGAGAAAGTTCGTCACACGGGTGGTGAATGTGTTATCATCTAGTCCTGTGCAGGGGTCGAGGGCCTCTAATTGTTGTAACAAATCTTCATCGTTTTTGCCATCTGAGACGGCTGTACACGTGAGAAGATTGTCACTAACTTCTTTTTCTCCGATTCCTTCACGGGCTAATCTATCAGCCATTTCATTTCCATAAATCCCCTTGTGACCTGGGACATGGTTCCAGGTTACTTTAAGAGAGTTAAGGGCAGACTTCATTTCCTCAAATTCGGCTCTGTTCACAACTGACTTGTTTTTTGAGGTTTTCCAACCATTTTCCTTTAATTTGGGGATCCATTCAGTTGCGCTGTCTACTAACAATTTTGAATCGGTATTGATCCTTAATTTTTTTATTCCAGCTTCGGTTGCCTTTCGAGCAGCTGCGGTAGCTGCTTGTATTTCAGCGGAATTGTTTATTTTGGCGACCCTGAATTTGCCCTGATATGTGTAGAGGGTGATTTGGGTCAAACCATACTCCAATTCCTGCCCTAGTCTTTTGAGCTCTTTTACCCAAAACACTCGCGCCATCCACATACACGTCCACGAATGGTTCGTGTAGAGGGAGGAACGGCGGATTCTGAAGTGGGAGCTTTGGAGGCGCAGTTTCGGGAGGAGGGGTTGTTTTAAAATCCATTTGCTTGGATGGTTCCAAGCTAGGAAGCGTTTTTAAGGCCTTGAGGCGGACCCCTGTTTCTTACCAATCTTCTTCCGATACAGCTTTCATCTGGATTTGGTGGTCGATAAGATGCTGCAGGAGGTACGTATGACTCATCAGAATCGTTCGGAGTGGAGATTCCCTTCTGTCTTTCTCGGGGTTTAAGAGATTTCCGGGAAGGTTTGGGATTGGCCTTTGCAGGTTTGAGAGAGGATCTCGTAACAAAAGGTTTTCCTAGGACTGTTGAAGATTTTGATGTAGTTGAACCAGTCGCCAAAGCTTTTGACTTGATGGTCGAGATCCCTTCTCCCTGTTGAACTTTCTTTGAACGCTCAGTGTCCTTTGAAGATATGGATTCTTTTGACGCTAGTGCAGGGGCAGTAGCGACTTTCTTTTCCTGTTTATCTTCTTGCTGCTTAATAAAAGCTCGAGTCACTGGAAGAGCGCGATGTTTTATTGATCGGTCATGGGCTACCAGCAACCGAGTTTTTTCATCATTTAATTGTATAGAATCCGTAGCGGACTTCGATGGTTTAGTTTTTCTGGCGGAGGGTTGAAAAGGTTCCGAGTTGTTGGAATCGTTCGAATCATATGAATCTTCAGATTCTGAAGTTTCATCTCCGGTTACGGGATTTCCCGACAGGGCCTCGACGACTCTGTTCAATCTACCTTGTTTATACTCGAACTTTATTGCAAATCTTTGAGCCTTAACCTCCAACGTAGTTGTCTGGCTCCTGGGTTTTCAAAGTAAGTCATCCAGTGTACTGGCTCATGATCACAGGCTAGGATAAACTCTCGCCCGTACAGGTATGGACGAAAATTTTCTACTGATTATATCACTGCCAGACATTCCTTTTCCGTGTCCTCATATTTTTTTTCGTGGTCGTGCATAACCTTAGAGAAGGAAGCAATGGGCATATCCATTCCTTCTTTCTCCTGAGATAATACTGCTCCGATGGCGAATTCAGATGTACCGGTCGTCAGTCCAAAGGGTAGATCAAAATCAGAGTATTGAAGGATAGGTTCTTTACTAAGATATTTTCGCAATTTGCGAAAGCTTTGTCTTTGCTTCGGCCTCCATTCCCATACAAAATCCTTTTTGGGAAGGTCATATAGGGGCTTAGCTATCTTTGCATAATCTTTTATA
The DNA here is from genome assembly GCA_932178445.1 of Andricus quercusramuli. NCBI lineage: Eukaryota > Metazoa > Arthropoda > Insecta > Hymenoptera > Cynipidae > Andricus > Andricus quercusramuli. The sequence goes on from CAKNXH010060667.1 coordinate 9,486, forward strand.
AATCTCCTATAGTATCCAGACAAAACACAGAAATTGGCGAATGTTCTTGACTGTCTTTGGACGCGGAAAATTTGAAATTGGTATTATTTCTGCCGGAATGGGCTTAACTCCTTCGTGACCAATGAAATTACCTAGACAAGCCACTTCGTTCCTCAGGAAACCACACTTGTCAGGCTGTAATTTCAAATTTGCCGTTCGAAGTCTGTCGAGTATTCGTCGTGCCTTGGCATCGTGTTCCTCGAGTGTTTCGGAATAGATCACTATATCGTCGATGTAGGTGAATGCCTCGGCTCCTTGCAGACCCTTCCAAACTTGGTCCATCAGACGCTGGAATGTCGCGGGAGCGTTTTTGATTCCCATGGGCATTCGGATATACTCAAAGTGTCCAAGGGTAGTAGAGAAAGCTGTCTTTGCTCTATCATCAGGGTGCGTTTCAATCTGGTGAAATCCACTCGCCAGATCGAACACAGAAAAATATTGTGCTTTCCCTAGATGATCCAAGATGTCCGTGATGTTGGGCAAGGGATAGGCGTCGCCGATGACCTTTTCGTTGAGGGCTCGGAATTCGATTACAACTCGCTATTTTCGTGTCCCAGAAGCATCTAGCTTCTTTGGGACGATCAATAAGGGGGAGTTGTAGGGCGACTTGGAGGGTCCGATGATCCCGCTATTTAGCTGCTTATCAATTTGAATGCCCACTTGCTCGGATGCCTCATGAGGATAACGGTATTGCTTGCTCTTGACGCAAGTACGGTCTTCCTAGTATTCCGTCGGCGGGTATGGGGAATTAACTTTGAACTACATGAAAATTTACGGGTGTGTTCAAAATGTTTAGATCCACTGTACCAAGGGTTTCTACCAGATGATCAGTGATTCCTGCTATGGACAGTAATTCTTCATCCTCGACTGTTGTTGAATCGTGTAGGACACGTAATTTTACTAAATTAACGTCTGAACCCGGATCGAAGAGAAAACTAGCCTTTGATTTTCTTATTTCGGGGGCACTCAGTTCCATTACTGGTGAGTCTTCCTTTTTACCTCCTGCTCGGAAGACTCTTCCAAATCTTTCAGAAAAGAGACTGTCTTCGGACGCTCTTTAGGTGATGGACTGCGTCGTTGCGGCGAGTCTGGTTGAAGTTTCAATGTCCTGGGCCTGGTGATGAAGACCTAGGAGGGGTAGCATTTCCACTGTATTTATTTTGTGGGGGTTGGGGTACTTGATTGGTACCATCCTAATTCAGCTGCTGCATAAAAGGAAGCATATACTGGAAGGGGTACATGCATTCGTAATTTGGTTGAGGGACTGGATAAGTTGGGAACTGCTGGAAATTTTGGAATTGGGGGGGGGGGGATCTGCACATATTGCTGAGAGAGACATGGCATGCTAGGCATCATCATGGATGCAGGGCTTTGCCTTATTTGATCCTTCCTTGTCCTCTCCTGATATTTGATGCGATCTTCTATGTGCCGTGCATACTCGAGTGCCTCTTCGACCTTCTTCGGGTCGCGGGTGTCCACGAAAGTGGACATCTCCTAAGGAAGGCCTCTGATAAATGCGTCACGAGCACATTCCAACACGGGTTTCATCATTGTCTTGCTTTCATTCCCTTCTTTCCATTTTTCTTCCAGGGTGTGTCTGGCACCACTCAAGAGACCTCTTAGTCTGTCATGGTAATCGCTAACACTCTCAGTGTCTTTCATCCTAAAGTTAACGATCGCGTACAGATACCACTGGTATTTTTTTTATTGGCGCGAATCGTTTTTTTAAGTGCGCGATAAGGTCATTAATTTTATTGAATTGTTTGTCACGAACACTTTTGCGCGCGGTACCTGTGAGTTTCCTTAGGACTGCTTTGATGAACGCGGGCTCACTGTTGGCAGTGATGTACACTGCACCATTAGCGATGTCCTGAAGAAACTCTTTCAAGGGAGGTTTTTTTCCGTCAATGGATGGAATGTGGTATGTACTTTGCTGGAGGTCCATACACTCCAGCATGGAAGCAACTACTACACTTGCATCCATTTGTGTTCCTGTAGGATTTTGGATATTAGGAGTGATCCCCAAAATGCTATTGGACACATCTCCAGTCGCATTAGACCCGTGAGGATTCCCTGTATTATTGTCTAATTGACTTGGGTAAGATGGCGTTTCGTCGCCCCCGGCCATTTTGCTTAAAATACAACTGACTTGCCCTAGGCGAATAACCAATTAATCAAATATTAATTTAATTAATATTAATTTATTTGTTTTTATTTTTTTATTTTTGTATTAATATTAATTAAACAACTCAACCAATTTAACTAATATTAAAATACCATGCGATTATCGTTAATCAAAATGCGTAGTACTTACTTGTTGGTCAGTAATGACGTACACACGGTAAATCGGGGTTTGGATAGGTCCGGAATTTGAGAGATTGGATATGAAGGCATACAACTTAAATTATGCTCACGATATTTTCTCTATTTAATCTAACGTAATTGCCTCTATTTCTTCTCTTTCGTCAGTGCCGGTTGTGATTATTAGTCTCTGCATCTGAATCGTCATCGGGAGTTATTGATTCTACATTAACAATTCTTATCTCTCGATCAAATGCCGCGATTGCTTGTTCTAGTGCCTCTTCTAGAGGGGGGTCAATGGTAATGACTTCTACATCAACATGCCCTACTTCTATTTCTCGAATTGGCGCAATAGGTGGTCGATTGTTGGTCTGAGCACAAGTGTGGGAATTGATTTTCTTACCGGCTTGATGAAATTATTGTAAATAATCGACCTTGATGTTATTAGCTGTATGCTAGCTTGAATTTTTTTTCCAGCTCGCTTTCCTCTTTTTGTTTTAGATTTTGAGGAGAGCTTGGAACGGGTCGTTTTTTGATTAGGCATTTGGGAAATAATCAATGGAGTCACAGATAAGGAACTCAAAACGCTGCGTATCCTGCTCAAGGTCACGCGAGAGAGTTTGCTAAAGATTTTTGAGTATTGGATTCAATATTCAAAAATCTTTCCTCCTTTTTTTTCTTATGAATGAAAATACGAATGTTCAAACGCAGCAGTTAACCTTTCCTTCGTAAATGCGTTAAGTTACGGTCAGCGCGGATGAACCACATAATTTTGTGATTTGAGAATACTCAAAAACAAAATCTCGTGTCTTCGGTTTTCTTTCAGGAATTATTTAGGATTTTTAGGAAGAGCAAGGAAATGCGAATGTTCAAACGCAGCAGTTAATCTTTCTTTCTTAAATGCGTTAAGTTCAGGTCAGCGCGGATGAACCACATACTTTTGTGATTTGAGAATACTCAAAAACAAAATCTCGTGTCTTCGGTTTTCTATCAGGAATTATTTAGGACTTTTAGGAAGAGAAAGGAAAAAAAAAACTTCGACCCGTCAGCTGAGCGCGCGAGTGGGCGAATTGCTAAATATCAATTATTAGTTTAATTGATATTTGCTTTGTTGTTTCTTTTTTTTTTCTATACGGAATTAGACATTTTTAGGTGTATATCTTTATAAGGTAAATCCTACACAAGAGAAGCGATACCACACCGGAATATTTTTACTCTTAGCACCAATTCTAGAAAAGAATAAGGACTTGTCTTATTTTATTTTGTTGAAAAAAGGAACCTTTACTCTCAGTATCTAAACCGCATGGTTACTTTTTTTTTATCATTATTGGATAATGATTTCTTCCAGGATTGCCTAGTGTCGTACGCAAATCAGTTTTATTTTAATTCCGCTGATGCTACTCGTTTGTTCGCACGAGAAATTTTTCTCCACGTGCTCGGAGAACGAGTGCAATAGCCTTCTTATACCTCCGTTTTACACCTTTGTCGACGCGGTGCTCTTGCTTCCGCTCGCGTTTATTTACTTCTGGCACGAGGTCCTGCACTTGAAGGTACATTACATTTGTTTGACCTACTGCTTTATATTTAAAGAAATGAAGATTATAATTAGTTCATGAATCAATTCTTTTCTAATTTCTTGTCCGTGATTTATATGACTAAAACAATTATGAATTAGTTTCCATTAATTTAAATACATTGAGTAGGGAATTTATTTATTTTAATCATAAAACCGATGATCATAGCAACAAATTTGTATAACTCGTTTTATTCGTGCAAGGCGAAATAAAAGTGAGCAAACCCGAAGCTATTCTTTTCCGTAACTTATTATTTCGAGTCAGAATCTGAATTTGAATCTAGAGTTTTCAGATCAGATTCGGTTACTTCCCTGTAACGATTCTGCTCAATTTTCTTTTCAGCGTTACTAATCAGTTTGTCGAAAATACTGCTGAATTGGTGGAAATTTGTGATCGGTTCGAATTTATCCTCCTCTCGTTGAGGTGGTGGATTCACAAATCTCAGATTGAACGGAATTTTCGCGGAACTTCCGTCGGGCTGTGTCACTCTTTTTATCTCGTGAACAATTAATTTTCCAGCCAAACTTTGTTCCGTGAATTTCAAACACAACGCTTTGTCTCTTCTTGCACGGAATTTCTTATCTGAACGTGGCTTGAGTTTTTTTATACTGGGACTGGGCAAGGCAGACATTGAAAAGGATTTGTTTAACTATGAAAAACGATTAAAAGAAAAATTTTGTTTTAAACTCAATCATTGAACATGTCAATTTTTCGAATCTGTGAATTATTTGCGTTCAACTATTTAGCATACTATAGCTGCATAGTGAAAATTAACGGGAATTAATTAGCATAATTTAGCTGCATAATTTTCGTCTTAATATTTCATAATCGACAAAGACATTTGGAATGAGAGTCAAAAATTAAACTCAGAATGAAAATTTATTTAAATAAGGTGTCAATTCTCACTTCTAAAATATTGGTTATGTTTAATTATTCAGCATACATTAGCTTCATAATAAACAAAAGACAAAAATTATTTACCATACTATAGCTGCATAATTATTGTCTTTTTATTTTAAAGTGAGAATCGATTACCGATTTACTTGTTTTTTCGTTCAAGAAAATTTCTCATCGACATACAATGGGGTTGTTGCATATTTTCAATTATTTTTTTTGCCTAGTAAAATTAAAGGAACACCAAAAAAATAATGTAACTACGAAAGGAAAGTATTTTTCAATTAAGTTTAAATATTTTTTTTAATGTTTGAAAAGTATACTTTTTGAATTTTTGCGGGAAGTAGCTTGCAGGAAGTACTTCATTTTGATTAGCGTGGTTGTCCGGTTGGTGACGGATATAATATGGCCGCTAGCGATTAAATGTGTAAGCAGTGAACATAACCTATTGTAAACGTGTTTTAAAAGTAAAAAAGGGGCCTAAAAGATTTTTAAAATGCCTAGAATTTCACTAAAACCCGGCTTTATAAAGTGTGACAGTGCGAAAAGTTTGAATGAAACTTGGTATTTTTACCGGTTCTTTCAACGACTTCTGCCCATTTCTTTTTCACTTCTATGCCCAGAGGCAACCTTATAAATATTTGGTTTGGAGTATTTTTTCTATTGCAGTTGAAATCACGTACAAAACATTTTTTTTAAAGGCTGCCATTATTATACATAATTGTGAAATGTATATGTTCCGAATATGATTGACTAAAATTTGAGGTTATCTTTGGAAACATCTCATTCTCACGCACTTGACTGATATTATTCATGACTATCTTTATACAAGTTTTATATTTTAAGCAAAAGTGTATTTTTTCAGTGAGATTTGGTTACGACTGGCTGCTGCTTTTCGATAATTTTAAGTAAACAAATATCTCTATTAGAAATTAGAAATTGAATTTTCGCAAGCTGTCTGCTAGATACTTCGTTAGTCAATGTATCATTATGCTGATTGGTTACGCGCTATTTCGGAAGTGACGTTTCAAGGTCACAGAGTTTTTGAATAGGGATTTAGATACTTTTCTTAAAAAAATTTTATCTCGACAATGAAGTATTCAAAATTTTTTTAAATGCACTACAATGTTCAGAATGTCATGCAGTATTTAATAAATATATTACCTAAAATTCATGCAACGACCCCATTCGAACATTAATTTCGCTCAACTACTTAGCATACTTTTAGCTGCATAGTGAACATTATCGAAAATTATTTAGCATGATTTTTTTAAATATTTCAGAGTTGAAACATCGATGAGACAAAAACAAGTATTAAAATTCATTTAAATAGGGTGTCAATTTTCACTTCTAAAATATTGGTTATGTTTAACTATTCAGCATACTTTAGCTGCATAATAAACGAAAGGCAAAAATTATTTAGCATTCTATAGCTGCATAATCACTGTCTTTTTTTTAAAGTGAGAATCGATTGCCGATTTAAATGTTTACAAGAAAATTTCTCAACAATGCTTAACTTGTTTTACTCAATCACGTTTAACTATTTAGCATACTTTAGCTGCATAGTGAACATTAAAGAAAATTGCAGATAACATAATAATCAAATTGTAACCAGATTTAAAGAAATTTGGAATTGTTAACGTGGCACAACAATACCGTGAAATTATGTAAATAATCCCTACCCGCTGCCACCATCAGTTTGTTACGTATTGTCAAATTAGCTGTCGATGTCCATTTAATGTTTAGTTAATTTTTGATACGGGGAGGCTTTCACAAACTGCTGAATTTAACTTTACGCTAAATTCGTTTTTATTAATGGGTTAGAAACTTTTCTGCTCTCAGACGGAGAGTGGTATTGTTTGTTATATTTAAATATTGGGGAGGTGTAATTCCAAGAAGAGACAAAGGTTTAAATTGTGCACTTATGAATTACAATTAATTTATTTATAACATGTGAAAATGCTACAGTTTTTTTTACATTACTCCTTTGTGGTCTTAATATTACCACTTTACAGGAAGGCAGGTTGTAGAAAGAGAGAGAGAGACTATTAAAGAACCGATCCCGAACCGCAGACGGGCGATTATAACTTCGACTTTTTCGGAAAAAGATACCGGGATAAGAACTGTTTGCTGGTACGTTCTTCCTCAGACTGCAATTTTATCTCAACTCATCGGCTAGTGGTAAACTCGGTCGATGGGGATTTTTGATGATTTGGAAGTTGAACGTACGGAAGAATGGAATTTTGCTGACTAATATTTACTGCAATATTCGCCCAAATCGATCGAACGCTATTCATAGCTGTTGTCAGCAATTTGGCAATTTGAAGTCATATTTATATGCGACAGGAATATTTGCGACATGGTTTTTGCAATAATGGTTTTGCAATTAGAATTCTTGTAATAGAATTTGCTGAATGAAATAAATTTATTCTTACATTTCCTTGCCTTAAATCGACAATTAGGAAATGCCGTGGAGATTATTTTAATTCGGCATTTTATTCATAGTGGTATTCCTTTAGAATGCATGGCAGTATTTATCATTAGTCAGCTTGATTGGAAAGTGGTGAAATTTGATGTGAAAAAGCGAAGGAGGAACATTGAATTTAGACCACGAGCCGACAAGTGCATACGTATGTGTGGTAATGTCCTACGTTTATAGCAAAGCGAAAGACCTGATTCCAAGTTGTGTATGTGAATGCAACTTTTCTTCCGTTTTCTTCTCTCTTTCTTTCTATACCCTTCCTTCGTAAAATTACTTAATTCCTATTACTATATTCATTTTATAAATTATAGTTATTAAACTGAAAGAAAAGGTAACATTTAATGCTGATATGCTTCTTCACTTTTATAGTGAGAGCATTTATGATTTCTTTGGTTGAAATAAAATAATTAAATTTGATCATAATGAAGACGTGAGAAATCACGAGGAGTCGTCGGATTACTGAATGCATGAAGAATATGCATGTATCCGCGTATACTCATTTAGCTGGACTTTAAATTTGAATGGTGTGCGTACATGTTAGCGTACGATTCAGCTTATGTGTCTCTCTCTTATTCTCTTCTTCCATATCTCTATCCTCTTTAGGACATTTCATCGCTACTCGGATACATTCATATCTACATGCACTAACGAAGTTTTAATTCTAAATTGGATACCTGGACACCAGTTCTATTCATGTTTTTACCATACTTTTATTTAATTTATTTTTATGATTCATTTTGTTGAAATTACGCATGTAAAATTTACGATGTCGGTTTGCTACAACAACACGTTTTTGGTAATTAACGTCCCAAAAACCCTTCCTTGTCGGATTTCTCTCTTTGGAACTAAGCCTTTAGGGCGACAATTCACGGCGCGACACGTGCGAGGAAAAGCGGACGGTTCGAGGAAACATCGCGTGTGTTCCTTTTTTAATCGGGCTTCTTACCTAGCAAGGTAAGAGAGCTGTTTATAACAAATGTTGTTTATAACAAATTTGGAAACTTTATTTCCAATCCAGTTATAGACAACATTCTAGTCAGTTCAGTTATTGGTCTATGATATTGGTGGACATCTCGATTACCTAACTGAAAATATTAAAATGACTAATAGTTTAATTATTAATTGTTAAAATAATTGCAGTGCCCAATATTGCCCTTTGCAGTGCTCTAGTAATTTGTTCAACTAATTGTAAGCTTCTGGGAAACTAATTCATGAAGCTTTGCCCTAAGCTTTTTAAGATTGTTAGTAATCGAATCCATCCACTGATGATTGATCAACAGTGTCGATTCTTTCGACTAGGCGTAGTTGTATCGATTGATATCGATTGCTGAGATACTAATCATAATGAATCCTTCCTAAACTTACTAAATAGATGCTTGAAATGAAGTTATAGATGTCACATAAATAAAGTATGAATGTTTATTAACAATTTGCATGGTTAATTAACAATTTGCAGGCGCATTTGGACTCGAAAGTACCCGCATGGTATGAAAGCTAGGAAGTGGCATGAGTGGTCAGGCAGGGAAGGAGAATGACACGCGACACCGTTCACCAACATTGACACTTGGCATAGCGAGGTTATTGTCTATTATTGCTCTATTGTGTTTATTTGCTCTCTCTCTCTTGGTTTTAGCACGGGAGGTGCACCCATGTCGCCACGGCCATGCATGCTATCCTTGTGTAGGCTGTGGGGACAAGCAATTGAAGATGATTTGCAATTGCCCGTCCTCACCGGACCCACCGTAACAACACCAGAAAGACCGGACGCAGTTGAGGGTTTGCAAAAATTACGTGCCGCATTTTATGTATGTATAAAATCCGCCGGAAATAACTCCTTTTTGGGTTGGCTATTTCAGGGTTATTGGGATCATTGCTAACGTTGTTGTTCGTCTCTAAGTTTCTGTTGGACATGGCGCGAAACTGTCCCTATATCGTAAATGAGCCCTGAAATGTGCTCAAAGACTGACAAAACTGCCTATATGCTGCCCTCTTTGCCCCTGTCAGTACCCACTTGAATTCATCACTGACAAGAGAGGACTCGACAAAAATTTGATCTATCTACTCAGCAAGTTATGTCATGAGCGCCCTAGTACGCCTTGTAGAGGCTTCGACACATTCAGGGTTCCGCCATAAGGAGAACTTTCTATTTGCGGGAAGACCTTTCAGAGGCATTTTCACGAATTCATCAAAGAGTTCACCAACCGTAGAGGACGAAGAGGCCAGCCCATCAGTCAGGATGGGGACACCTTCGTCTAATGTGCGGTTGAAGGCTATCCAATCCAACCCCGAAACGTTAAATCGGTTAGAAGGTTTTCTGCCTTTTTTTATTTCTCTACCAGCGTCCAGAAGAACCAGGTTATGGTCGGAGCCATAGGCGTCCTTTAGGTCTTCCGTTTGGCTGGACAAGAGGATCTCTCAGGATGAGGAGATGAGGTCAAGGTTGTTTAACGACTGGCCCGCTTTGGGGATCGTGATGGGAACAGAGTTAATGGTGGGTATCAAGCCCCTGGCGCAGGTGGCCTTATACAGGTCCCAGGTATCTTTGGAGACCTCGATATCCGGGGGAACATACACAAGTACAATGGCCATTTTCTCATCATTTGTTGTAATGGAGGTCCCTACAATATCCACTATCCAATCATACGGGTCCGACAGATCCCAGGGGTTGCAGAACTTACTCCTTGTTGTGTAATCTGAGATTTAAAATTACTGTGTTTTTTATTTGTAAGAAAACGTTGTAAATTGAAATCTAATTCAGATCTAAATTCATCCCTACTATTTTCCTCTATAAGATGTATATTGATTTCAGTATTACACAAGGTATCTTTTAAGAATGAGTTCCAATTGCCACATGGTAAACAAAAGTTTTTACCTAGGCTAAGGTAATATTCTACGTTTTTCGGTAACCTAGTTTTTGTTTTGTTCATAATCCATGAGGGATTGATAACATTCTTACGCTGACCACAGTATCGAAATTTAAGCCTTTATAATTTTTTTATAGAAGCAGAAATAAGTATCTTACCAAAATCAGAAAACCTTTGTAGTTGAGAGTTAATAAAGATAGTGCATTCATTTGGAAATTTTTTTCTATTTCACTTTCAATTGAATGTTTAAGTGAGTCAAAATCTTTTCGTACCTTAGTAGTGTTTCTATTAATATCTTTGATACTCAGGTTTAAAACGTTTAAATAAGTTGGTGTTTCTTTGTATGGGCTTTAGGGTCCAGTAATC
>CAKNXH010060667.1:20405-42466 GCA_932178445.1 Andricus quercusramuli
GATTACTGGACCCTAAAGCCCATACAAAGAAACACCAACTTATTTAATACCAGAGGGTCAATATAATTTCCAATTATGAATTTAAAACGTTTATATGACTTTTTAAGATTGTTTTGTTAAACTCTTTCTTACTTTCTACGTTACTAAATTGAAAATGTCTATAACATTGATTGAGAATATTTGCTGGAATATAACCTTCATTTTTACATTTTAAGAGAAATCTAAGTTGATTTATAAGTTTTTCTAACCGTATTCCATTTTTCGTCCAGGTCTTCATACGTTTCACAGTTAGATTTCCATCAGGTAGACCCATTCGGATGACATGACTTTACATTCCATCTTCAATAATATATATTACACCCTGGTCAACACCATAACATCTTATATATATTAAAAAAAAAACTCTTTCACCTCCTGCACCTCCTTTCCCTTCCACTTCCACTCACCACCCTTATCCCTTCCCCCTCCTTTTCTGAACACCATAACCTTGGACTTTTCCGCATTCAGCTCTAACCCCTTTTTATCTAGGTATCTTCTCAGCAACTTCATTATCTCCTTTAAGGCCTCCTCGCTATTTGCCAGCAATACTATGCCATCTGCATACGCTAGTGACCAAATTCTAACACCTCCTATCCTGACTCCTCCTACCACCCCGGCCTCCAGCTTACTTTCCATATCCGCAATTAAAATCGCAAAAAGCGTTGGGCTAAGTGGACACCCCTGCCTTAACCCCCTATCCACCCAGAATCCCCCCGAAATCCCCCCCCCCCTCCTCTTACCTTGTCTTTGGTCTCTTCATATATCTCCCTTACCGTTTTTTTTTGTTTTGAAAAAAATGATATTTAAGGGTGCCGCAAGCCCCATGAAGTTTAACATGTATTTCCCATAAGAAAAAAAGACGTTTTTGTAAATCTTATTCAGAATCCTCAATATTTTCTCAATCGAGTTGAAACTCAACGTTTCTCTTTACAATTAGCCATAGAATATGAATGAAATATCACTTTTCAAATATCGCCCCCATAAGTCTGTTTTATAGGGTCCCAAAGAAACCCCATAAGTGAAAAAATGGGTTTTGCGAGTTTTTGGCGCTAATTATGATTTTTTTTGCGTTTTTTTAATGCGAATTGCTTCTAATACATGAAATATTACTTTATACTGAAAATGATACATTTTCATGAATTTTTTAAACAATTTATTATTGTTTCTAGCGATTTTCTCATAGAATGGAGGTTAGAAAGACGCGGGTTTTTCACAAATTTTCCATGTTTTGCCCAATTTTAAATTAGAGGGAAGTGATAGTTCATCAATGTTAACAATAGTGATAGTTTAAACAATTTATTATAATTATTAATAATATTATATTTGAATAATGCTAGAAAGATACTGTTTTTTTTTAATTTCTGGCTTTTTGTCCAATTTTCATTTGGAGTGAAGTAATAATAAATTCAAGTTAACAAAATAATTATTTAAACAATTTATTATACTTATTAATAATATTATATTTGAATAATGCTAGAAAGAGTATAAAGTAATATTTTATGTATTAGTAACAATTTGCATTAAAGATACCGCAAAAAAATCACAAATTAGCCCCAAAAACTCGCAAAACCCATTTTTTCACTTATGGTGTTTCTTTGGGCCCCTATAAAACAGACTTATGGGGGTGATATTTGAAAAGTGATATTTTATCCGTATTCTATGGCTAAATGTGAAGAGAAATGTTGAGTTTCAACTCGATTGAGATAATATTGAGGATTCTGGATAAGCTTCACAAAAACGTCTTTTTTTCTTATGGGAAATACATGTTAAACTTCATGGGGCTTGCGGCAACCCTAAATATCATTTTTTTAAAAACAAAAAAACGGATTTATCTTTGGGTGGATTGGAACAAATGTGGGGGGGGGGTGTCCCGATAAGAATTCAAAAAAAAAATTCCAATGCATTTTTGGACCGCCCTATTGTCCATCCTATTGTAATCATCTGCCAGCTCATTGTCATAGGCCTGCCATCCAGCCAGTCTCCGGAGATCGAGAAGGAGACGTTTGTGTGCGGAAAGCCATCCGACGTCGTCTCCTTGCTTCCCCTAAGGGGATTCAGGTGATTTGCAAGTTTGTTCTTATGTCCAAATCCGTTGGTCTGTGAGCCAATTGCGTTACGCCTGTATCTCGTTCACGGTCTGATTCACCCCTGCTACAGGTATGCGGAGGGTGAATAGAAGGGGCCGGAGTCGCATTTGCCGCAATGCCTGTAGTTATTGGCCTTGATGTGGTGGTTGTCCCTGTTAGAATTTGTGAAGATAGCTCTTGTAATGCCTTCTTCTGCTAAGAGGGCTTCTGCTTCCGTAAATTCCAAGTTGTTCTTATTTTTAGCTTTAAGGATCTCCGCCTCAAAAAGATAATGAGGGAATACGCGTGAGAAGGCGGGGTGGAGTCCTCTGCAGTTCGTACATTTGGCTGTGTCCCGTAGGCTAGGACAGGTCTGTGGCATGGTCTCTTGCGCAAAATTGATAACTGGGGTGTGTGCTGTGGTATTGAGTATGGGTGCGACGGAATCTTTGGCAGTGGAAACACCTTTTGACTCTAGGGAGCAGGAAAAATATTTTAAATTCCTAGTTGCCATCATCTGGATCGACATTTCTAATTGAACATCTCCTACATACCAAAGCGGGGCATGTAGAAATAAAAACCTGCAACTCTCAGGTCGTTATTTGATACCAGAAGAATGGCATCCTGGTATCGTTTGCAGAATATCTTAACCTAGTTCCTCCCGCTGTCTCGGTATCTCGGGCTCAGTATTTATTCCCTATAACTGCTCGCCATTTCTTAGCAATAAGGATCCCATTAAATTTTCCCAAATTTCTCCCCGTAACCGACGATTCCATGAAGAGGATGAATGGGGTGGCGAGTCATGAAAGTAATTCACGATTTGTGGGGGAATGATTTCAGTGTAACTGTTTCCCTCAGCTATCACCTCCTCCAGTATTCTCCCCGGCGCCCCAGATTGGACGGTGTTGATCACTTGGGTGCCACGTTTTGTCACTTTTTTCAGAGCGAAATGTAATACCCGCCAAAAGTGGCTCACCCCAATGGACATTACAGGTATGACCTTTTTTCAAATCGGATAATATCTTGTGTGAAAATTTTCGCCCCAAAATTTCGAAATTTCGACTGAAAACGCCAAAATTGTCATAATTTTAGTTCGAATAAAGCAGCAATATTTTTGGGTTAGAAGATGTCACTTGCGATGAGAACTGACATTCAAGCCTCAAAATGTCAGTTATATGCCCCTAGGGGGCCAGGGATGCCTCCTCTTGGGCCGAAAAAGGGGGGCAAATTCAGTACAATTGAGCGGTTATATAGCGCTTACCGTCCTCGTTCTTTCCTCTGCCTGGTCACGCGTAGCGGTAGCGGAGCATTGTTGCATTGCACCGCCCCCCCCCCCCGCGCCCCCATCCGTGCAGCTCTGTACTACAGCAACCCCCCCTCCCACCCACACACACACCTGCCCCGCTCTGTCTCACTCAGCCTAGAAGGCTTTGGCTTGCGTGCCTGACGCTCTCGCTTTATCTTTCCACGTTTGCGTCACTACAGATCACACAAATTTCATTTCGCTTCTTTTTTTCGCCAGTTTTAGTGGCATTCCTGTTTCCTCGCTACTCGAGCGCTGTATCTTTGACTCGGTCACTTATCTATTATTTTACAACATTTGACTATATTCTTGGCTGTGTACTGTGGATTTTCACAGTTTTTCATTAGGTTAACAGAATGTCACTTTCGAAGTTCGTTTTTCTTGGTGTAAATCATTGCTCGATTTTTAATGAAACCCCCAAGGATTTTAACGAAGTTTAACTCTCAACAAAGTAAGAGTTTCTCCTGTTTTGTCTAGAAGTTCAAAAACAAAGGATGATTAATTGACATATTTTATAGAGCCGACCAAAAAAATGTTTGACATAGTCTTCTGTGAATGTGCTGATTTTTCTGCATGTACTTCTCCCAAAGAGAGAGAGAGAGAGAGAGAGAGAGAGAGAGAGAGAGGGATACTTCTTATACTCTAATTGATGTAACTTAGTTACGCTAGAGGCTGTATATTATCCTTATTATTTATTTAATTCAAAAATATTTCTTCCAACAGTTTAGAGAACGTCTTAACTAACAGTGCGTTTGTGGCACTAGTCAACCTTAAGTATGTTTTTCTGGAAAAACGGTTTCTTGAAGTTCCCACTTCAAAAATTCTCAAGCGACTGGTTTCTCAATCTAGAGTATTGGGCTTAAACTGTCGGGCGTTCATCTGGTTATATGCTCCTATACGTTTATCCGTAACTGCGATAAGGACCCGTTTCATATAAACGTATATATATTAGTATATTAATAACAATGGTCAATAGGATGAACATAAACAAATTTGTCGCCTAGATGTAGTACGTGCTATATTCCAGTGCACCTTAGTACCGTCCTATGTTGCAGTATTAATGCTTATCTCCGAATTTTTTCAATTTCGTATTTTTTGACATAAGAATAAAACAGTTATGGTTTAAATTGTGGAGGGCGGTTCAATTTTTCAAATTAATGAAAAAAATAAATTAGAAATATTCTTCGTTATTTTTTTTCCATTTACAATAACAATGGTCGATATCTGCGAGGTCGACTGGGTTACTCCAGTTACCTTCTACAAATTTTTTATCTTTGAATCTGATGCTCGCAACAAAAATTTTCTGTCACACCTGTTTTTTGAAAAAATTGACTTCAAAAGTACCCAAAACCGGGTTTTCGTCCATTTTCCAAATATAACGAAAGAACCCGATGTGTTAGAAACTTTTCAAGTGGCTTAGTCTGATGCTTAAAACTTGTATTTGAAGATAGAAATGACACACCTTATATAGAAAGTTTATTCAAAACGCAGTTTTGATTTTTCAGAAATCATGCTCGCACCCATTCATTTGTGGCAGATTACGAAAATGCATTGTCCCAAACATAATTTTATGAAAATGTGAACAGCAATTCGGATACATTTTTTTCACAATTTTTGTTACAGCTGTCTTAAAATACTATGATATTACTACCTATGATATTTCGAAAATGGCCAAAACCCTGTTTTTGGTACTTTGGACCTCAATTTTGTTCGAATACCAGATGTGAAAGAAAAACTTTGTTGTCAGATTTAGATATAGTTTATGTAGTTTTTTGTATATTAAATTATTATATTTTAAATCATACCATTAAGTATTGAAGAGGTCCGGGTATAAGATTTTTTATTTCAAATAAAGCTTATAGAAAGTGAATAAACGTACTAAGAGCATGTATCAGGAGTGTCACGTGGCATCATTGCTTACTAATTTTTATGAATGCACATTTATTTACAGGGGAATAGTCTGGCAATTGTTATGTGGGGCACATGATTCTCCCATAAAGAAGAAATTCTCAGAGTATATCAAATGTACATCGGCATGCGAAAGAATAATACGCAGGGACATTGCAAGGACCTATCCAGAACATGATTTTTTTAAAGAAAAAGATGGATTTGGGCAAGAAAGTTTATTCAATGTCATGAAGGCTTATAGCCTTCATGATCGTGAAGTAGGATATTGCCAAGGCTCAGGATTTATCGTAGGATTACTTTTGATGCAGGTACGTTACTTAGTTTTATCCTATTCATGGAAACACTACCCGAATCGGGTAGTGTCACGCCTACCCTGAAAGGGAAATGGCTGAATGGTATACATACATTCGAGGTCGTGATCATTTTGTAAATATTTAGTTTATTCTTCCAGTTAAAACTAGTGAAAAAAGAACGCAAATGTGTGCAAATTCATGTTGACGTTAAATGCAGTGCTCTGAGAAGGGTAATCAACTTGCAACCGGAATATAGCCGTAAGTCTTTCTGAAAATGTTGATGCTGATCTTTTCAGAAAGAAATCGCTTCAAAATGGTATCTTGTAACGAATTATGAACAGTTAATTCTTGATCCCGACCACGATTTGTCGCGTTTCATTGCAACTATAACAAACGCCAACCCGGTAGCACGCCTCCAGCAACATGGGTCTCATTGTCAGTCAGATTCTTGAAAAAAAACTACAGAATTCAGGTTGGCACACACCACCTGTTTTGTAGACCTAAATCCCCGCATACGATAGTGTTACTTTATAACCGAGCTCTCAAACCTTAACTTTCACTTGCATGTCTCCTGCTCAACCTGGCGCTAAAGATTATCCTAGATGTTAAATTAGATGCATAAGGCGCGCTTTTTAATAAATGATTGTCAGTAAATTGTGGCTGTCAGAAAACTCACATTTGTAATTTTGTTACCTGGTATTTGAATTTTTCCTACATAAAGCAACTTTTATTGCATTTTTTTAAAGAAATAATGAAGATAAATTTTCCTTCATTATCCGTTGTTTTTCTGGAAGTATAAGACTCATATAAAGAGGAACTCAAAGGGAGGCTTGCGCGGATTTTCTGCGAAGGGCTCTAAAAATATCATATGAGAACAATTGCCCTACAAGCACAATTAAGTCTAGGAAGGGAGCAGAATGGTGAATCACCCACCTGGAGAGGCTCCGTAAAAAGACAAGAATATTGTGCAGTAGGGCAAATAGAACTAAATTGCCTTCGGACTGGGACATCTATAATGCGGCCCAGTGTGAATACAATACAAATATAAGGAAGTATAAGCAGGAAGATTGGAGGGGCTTCTACGATACCTCAGGGCTCTCAGTAAATCCGGACAAGACCAACCTGGTCATTTTCACGAGAAATTATAAAGTTCCGAAAGTTGACGCTCCTGCATTCTTCGGTGAGAAGCTGACGTTTTCAGATTCAGTTAAATATCCGGGACTAATCCTAGATAGCAAGCTGAACTGGGCAAAGCACCTGGAGACCCAATGCAGGAAATTTGTCATGACTTTTCGGATGTGCAGAAGACCCTTTGGGTTGACGTGGGGGCTAGTGCCTAAAATGCTTGCATGGCTCTACTCTGCTGTCCTAAAACACAGGCTCCTATATGCGGCCGTGGTCTGGTGGCCATGGGCGGAACTTGAAATAATACAGGACAGACTGCAAAGATTACAAACGCTAGCATTTAGGGTTTGACTGGAGCAATGAGGACTACGCCAACAGCGGCGATAGGATTCATGCTCTGTGAGGAACCCCTACATGTTGCGATAACCGCTAAATCGGCACATGCGATTGGCCGCCTGGCAAGAGGAAATAGATGGACTCCGGGGACTAGACACACTAGGCTCCCGAGTGATATCAACGCACTGCCGATTTTGCAGATGTGACAAGATAAAATAAAAAAAATCTGCCCGCTTCAGGGGCTCATTCTCATCGCGCGCTTCTCGCGCGGCTCGCAAGTTTGAGCGCGCCTAGGGCGCGCGTCTGTTGGATCTCGCGCTTCGCGCTCGACTATGTATTCACCTCGCGCTACGCGCTCGGACGTATTTACATCGCGCTTTACGCTCGGTTTCTCTAAACTTTTGAACTTCGTGTTCGACTTTGATGGAAAGAAAAAGCTTATTTGCAAATATTATAAAATTATCAAAACCTCTACATGTGAAGTGATTGTTAAATTTGTTTTTATTTTAGAATGAAATGGAACTTTATTTACTCAAGGTTCTATCGACCTTAAGGAACACATTCTCATCCAGACACTCGCGCTTCGCGCTCGATATGTGATTTGGAAATCAATTGAACCTTGCGTTCCACGCTCGGTTCTGTGCACCATATGATAGAAATGAAAAAGTCACGAATAAAACAAAAACTACGCATCCTATCAGAACATGATTTATAACAAATTTGTACCTCTTCTTTGGATGAACAAATTTTGTCTCTGTCATTTTTCTCGTAGCTTGTGTTATTCGTCTAAAAATTTAATTTTACTATTTCCAATGCTGTCTTTTACGAATCAAACAAAAACTACGCATCATATCAAAAAGTGAATAATAACAAATTTGGAGATCTTTTTTGGGTGCATACTTTTGTTTCATTCATCTCTGGTCGTATCTTGCATAGTTTGACAGTAATATGAAATTATTGATTTTTCATTATTTTTGTGTGTGGTCAAAATTTGGATTTTTGATTTTTCAAAAAATTCAAAAAGTTGTTACGAAAATATTGTAGGGTGTTCAAAAAGAAACATTTTTCTCCTCTTGGATTTTTTTCATATCGTGCGTTTTTCGGCATAAAATCTTCATTTACGTTTGTTTTTTGTAATTTTGAAAATGCTGTAACTCCGGTAATTTTTTTTTATTCGAAAAAGTAATTAGGATAAATTGTTCGAGCTTTGGAGTACTATGAATAGCCGTACATAGAATTTTTGAATTTTGAAAAAAAATGGTCTCAAAAATTTTCAAAATGCTCTCACTTTTTGAATTTTTATCAAAATTAGCTGGTCAACGAACTTGTTCTTTCTTTTTAGGCCCCAAAAAAGTGTGCCAAAGCACAACCCAATCTGATTATTTTTTCGAAAGTTATCGTGCCTACAGACAGACAGACAGACTACAGACAGGCAGACACCTTGGTGAAAACCTTTTTTTCTAGCTCAGGGGTCTCAAAACGTGGAGATTTGATGAAAACCGACCAAGTAAAATTTTACATAAAACCAATACCTTCTCATTAGAATGAGAATGTAAAAACGCTTCAACTTCACCAAAGCTTTCCGCGTCTAAATCCCAAGCAGGGATCTGTGGAATGCAAATGGTAACTCGCTTCTCTAGGGGGAAATCTAGTATACAGATGGCTTCAGGGGAGAGGGAGGGTCAGGAGCAGGAATTTATGACAGCAAGGGAGGGAAAGGTATAGGGATCACACTTGGGCGACCCGTTGCTGTATTTTAAGTGGAGGTCCTGGCCGTCATTCGCTGTGTTGAAACACTAATAGAGGAAAACGCTGCTGGCAGACAGAGTTCGATCTGTTCGGACAGCCAAGCGACACTAACTGCAATAGGGAAACCATACATAACATCAGAACTGGTTTGGGAATGCAAAAAGGCATCAAACCATTTTGCAGAAAGGAACAAAGTAGCTCTCATATGGGTCCCTGGTCACACAGGGATCAAGGGCAACGAAAAGGCGCACCAGTTGGCAAAACGCGGTGCAGCGAGTGTATACATAGGACCGGAACTGGTACTGGGAATAGCGTCTTGCTGTGTCGGAATGGCCATTAAAAGCTAGATCCGAACAAAACACGGGGGATGCTGGGAGCAAACCCATGCTTGCCGTCAGGTGAAATCCATGCTGGGGTATACCTATAGGATGGGCAGAGCTAGGGAAATCCTAGGTTTACTCAAGAAAGATGTAAGGACAGTGGTACGGACCCTAACGGGGCATAATCACTTGAACTACCATATGCACAAAATGAGGTATAACCCCACGACC
Source organism: Andricus quercusramuli (assembly GCA_932178445.1). NCBI lineage: Eukaryota > Metazoa > Arthropoda > Insecta > Hymenoptera > Cynipidae > Andricus > Andricus quercusramuli. The sequence goes on from CAKNXH010060667.1 coordinate 29,776, forward strand.
CGGCATTAGCTAGGCTCAGGCAACAGACCCTTGGGGCCCTTTGATGAAAACAGAGGAAATTACAATGCGATCAGTGGTCGACATACTGGGCTTCGTCAAGAGGTCTGGGGTCGACTGCTCAGAGTGAAGAAGTAAGGGTGTGGAACAATAGGCTTTATAGCTCGAGCGCCAGGGGAGCTCTCGATGGGCTTTCCGCCCGTATTAAAACTAACTAACTAACCTGGTATTTGAATTTGAATTTTTCCCACATAAAGCACCTTTTATTGAATTTTTTTAAAGGATTGATGAAGGTAAATTTTCCTTGAATATCCAATGTTTTTATGAAAGTAAAAGATTTTTGTTATTTTTAATGATAAATGGTGACAGGGTAGTTAAAAATGAGACTCAGGGTAAGTGCGATATTTGTTTTCGGTTTTTTCTTTCTGATTGTGAAATAAAAAAATCTGTCAACAATTCGATTTTAGTTAGAGACGTTAATGAACCTTATTTCCCCAATAAAAATGTAAGTACATAATAATAAATTCCAAATAACTTTTACAAATAAATTCACACAGACAAATTATTCTTATATCAATTTAGGAATAACAAAATTTTAAATTAGTAATTTTTAAAATATTTCTGGAAGCTCTAAATCAGATTCAAATTTTCTTTTTTAATTTTCATTGATATTTTTATAAATGATAAAAAATCGAAAGCAAACATATATTTCTAAAAATCAGTGAATGTTTTATTAACAGGTGCACAAGTATAAACTTGTGAAATCTTGATTTTATTGATTATTCTTCTAACACGTATCACACTTACCCGTATTGAAGAAAATGTTAGAATTTTTGGCTCACTTCATGTCATTCAGAGTTAACAATCCGAAGATTGGTTTGATGCCATTCTCCGTTACTTTTTTATCTGAGTTAAGTTTTTCATTTCTGTTTTTGAATCGCTCTTTCACATTAAATAAAATAAAATTTTTTTCACTAAAACTGGAATTGTTATGAAGCTGCAAAGTGTGGCGTGAGTCGCCTATTTCTACGCGTGCGGACGACCCACAGTCGGGCAATTTGGCAAGAAGGGCGCCCAAAATCGGTAACCGCGTCAGATTGGCAGATTGTCATGACCGATCCAATATGGGTGCTCATGTGATGAGAAAGTTTACAAATTTTAGTGAAAATAAGTAAAACTTATGAAGGTTTGCTTACGGAGAATTTTCGGGTTGTTGATTACGAATCTTGAGTCCGATTTTCAAAATTCAAAATGGCTGATTAAATATGGCGGACCAAAAACTTGGAAAATGTATAAATTTTTGTCAAAATCAGTTCCTTGGGATTTTTTTGGGCTCTCATTCCTAATCTTAGGCCAGATTTGGATCATTCAAAATGGCTTATCCAATACAGTGGACGAAAAAAATGGAAATTTCATCAATATTTTTGAAAATCTGTTTCTCGGGATTATTTGGTGCTCTGATTCTGAGTCTAAGGCTATATTTTCATAATTCCAAATGGCCGATCAAATGTGGCGGACGAAATAATTGAAAATTTAATAAATGCGTGTAACATTTATAAGCTTTTCAAACTTTTAGCCCGCAATTTGTCATCAGCTATTTTGAATTTCGAAATTCTGACTTAAGATGTCAGTTTTGGTTTCTCAAATTCAAACAAATTAAAGTTCTTAATAATGTAATAATTCTAATAATGTAATAATATTCTTATTAAAACACTTACAAGGGGAAAAAATGATCAAAAATCTATTCTGACCAGAACCTCCCACAAGTCACTGAATTTTTTTCCAGATTAAAAAAAAAAGTAATTAATGTAGTGTGATGCTAGTAGATGCAAAATGAGGGCCGTTCAAACATTAGGTCACACTTTTTCAGATTAACCCCCCCCCCCCCCCCCCACCCGGTCACGCTTTTTCTATAATAAATGCATCCTACTTAAGTAGGAACCTTAATTGTAATTAATTTCAGATTATTAGTGATTTTATAACTTATAATTTCATATGAGCATAACTTGGATATAGTATGCTATGATATAAATATGATATAAGTTGAAATGAAAATAATTGCACATGAAACAGACTCAAGTAACGTAAGAAAAAGATTCGACACGAGTTGTTTAAAATGACGTTAATGTCAACGTCTTCTGTACGCCACAAAAAATATGAGCCAAAAAGTTACAATAGTCATGGAAGGATCACACTAAAGCAGACCTGCCCAACTAGGGGAAATTTCCTTCGGGAACACATGTTCCGCGTCCCATACTCTTTTTCCTATAGAGCGGGAGTGGTGGTAAACGCTTGCGAGAATCTCTCCTCTGTGACGTACGCGTCTACTAAAGACTGGTATTGGGATCAGAAATGTTGAAGACTTTGCAGTTTTGAACTCGGTATGGGTAAGCGTTTCGTTCCGGGTTCATAACCGGGCGCAATTTTCTGAAACGCTTTACTGGCATTTAAGGTCCGGAAATGAGCTTCTATACCTGAAAGTTGTCTCAAGTATGGAAGTCGTAATTCTTTACACACAATAAAGAATTTAATTGACAAAATTGTACATATTTATATGAATTGCGGTTTTTGTTATTTGAATATATTTGATAACTTTATCCAAATTGAAAAACAATATTTTTGTATCAGAACGTTGATTTCTGCAAATTGTGGATTATTCTTGTAATAATTAAAATATTTGAAACAATATTCTAAATACGAAGTCGGGTCGATTGCCTCGGATATATTGATGCGTCTGGATACTCGATGACCTAGCAACTCCGCTACCAGAGAAGTCGTTGATTCCAGAGTAGGCCTATCGTGGGACAAAAACCCCTGATAGGAAAGGTACCTCGATAGCAGCAATCACTTCCTCCACGGTGGAAAACATAAACCCGACGGGATTGATGGAGCTTAACCAACTTATCAAAGCAATGGTCGCAGCATATATAGAATCAAGACACCAACTCTGAAGACCCACCAGAAACTCGATCCCCCGAAAGGCCAACGTAAGGCGGGGGGAAGTAAGAAAGCTAAAGGTAGCAAGACCTCGAAAGTATCGGTGAACACGAGGGAACCGTAGGCTAAGGAAGCGCAGGACCGGAATACGAAACAAGAAGGAACCACAAAGAAACAGTCGACCCCTCAGGATGTCGAATGTTGGAACTGCCACCGGAAAGGTCATTTCCAAATGGGCTGCGTACAGGATCGGAGAAAAGATTACAGTCGGCGATGTGGCCAGGAAGGAACAACGCTAAAAAACATAACAATTGTCCGGGAAACAAGAAAAGGGAGTAAAGCTAGGGGTCAGCTTTCCTCCCGACGCGTTAAACCCGATCCCTCAGGATGGAACTCCAACGATGCCAGAGGAGCAATGGGCACAGGAAGTGTCACACGAACCGGCTCCTGGGGTGCTTGAGGAAAGAGAGGTTTTGCTCAAACCTCACGCGAAAAACCACCCATAGAGGCGACTGTGGGAAAGAAATCAATGGATGGGAAGATTCAGGAAGGCACGACACCTCCCAAGTATCCTCCTGATTCGACAGAAAAAAAGAATCGGGCTACGTGAACCTTGAAAGCCAAAGAAACGATTCTTTTCAGCACGAAAGTGGAAGAAAAGGGGGGACGAAAACCCCTGGAAGGAAAATAAGATAATATTAGCCTTGGTAAAGTTTTAAGAATTGCCGGAGCTGTCTCAAGAGCCAGAACCACACACATCTTTGAGGCTGGAGGTAAAAGAACCTCCAGAAGAAGAAAGGGGTTCACCTTACGGGTTTTCACAACCGCGCGAATAGGTCATACCCCTAACGTGAACGTTTTGATTGATAACGGTGCCTCAAGGGCGGTATTGGGAGATATTGTTTTCGCCATAGCTGAGAGGATCAAAGCTACCTTCTACGCAGCCCGAGGAAGGTATTCATGACGGCTGACGGGACTATCCGTCAAGTGAAAGCAGTCTGCTGCTTACCAATAGAAATTGACGGAGTCTCAAGAATGATGGGAGTACGAATAGTCCCAGGGATGGGAGAATAGATATACTTGGCATGGACTTCGCTCACACGTTCGGGACTGTACATGATGATAAGAGGAGAACCTGGTTCATTTTTCTAAAAAAGAACTTTTGACTTTGAAGCTAAATATTTTTTGACTCGTTCATGAAAATAATTTCAGCGTAGACGGATTCGAAGCGAAATTTTCTAATCTTCCAAATGATTCAACTTACAAAGTCGTAGGCTTAGTTTCTGCACATATATTCTTCTTTGAAGTGAAGTACGAATTTTCAAAAGGTCAAAGGAAATGTACCCAAACTTTCCATCGGTAGTGTAAAATTGGTCAATTTTACATTCAAACTTTCACTTTCTTACACTCTCTTACATGAAACTAATAACGTTACAATTGATTACTTATTGGAAGCTTTATAATTTTAACATGTCTTATTTTAAGGATTTCAAATTGTAACGGGCCTTTCCAAAATTGCTGAAACGCCAAACAAAAAGAAAAAAGTATTTATAAGAGGCGGAATAAAAACAATGATGCACAAATAGAGGATCCTTTCATGAGGCGTGGGAGTACTCACGCCTGGCGGTTGAATCCGCCATATTTTTAATTATAAATCCCTTGAAATTTAAATGCAAAAGTGATCAATATTCTAAAGGATAGTGGATTCATGTATACTGTAACGTGGTGGCTAGTCACCCGTTACGGATCCTTCCCCCAGCTATCATGATTCATTAAACAAAACTAAATATTGACCACGATTTTCCCATGGCCGGCACAAGCTCAAATTAAGAAATAAGTTCATATTAGAAATTAAGGTAGGATGTATGAAAGCAAAATTGTTCTTTGGTTGTAAGGTAAGGAGGAAAATGACGTCCTGCAGTGATTCATGAATCACCGAGTTCATTTTATTGAAAAAAATCCGGCAGGGGAAAACACTGCCACCGACTCCAACCGTCCACAACACACACTATGCCACCCGCACCACCTCACTTGGCCAAGCTGATCACACTCATTCACGGTCGCGTCACACTACACAGCATTACAGGGCCCACTCGAGATGGATACAGACTCCCAAAAATAACTTCAACCGAAAAGAGTATTGTCGAGATATCAGGCCATGCCGGACCTGATACCTGTCAAAACACAAGGGAGCATCCATCTTGTGCCGGCCGGCAGTCCACATACCGGAACGGTCCGAATTCCATCGACCTGAGTCCCGGAAATCACGTTAAAGAGGGCACCACCGACTGGACGGAGAATTTGTCGCGAGCGGGAAGGAACCGGCTAGCGGAGAGGACGCAGTAGATTAGATTCGTGTCGGCCATCGACCAGTGGAGTTTTGTAGAGAAGGATTTTTTGAATTATCGCCTGCCTAATCGGACGAGTCCATTTTGCCGGACTGGCGTTATAATAAAGAAATTTGAGAGAACTCGTGGATTCCTGAACTAAGGTAGGCGTCATTTCTCCGTTTCTTTTTGGTTTTTTTTTCGAGTTTGTGTTTATACTGTTTGAGAGTGGTTTGTAAGAGGAATTTGGAATTATTGGGTTAATATAACTAACACGGGCAGACACCATGTTTGGTGCGGTGGACCCGTTCTTTGGGAAAATTTCTTTCATATGTTAGGATTAAGCAGGTTTCGTGGGAAATCTTTTAGTTAAAAATTAGGTTAAGCTCTTTCAGTGTAGTAAACAGTTAATCGAATAATAAATTTGGGATTGTCAATCTTTTACGGACCGGAGAGTTTCCGGGGTTGCTAGATCATGGTTCGAGTTTAGCTACTCGTTTGTAAATTCACAAATCAAAATTGATGTAACCATTTTTCTAAAGTTTAATTAAATTTACACTGTAATTTCTTTCAAATATTAAATTTCGAAGTACTTTCCTCGCCCTCGGGAAATCCCTTTCCCTGACCTAGCTTAAGTTGGTCTACTTTAATTTGGTCGAGTTAAATTAAAAATTTCTGGTATAATTTTGGAGTGACGCCGAGTAGGTTTCTGGCGCCTGACAGCACGGTAAGCGCAAATTAGAATCACTTTTCTGTACCGGCGTTGGCGCGTTCATTTGGGTAACGGTTCTCAGCTTAAATTTCTGAGAAGTTGGGAAAAGGGTTACAATACCTAGATAATAAAACCAATGACGGAATTTAACATATTAAACAAATCTGTTTACACGACTGTTTATCGCCTAACCGGTAATTCCGCGGCCTAGCTCGTAATTTCTTGTGATGCGTGCCTTTCATGTATGAGCGCAACATCGTTCTGAGCACTCTATTAACCCTCTCGATCGAACTAGATTGCGGGTGATACCTGGGTGTTTTACTTCTACGAATTTTATACCTCTCACACAATTCATCTACTATCTTCTTACAAAATTCTGTACCGTTATCTGCAAACAAAAATCGTGGTGTTCCCCAGCGTTTTATTATAGCATCGTGGAAGGCTTTTGTGATTAAGGGACCTGTTGCGCTTCTTATTGGAATGATCTCTATCCACTTAAAAAAGAAGTCTTGAAAGACTAGTATTTATTTATGTTACGCTGAGGAGGTGGTATATGGCCTCGTAATATCCGCACCAACCATATACCAAGGTTGTTTAACTACGCGGTGTCCCATTTCGCCCAATGTTTCAGCTTTATCTTCTTTTCATTGTTGGCAGATGTCACAGAACTTAACAAACTTTACTACGCCACGATGGAAACCGGGCCAATAGTACAGAGTGGGCGTTTTCTATTCTTCATGTTGCAACAGCGTGTTGTGAGCGCTTTACACTCTTACTCCCCCCTCTCTCGCTTTCGCTACCGCTCTCTCCCCCTCTTTCTCCTTCTCCCCCTCTCTCTCCTGCTCTCCCTCTCTCTGATTACAGGACGTAACGAGGTCTGTTAAGTTAGAATAACCACTTTATCATATTAAGTTTTTCAATATTGCATAATTTAGTGCTAAATTTGTGCTAAATTTGTACTACCGAATTAAAAAATGTTGTGCTTTTTATTTTTTGAAAAAAATGTGTGGTGGCGCTGGCTTAACGTTAAGCTGGCATGACCACGCACGAAATAATACAAAATTCTTATTTGTAAAAATTGCATATTCTAGTGCTCATTTTGTGCTAATTTTATACCTCATTCAAAAATTGTTTGCTTTTTAATTTTTTAGAATAAACGTGTGGTTTCCTTTGGCCGAACTTGAAGTTGGCATGACCACACATGAAATAATGCAAAATTCTTATTTTTCAATATTGCATAATTTAGTGATAATTTTGTGCTAACTTTGTACCACATTCAAAAATGGTGTGCTTGTTTATTTTTTGAAGAAAGAAACGTGTGGTTTCCTGTGGCCGAATATTAAGTTGGCATGGCCACACATGAAATAATGCAAAATTCTTATTTTTCAATATTGCATAATTTAGTGCTAATTTTGTACCACATTCAAAAATGTTGTGCTTTTTAATTTTTTAGATAAAACATCTGGTTTCCTTTGGCCGAGCGATAAGTTGGCTTGACCACGCCGTAAAACACATGAAATATTTCAAAAATAGCAGTTGTCACTATGGCATAACATGGGGCTAAATTAATGCTCTTGAGTTACATCAACAAGAATTTCCAAAAACCAACCAAATTAAAAATAATTTTTCAAAATCAAACCAGAGGGGTGACACGACTTTCGCTCTGGCATTAGTGGCGCGTGTCAGTTTTGTGAGGAGTGGCGAGTCGTGAAACATTGGCGCCACCTCTGCGTCGCCCGGTCTGCCCGTTATCTGTTAATATTTTGTATATAAACGCTCGTGACGTGTCATAACTTTATCGTCTATTTGCAGTATTTTATTTATTTACGGATAAATATGTTAAAAAAATGGGTGGGAATCGATGTATAGCTCCGAACTGTCGATCAGTGTACGACTCAACCCGCTCAAATAGAGTCAAAAATGTGTTTTTCTCCGTTCCGAAAAATGAGTTTGAACGTTGGGAACAATCAAGCAATTAAGCGTGACAAAAAGGATTTTATTGTTAAACCTGGACACGTAGTATGTGAATATCACTTTTTATAGAAAAAGGCAGTTTTAGCTCCCGAACTTTAAGATTATTGTAATAGTGTGTAAAATTATAGTTTTAAATTTTAAAACATTTTAAAGATATTTTAAGACCCTTACTATCTTTAAGAAAAATGTAAAAGTAACAATAATGACCAGGGGTTTTGCCATCTCAATTTCCAAACTGCCCTGAACATTTTTCGAAGGCTGCTAAAAAACCTCGTCGTCTAATAACGCGCGATTTTTGGAGAAAGGATTTTGAAATGCCCAATAAGAAAATATTAGGCAAAAGAAAACATTAAGATATTTTATAAATATTTAAAAATGATGCGAATGATAGAAGTGCTACTAATGGTACCGAAGATTTCAAATAATCGATGGGGGATCGGACATTTTCCCAGTTGGTATAAACGCGAATAAGTGCTTGTTTGACTATTTACAAATGAAAAGAGTGTATCGAGTTTTGTCGTAGTATATTTGCAAATAATTCAAATAATTATATTTATTTAAATAAATTAACCTGGCTCCACATTCAATTCAAATCTCCACCTTTCAATTCTGTATTTTTTTTTTATACTCTCTCCCTTCTACATATTCTCTTAAATTAATATTCTTATTTCTAAACGCTTGCGACTTTGACCTGGGCTTCCATTACCTCTTACCACTATCAATCTCATAACTGGACTCTAGTCCGCAACACTACTTCGTAATTCTGCTTCTTTAGAAGTAATTTTTTGGCTTTTTCCTACCCTGTGGAACCAGCTATCTCTCTCTCAGCTGTTCCAGATTCTTAATCCATTCCTCTCCCTGACCATTTTCATTCAGAATCCGTTTCATTCTCTTTTCTGTGCTCTCGCCTCCCCCTTCGTCACCTGTACACCTCTTTAAAACATGCAACCATGTATCCTGCTCATACTTACATACTCTGCACACATTCTCTCTATCATTCATCCAGTACCTACATGCCCTAACACCCTCTCCCATTCTGAATCTTATCACTCTATTCCATTTCCTCTCCTTTTTAATCTTTTGCAGATACTCTGGTTCCCCCTGCCTCTTTGATATTTTATACCAGCTGTTGCACCTTGAATAAGCGATTTTTTTCCCATCTTTCCTCGTCCTGCCTTGCCTTAATCTCTTCCTCTATTTCCTTCAACTATCTACCACTAACTTGCATACCCTATTCAAACCTCATTACATATCTCTCATCCTCCCATTTTGTACACCCCACGTTGCCCCTCCTCTCTTTATCCATAACCTCCCGGGCACACGCTTGGGCAATTTTGCTTCCTTCTCCCCTTCTTAGTTTCTCTTCGAAGTTCTAGGCTCTTTTCACTTGCCTCACCACCATTTTTTCTCGACCTATTTCTTCCCTCAGCATATAACCTGGGTTGCTCGAACTAACTCTCATAACCCATCTCAAAAATCTCCCCTGCTAACTTTTCACCCTCTTCTGTTCTTTCCATCCCCAAATTTCCACTCCAAGCCTTAACACTGACCATCAAACATCAAACATCCATACTCTCATCTTCCAGTCGTCCTTAAACCTTCTTTTTCCTATACCCCATACTTGTCCCATTACTTTACTCGCGCATTCTAGTCTCTTTCTCACCTACATTTCGCTTCCTCCTCTCGTTTCGAACCAAAATCCTAGGTAGCAAAACTCATCCACCAACTCCACCACCACGCTATTTATCTTCCATTCATACTCTAATCTTCCCCTTCTATTTCTGAAACACATCATCTTAGTCTTGTTCACATTCACAGTTAAACCCTTTTCTCTCACATAGTCTTCGAACACTCATCAACAGATTCATACCTCTTTCATCATCCGCTACTAGCACTACATCATCTGCATATGCTAGTGAGTACACTTTGCCTGTTCCTAACGTTGTTCCCCCTTTTCCTTGCCTCTCCAACTTTCCTCTGAATCTGCCAGAAGAATACTAAATAGAAGTGGGCTTAACGGACACCCTTGCCTGAGCCCCCTTCCTGTCCGGAATTCCTCCCCTTTTTTGTCTCCTATCTTCACCCTTATCTTAGTTTCCACAAATATTTCTTTTATCCACTCTATTAATCCTTCGTCTACTCCTCTCTCTTTCATGGCTGCCCATAACACCCTCCTGTTAACACACACCTCGCCCAAACATCTCTTCTTCTTCTCTTGGTATCACCTCGTCCCTTACTTTATCAATCACTCCTTTGAGATTTTCTATCAGCTTGTCTACTCCTTCCTCTTCCAAACCTCCTATTTCCTCGTTTTCTATTGTTTCTCTAAATTCTCCTAACTTTTCCTCCCCCCAAAAGCCCATTTTCAATTTATTTTCCCTCTTTCCTTCCCTCTTTCCCCTACCTCGCTTTGGGCTACCACCTCTGATTGTCTCGATCACTGGAAAGTGTTCTGAGCCTCTCACGTCGCTCACTTCCATTGTAATCATCAACTTCCTTATTCTTTCTTGTGCCAGAACGTTATCTATGACGGTGTCCCCTATACCCGCGTACGTATATTCCCCTTCTTCATCCCCCTTGGTATTGCCATTACATATCAACCATCCCATCTCTCCCAACAATTCCAGAAGCCTCCTACCCTCCCGGTCCGCTTCTTTTTGCTTCAAATTTCTTATGAACATCTCTTTTTCTCTATCCCATACCTCTCCTCCTTGTTCCCCTGTCCATGCACTCCAGCCCCCCCCCCCCCTATTAGAACCAACCTCTCACCTTTTTCATCTGTCCATTTCCTTATTGTTCTCCATCCACCCTCTTCTCCTATTCTTCTGTACACGCATACTACATCCACAATAACGTTATATAATTTTATTCTTCTAACCATTGTTCCGTCCTTTTCTTCTATATACTCTCCCCTTTCTTCCTCTACCACCAGTTCCTTTCTTACCTCTGACACCATGCCAACCATTCCTCTCCCTTTTACATGCTCCTTTCTCTCTGCTTGCATCTTCCACTCATATGCTTTCGGTAATATTCTTTTCATGCCTTTCCATTTTTTCTCATCTATCCACGTCTCACTCATCATTATCACATCGAACACATCACATAGAACGCTACTTTCACGTCGCCCTTATTGCATTTTTCACCTTTCTTCCTTGCATTCAAGTCCTCTTGTCGTTTTGAAACCCCCCGTGATACTTGCATTCCCCTTTTCCTCTCTCTTGTCCCCTTTATTCACTACCCATTTCCTACCCTCGCTCAGATCTTCTACTTTCTCGTCCCAAAACCATATATCTTCGTTTACCCATATCCTATCTCTCCCGATCCTTACCCTACTACCTTTAATCCTCTCAATCCATGCTTTTCGTTCGATTATCTACTTTTTTCTCCTTTCCCGCCACGTCAGATCTTTTTCGATTCTTTCTTTTCTTCCTTTCAACCTCAATCAGTCTCAAGCGCCACCTTTCACTCTGCTCATACATAATCCCCTCACACTCTCTCACTTCTTCCAAGCCCCCTTTTCTCTTCCACTTTATGCTCATTCCTTAGTTCTAGCTTGCTCACTCTTTCTTCTAATAATTGCATATCCCTTTTTCTATCCTCCTCATTCTCTCTGCTTATTTTTATATTCCAATTTGTTCCATACCTTCTCTTTCTCTCCTTTCCATAATTCATCCCATTCTGCCCACTTTTTTTCTCACTTTTCTTACTTCGTCTTTTACCCCCTCCCCTTGCCTCTGCATATCATTCAGTCTTCCGCAAGAATCCTCTCTAAATCCCTTTATGAGAGCTTCTAATTTTCCCAACATATTCCCTTCATCCCTATCTGTCTCCGGTGTTATTTTTTTTGTTTCAACTTTTTTAATTTCATTGCTCCTCTCCGCATCTTCGCCCACCCGTTCTCTTTTCCTTTTATCGTCCTCGTTTTCTCCCCTTCACTATTCAGGCTCTCGCTGCTAATCGCGTTTGCCGACTGTAGCCACCTGTGTAGAATATCTCTCGACCCCGAACTCCTTGATCTATCTCTTTCCAAATTAGTGAGCCTCCCGCGCCTATGACCCCTTCCTCGACTCGACTCTGTCATTGCCACGGGAATCAAAGGCGTAGCGAACGTATCATATGCGCTCCCCCCATTGCTTGCCTCATCTGCGACGCTATCCTCTCTCTTTTTGCTATCACTCTCTCTTTTTGCTTCATTCTCCTCACCAAATTCGCTCTGTTTCCCTCTGGAAACATGCTGTGGACTCCGCGTAACCGGCATGCTGCTATTACGTGTTAACCGACCGTTAGCCTCAACTCCCCCACTCCTGTCTCCTCCTTTCCCTACCCGACACTTTCTATTACAACCCCAAACTTTAAAAAACTTTCTCAAACCTCACCCTCTTATCCTGATTTTTTTGGCAATGTGCGGCCACCTCTACTCCTTCTCCTGTCACAGCCTTCGAACTCCTACCCTCTTCCAAAGAACCCCGTGTCTCGCTGAAGGGAACCCCAGTCCCCGTACTCACCATACCCTCACCGTACTCACTCAACTTTTCACTTCTCCCCAGCCAAAAAATGATCGCACTCGAAAAACACCATGTGACCTCTATCGGTACTGGAAACGGAAACCTCCATCTTCTAATTAAATTTTTAAATGAATTGCGATGGATGGTTTAAGGCCACCTGTCAATGGCAGTTTTCGATTGCGTATACACACTTATATACGTATCCGTATACGTATATACGTGGGTATACGTATATGGTT
>CAKNXH010060668.1:0-14293 GCA_932178445.1 Andricus quercusramuli
GTACGAGTTTCAGAATTGAAAGATGTGAGGCATCGAGCTCGGCTTCTGATAATGGACCAGACATTTTTTCTCTATTTTGCGTGTTGTATATGAAACGAAGGCAATGAGCTAATACCCTATTGAGAGTTCTGACGGATGAATATTTTCCCAAAATATTCCAATCAGGACTTGTGATTTTGCAAGAAATAATCCTGGGCTCCTTGCGTTTCTCAGGCTCATCGCCCTGATGAAACTGCATTTGAGGCCACGTGTCAGAATCTTGGCAGAGCCATTGTGGGCCTTGTTGCGAAAATTTATTTACTAAAAATTCATGTGGAGTTTGTCCTCTTGAAATGAGGTCTGCTGGATTTTCTTGTGTGGGAACATGTCTTCAGTCATGTGGATCGGTGAATGTTTGAATTTCAGCGACGCGATTGGCTACAAATGTGTTCAAAGTGTAAGAGGGACTGTTAATCCAATGCAGTGTAATGGTGGAATCGGAGCACAATTGAATTTTACCTACTTTTATTTTCAAAGATTTACTGGTAATTGTGAGAAGATTAGCCAATAGAAAAGCGGCGCATAATTCTAGCTTGGGAATTGAAATTTGTTTCATTGGCGCGACTCTAGATTTTGAACAAATCAGCAAAACGTGATATTTTCCCTGATTATCAGTGGAGCGGAGATATAAACGGGCTCCGTATGCTTTTTCACTGGCATCACAAAAGCCATGATTTTGAATAAAAATCTTTGCTGTTTTTTAATCCACAAAACAGTTTTTAATTTAGGAAAAAAAGTTAAGACACTATTTGGTATGTTAATTTGGAAATGTAAAAATTGTAAAATAGTCTCGACCAAATCGGAGAGCGAGTTCCGCGTTTGGCGACTGTCGAAATTGTAATGATGTACAAAAGTGGTAAGTGTCAATGGACAGCTGAAGTCTCCAGAAATTTATGTACAAAGATAGTAGGGATGAAATTGCTTAGCATCTATTGGTTGGTTACAAAGAGGGTGGGAATCGCAGTCTACACCCTCATCGGCATGATCGAGGCGGCAGGCCCTGAATACGTGACCCAAACCGAACGAAACCCAGGATGAGTAAAACCCAAAATTGTAATACAATAAATCTGCAAGCTGGATTGGCGACGAAAGCAATTTCAAGAAAGCATTAGTTCTCCCTGAAGATACCTATTGAGAGCTTAGGATCTGGACCTAGACAATTTTGGTCACTTGTCCATATAATAAAATGCAGCTGCTTACCCTAAAATTTAATTACAATGTTTTGAGAATTTACTGAAGGATTTGAATAGACAGAAATGCTGGGAAAATATAATCCTAAGCTACTTCAAGGATTTGATACTTTTAGTGTTTAGAAATTTTACGACGTAACACTGAAAATATTATTTTCGGTAAGACATAAACATAAGCTTGAAAAATATTGAAAGTATCCCGTTTTTTTCATTTGTCAGGAAAAACCTTCCTCTATGAGGAAGAAAATTCATTTGATACTTATGAGGAAGCAAAATTTTCATAAATTAAGCACACAAATGAACCCACAGGGGTTTTACTGCAAGGATCAATTTATTAACAAGAATTACAGGAACTAACAACAGAGTCTATGAAGAACCTAGGCGTTTATTATACCCAATCGATAAGAAAAGGATGCAAAGCGCTCGGGTATTAGCGAAGGGGCTATCCACGTTTTGAGACCCCCTGAAGCCGGAAAACAAGCTCTCGCAATAGCACGCTGTTTATATGTAATTCCATTCGCACTTATTTCAGTCCTTAAGGTTCATATAAGGGGCAATGTAGCCTAGAAAACTCACCCGAAAAAAATCAATTCAAAATGCTAGCGCAATCAATGATTATCGGGGGGAAACTATTTGCCTCTTGGAAACTCAAATCTATAATTAAGGAAAAAAGTCCCTGCGAATCAACCATACTTACAATAAAGATGTTAAATTCCTTAAATACTGCATCTTCAAAGCAGCCGGAAAAAGTAACCAGAAACTATTTCAACAGCGGCGCCTGGTCTCACTATTGATGTCTAAATTGGATTTAAATGAACTTCTGGCGCAATATTCAAAATAGAAAAATTATTCCAACAGACATAGGAGTGATAATTTTCATAAATTGGTTATAAATTACCTCAAATCATGATATATTTATCTTATAAAGAAATATATTTTCATGAAAACGCAAAAAGAAGGAAAAATACATTGAATGTAAAATAATGACTCGAATAATTCCGAAGTAAAATTTTACAGATACCCCCCTGACTTTTCGAGGGAGTTTCCTGACTAAGGGTTGATATTATAAAATCGTTCTAAAAACCCTCCTGAATTTGAGCGTTCTCGAATTCACCTGAAAAAACTCAGTGAATATTTGCCAATCTTATAAATGGGAACTTGAACAATTTTGAAAGATACTGGAATTTATGCCCTTATGATTTTTTGAGTAAGTCTCACGGACAACTGTTATTGCTCTCACGTCCCCTTGAACAACCCCTTGAAAACCCACGCAGTAAGATTCGTTTATATAGGGGTGGAATAATTAAGGGAATATTCATTCACCTTATTCTTAGAGAAACAGGACCATTTTCGGAAATAATCGAACGGTTTGCCTCTCCGATTTTTTGAGGTGGTCAAAAATCATCATGTTTTTTTTCTGTGTTAAAATGACTATCCCTTGCCTAAAAACAACCTCAAAAAAGTACAAGAATGGAAAATATTCAGCAAATATTTCCAGCTCTAGAGCATTCAGTTTAACTGCGTGGATGTGTTCAGAGGGGTGCTTGAATGACAATCCATAGCCTGAGAACCACCTTAAAAAATCAGAAGAGCAATGACTTTGATTTTTGGGAAAAATTGTCATTTTTCTGAAGGATGTGTTAGAAATTCTAGTCGTGGTTAGAAATTCTAACCATGTGCAGGGTGAAAAAGGTCACCATCCAAATGGTCGTATTGGCAGTATTGCTGAACACGTTTTCTGGACGTGTAAAACGATAGCGGCTGAAATCGCCTTCTGTGCCTATCACGCGCTCCATCCAATATATTCATTAATATTTTGAATCGCTGGTCTCCAACGTTGACATTGGAATTACCGTTTGTAAGAAAGATAGATGCCTATAATTAGCCTGTCCAGTATGAACGTTAGATCCATATAGGGCTATCCAGGATGAATTTAGGATCCCTATTCTGCCGTCCAAACTAAAAAGATACATAAGTGACATTTTAATGGAAAATGAGTTTTTGATATCGTTGGATTCGTAAGAGAAAGCTGCGTCTTTTTTGCCTTCGAAAAGTGACCCAGTGCGGAGCGAATTTACAGACGAAAAGAATCGCTTGCCCTTACGTATGTTCTAGCCCTTATGTATGTTTTGTTGTTGTATTGTGAGGTCGTGCTCGAGCTCTCCGATAAAGGCATCGTCGCAAGTGCCTTTGTGTTCTTTTTGCCATGTAGTTTTGACTTTCCCTAACTAGTGAAAAATCGCAAGTCCATTTTCTGATAGAAATTGTTTGAAAAATCCATTTTTTATTGCAAAATGTGAAATAGCACATTATTTTTACCCGAAAAGTGTATCTAGATTATTCAAAATTTTATTCGATCTCAGAGTTCTTTGGGCAAACAGTTTTTCTCGATTTTCTCAGATTGAGTTACATTGGACTCATGTATCCTTTTAGTTTGTACGGCAGTATTGAGCTCTCTGGTGTGATTGTCGTGTACCTATAGATGGGCTCTACAGTGTGTATACTTATGAATTATGACGCATACGCAAGCAGATTATTGAAGGCACGTTAACTATTCATCTTGCAGCGGGTTGAAAATGATAGAATTTTCTTCATTTTTGTTAACATATTGAAAATGTGAAAAATAAAATAGTCACCTGTTAAAAATTTCCGCAAATTGTTCACTTAAGATATTTTTAGGTTTAGGTTAAAATAATTAGAAAATTTTCTGTAAAGAAACATTGTTCATGTACAAGATAATGTTCAGAAATTAACACTGGAATACCTTGTATTGTAGAGCGATGTAGAGGGACTTCGTTTAGAAGAAATTCTATACAATAGTTATTTGTGATACAAGTGCGTAAAATAGGTGATTGTGTGCGAGTGCGAATTTTGCAGCATAAGCCGGAGGCTCGAAGCATGAGTCGGTGGTTAGCGCACGAGCGAAGCGAGTGTGAAAACGTAGACGAGTGCTTCGAACCGCAGGCGAATGATGCAATCATACGAGTTAACAATCACCCACGCGCACGTGTATCACACGCTATTTTTTGCAACGCCCGTCCGAAAAAGTTGTCAGGAGGTGGTAACGAAAAATACCAACTTTATATTGCATGGAGTGGAGTAAAGAAATGACAAAAAAAAAAAAATTTTTTAATGTTTGAAAAAAAATTGAAAAAAAAGTTTTGAAAAAAAATGTTCTGAAAAAAAAATTTGTGCAAAAAAATTTGTGAAAAAAAAATTTTTGAACAAAAAAATTTGTGAAAAAAAAATTTTCTGAAAAAAAATTTTCGAAAAAAAAAATTTTGAGAAAAAAAATTTTTTGAAAAAAATTTTTTGGTAAAAAGTTATTGAAAAAAAATGTTGGTGTTTATGCTTTTTTGTCCCTCCCCCCCCCCCCCCCCGGGGGGGGGGGGGGGGGGAAACCCAAAAAAAAAAAAAAAAAAAAATAAAAAAATAGATCATTTTAAATGTAAATTTATTTCAAGAAGATACCAACACCAGTGTTTAAAGTTACCTATGCCAGTGTCTAAAGTACCTCATTTCGAATGTGCGCATGCGCAGCTTTTTCACCAGTGTCTAAAGTAAGCCATCTTCAAACTACGCATGCGCGAAAAATTTTTCACGCACAGTCTGCTCAAATAAGGTACTTTAGGCACCATCTACATGCATGCAAACGTCAACTTTTGAGGTGGGTGTTGCAAAAAAGACATTATCAACACGGAAAATGTTTAATTCCTCCTTGGCTAGTTTTTGAGAGGCTCTATAAGTACGATTAGAGTAACTTTTTTAATTTCTGGTTAAACTCATTTTCAGAAATAATTGTATAATGTTATGTATTGTGTTTTAAAGGATTAACATTAATGCTGAGATCTGCAAATTGCTTCTTTATTGAGAAATAGTTCAAGTATAATACAAGCAGCATATACTTTAACGACAGCAATAATAGTGATGAAAATAAAAATGCTATTGGAAAATGATCAATTATAAATATTTTCGGTATATTTTTAATGTATCACTCAGTGGATACTGAGAGGATTGACGAGATCTCCTACTTTCTATGATTGTCACAGATAATGAGAGTCCAATACGAGACAAATATACTGCTACAACAATGAAAATAATTACACCATTCATTACTTGTAAATTATTTTGACATTCAAGACCAGCGAAACAGCACAGAAACGGTACCAGAGCATAAGTGAAAAAATCATAATTTGACGGGAGGGAAAAAATCTGTTTAAGTTTTTCGCATTTAATCAAAAAAAAAAGAAATAAATAATAGTCTTGAAATATCATCAGGCTACAACAAATCGTGAAAGATACGCCTAAGAAAAAGTAACTGGCTCAGCGAAAATCCTTCTCGAAATAGCGACATGTATCCAAAAAGCCCACACTTGACACTGAAAAATCTGGGAAACTTTTGCGTATGTAAATTTAATTTTTTAACTGAGAAATCGTTTTTAGCGATTATTTGGCTCTATTAATTTGTGAAAGAAAAGGCTAATACAAGTAACTGTCTCAGAGAAAATCCTTGTCAAATTAGTGACTTTTCCTAAGAAACGTCAGAATTGAAACGTGAAAAGTTGCATACCTTTTTTTTTTTTAATTAAACCAAATTTTTTAATTGTTTCGAGGTGTTATTTGGCTCTATTGAATCGTAAACAAATGGGTTGAAAAAAGCAACCGCCTTCGAGTCAATCCTTCGGAAGAAGATTCATTTCTTATGGACTAATCACATTTTCAACGCCAAATCCCATGAAGAAACAGTCAGCCCACGATAATTTGCTAAAAATTATTTTTTTCAATTCAAACCAGAATACGAAGGAAATTGTAGATGCAGGAAAAGTAGACTTTTCTGTACATAAGCTTGTTCCGATTTCAACGGCTTAAACTGTTCTAATTGTTCATCAGTAACAGTGTGTGATGACAGTGAAATGGACGATGAAGACGTAGAGACAAATTTGTGAAAATTAAGCAAATATTATGTGGAATTGAAGCATAGAATAATTTTCTCTCTACATTTTTACATTCTCATCTCGATAAGAAGGTATTGGTTTTATATGAGAAATCACTTTCGGGGATTTCATCATATGTCGAAGTTGTAAGGACCCTTGAGTCACAAAAAAAAGTTTTCACGTCAGGATCTGTCTGTCGTTGTCGTTGTCCTTGTCGTTGTCGTTGTCCTTGTCGTTGACGTTGTTGTTGTTATCGTGGTCGTTGTCGTCGTTTGTATCCTGGATAACTTTTAAAAGGCTAAGAGGATTGAATTTTGCTTTGGCACACAGTTTTTGGGGCCAAAAAGAAAGATCGAGTTCGTTAACCAGCAATTTTGGATGAAAATTCGAAAAGTTTAAGCATTTTCAAAATTTCCATTTTTCGGTCAAACAATGCAAAATACGGGAAAAATATGCATCCTCAAAAGTTGTGCACCCAAAAAAAAATCTAAAAATTTCTTACTAATTATTTTTTGATAAGACGCGTAATTTTTGTTTCAATCGTGAAAAATAACATTACAAATAAACGAATCAAATTTTCTGACATAAAAACACAAGGTAAAATACAATTTTTGATAACAATATTATTTTCAAATTAGATCCGGAAATTTGTTTTCGCCCTTTCTCTCTCACGAGATACGTGATGAAAATGTGTTCGTTAAAGCCGAAGGAGCTTCAATAAAAGAGAATTCACCATCAAAAAATTTCAGTTGTCTATTGTTTGACCTTCAATTTGAAAACTCTCATGCAAGGATCTGGGATACGTACATTGATCGAGCGCGAAGCGCGAGATAAGTATATTATCAGGCGCGAAGCGCGAAATTCAACTGGTGCAAGCCGTCTGATTTTTTGTATCATACTTATTTATTTTCTCTGAAGAATTTTTTTTTTGTAAAGTGATATAGTTCGAATTTGTGTGAATCGTGATCAGTAAAATCCCAATGAGATATCTTCAATACCTCTTGGGAGTAATTATTTTTAATTTATAAGCAGAAAAGCAATCCATTACGTTACCCTTTTTTTTTCTTAAATTTCAGGTATTTTTTGTATTTTTGCAATTTCCTGCATTCAGATCGGCAATTTAAAAATGATAAACATCTCAGTACATCCAATTTGGTACATTTTAAACTTGAAAATATTAAAATCGGAGCTTTTTCAGGCTGATGCAAGATAACATACTTCTTTGTCTAAATTGCCTCCACTTAATATAGAGTTCTAAAACAACGACTGACAACATCGAATCTACTAAGTACTTGCCGCGTTACGCGACCGTGTTCAGTATCGAAGTAACAGGTCATGAGGATATGTGGGTAGAAGGTAGGCCAACATAATAACAATCATCGAAATAATAAGAATAATAACAATAACGGTAGCTCTCCAGATTCCCTTATGTGACTTGTCCATCAAAATGATGTCGCCAATGCTGCAGCGTTCCCATACCGTGCTGCAGATAGGGCAGCAGAGGAGCTTGACTTCCCATTTGATTCCAGCGATACTACACATGGCCTAGCATAACTAACATGTTTGGTGCTCAAAAGTCGTATACAGGAAACAGAACATACGTTTCTACTGAAAGAACATGATGACAAGTCCCTTCATGGTAAATTCCACTGCATCGTACGTAGAGAAGAGCTCTTGCTTACCTTCTAGGAGAGAAGGAGCAGAAGCAAATGACTTACACGTTCCAGTTACTTCAGAATTGGTTGCTTTAAGGAACCATGATCGTAGATTCCGAAGCCTACAACTTCTCTCATAATAATAATCCACTATACGTATGGCAAGACAGGCAATGGATCAACACCATAGGAGTGCTTAGGATCTTGATATAACACTTTCAAAGCCGCATTGTGTCTCTCTATGTACCCGTAGTGTGCATACTTTTAGCATCCACTGAGAACACGTCCAAGTGTTTCTGGCTCTTGCTTGCACGCTCGGCAGTTGGCGTCGCCTACAGGTACATTCATTATGCGCTCGCAGTAAACTAAGGTGTTTATAGCGCCTTCTTGATAGGCACAGAAAATCCCTCAGTCTCCGATCTCTATCCAGCAGACTTGAGAATCACGTTGGACAGACCCATCGAGAGCTCTTGTCTACGTATGATACCGTAGAATTTACCATAAAGGGGCTTGCCAGCATGTTCTCTTAAGAGAAGCGTATGTTCTGCCTCCTGTGCACTGCTTTCGAGCACCAAAGTTGTTAGTGATGCTAGGCCATGCGTAGTGTCGCTGGAATTAAATGGGAGGCGGAGCTCCTCTGCGGCCCTATTTGTGGCACTTCATGTTGATGTACAAGTCGCATAAGAGAATTTGTGCTATTCAAAACTGAGCAGGCTGTAGCCAGAAACATTTTTAGATGCAGACACTCCAAGCGTAGCAATCCTCTACTCATCAGCGTTCCAGTTTACTGCACCAAACGTGTGGAGAAGTATAGAAACGGCCAGAATTTTTCAAGAGCCGTTTTTAACACACGCACATCATGGGTTTCCGCTTGCGCTATTCCAAGATATGTATATTTTTATCGATTACCAAGATGTTGAATGGTATTTCCGCCTATGAGTTGAACATCCTGATCGTCAAGCGATGATGTAGTTTCTAGCCTTCGGTCCTATTGTCACTCCCTACTGAACCATAACCTCCATCCGAAAGAGGCCTATTGTGGGTGGCACTGCGCGATGCTGATGAAGTAACCATATAATTCGTTGCATAGGGAGTTAGCCTAATGCGACGTGGCTGACTGACTAGAATCCGTTGTAGAGAATGATCAGTGTAAGATCTACTGAAAAATCTCATTTCCTCGTGCTTAATGTATCAGTGCAATGAAGACTGTTATTGCCACCGAAGATCTGAAGATCAAGATCATTTACGTATTGAATTTTGGGCAACAGCCGATGGTATTATCACTACAAAGGAGAAAGAAAAACGGGCGAAATATGAAGCAATTATTTCCGAGATGAGCAGGCTGTACCGAGGCTACAAAGCCTATCTTGTAATTCTCATAATGGGCTGTCTTGGAAGTATGAAAACATTATTTCTTAGCCAACTCAACAAGATTCCGGCTTGCCAGCGTCAGTCTCATTCCATCGCAAACTGGAAGCAAATGGTTGTTCTTCAGGGATCACTTCATCTGGTCGGCCAACACTGTCCGTCATAACGGCTAGACACCTCACTCCAAGGAACAGTGTTGCACGATGTTATCTTACGTAAATTTCCCGCTCTTGCTTACTTTCTAGGACATAAGGAGCAGAAGTGGATGACGTACACGTTCCAGTCCCTTCGGGATTGGTTGCTTCAAGGAACCATGATCATAGCTTTCGAAGCCTACAGTTTCTCGTACAATAATCCCCCATCATACACTGAGCTGCAACCCAGACCATGGATGATGGGGTAAAAACCAGGTTTTGCTTAAGATGCCAAATGAGGCATACTGCTCTTATCAGATCATTAGACTGTATTACAAAAAATTTTCCGTGACTGCTAATATATACGGAGAAAGCCCCGTGCAGACTATTCTGAAAATTAAACTATAACAAAAATGCCATCAACATATTGGGCCGTAACCATGCAAGCCTGAGACCAAAATCAGGTCTTTCATTTTCACATTTTTGTGAATTTTGTATGCTCTCCTCGGTGTGCTGAAAGATGGAAAATTCCCAGGGACGAAAGTATTCTCCTTAATATGCGTCGCGCCTGAAATAAAAAATTTGATATTGAATCACCGTACAGCCATATGCGAGGGGTAAACCACTAAAATCATGATTTTTAGAAAACAAAATTCTGTAGCTAAGGATACAAATCACAACTGTAGCCGTACGCAACGCGCCGCAAGAGAAATAACGATGGGATAAGCGTCGGATAAGGAAAATAGCAGTCGATTGCTCACTACAACGTGTGAATTTCTCCCAGTCTTTTTCTTCGTGACGAGTCGGTTAAGCTCGGAACACGTCGGGCCAGTATGTAAACCATTTGGCATCCGGAATAAAAAAGATTGGATTGGGGAGCGCTCACATATTACGTAACGTACGTCTGTCATGTTGGCACGGGGCAGGGGGGGCATTTTTAACTTGATTACGTATCATTTTTTATGTTTCTCTGAAAAAGAATTGACAAACATTTAAGATTTATTCATGTAAAACTTTAATATAACATTTTGAGTCAAAATAATTAATTTTCAATCAAGGAAAAGGGAATTTTCAACAAAATAGTAAATTTCGCAAACAAACTGATGAATCTCCGATAAAAAAATGATTTGTCAACACAAAGTGCAACAGTTGATGTTTTCATTAAAAAATATTTCCATTTTCAACAAAAAAAAACTCCTAAACCAAAAAATATGAATTTTCTACATAAGAGTTGAATTCATAACCAAGAAAGATTGTTCAATCTACAAAGAAAAAAAATCTTATACAAAATGTTGAGTATTAAAGTCATAAAGACGAATTAAAAAAAATGGTTGAATTTACAACACACAAATAAGCATTCTCTATCAAAATAATTGAGTTTTTAACTAAAAAAGACAAGTTTTTGAGGAAATAAGTGAATTTTCAACTGAAAAAGATCAATTTTCTAACAAAAATGGAATAGCTGCATTTTTGGTAGAATAAAAAAGAATTTTCGAAAAAATTTGTTAAATTTTTAACAACAGCAATGAACTTCTAACTGAAATGATAAATCTACAATCAAGAAAATAAATATGTAATCATATAGTTGAATTTTCAACCCAGAAGATAAATGTTCTACCAAAAAAGACAAATTTTCAACAAAATAGATGAATTTTCAACTAAAAACAGATAATTCTTCAACAAAGAATAGAATGGTTCAATTTTCAATCAGGAAAATAAGTTTGCAAGCAAGTAAAATAAATTTTCAAAAAATAGCTGAATTTTCAATAAAAACCTAATTTCTAACCAAAGAAATGAAATTTTAACCAAAAAGATTAATTTTCTACCAAAAAAGAATAATTTTTAACCAAATACATGAATTTTCAAACAAAAAGGTTAATTTTCAACAAAACAGTAACCATCTTTTCTGACAAAATAGATGAATTTTCAACTAAAAAAGTGAAGATTTTAACGAGGAATAAAATTGTTTATTTTTCAGTTAAAGAAATAAGTTTTCAGGTAGGTAAATAAACTAAATTTTCAACAAAAAAGTTAAATTTTCAATCCAATCCTCAACAAAACCTTTACTTAAATTTTGAATTACAAAAATTAATTTCAATAAAAAACTAATTTTTAACGAAATAAACTAGTTTTCAATTAAAAGGAATAATTTTTAACAAAATATTTTTTTTTTAATGGAATTTCTAACCTAATAGTTGAATTTTTAAGCAAAAAGTGAATTACTCACCAAGAAGATTAACATTCTAGCACAGAATACAATGTTTCAACAAATCGTGGAAATTTTCAAACAAATAGATGGATTTTCAACTGAAGAAGATTGATGCTCAACCAAACATTTTATAGTTAAGTTTTCAGTTGAAAAAATCAATCTTGAATAAGAAATAAAATTTCAAGCCAAAGCAATGAATTTTGAACCTAAAAGATTAATTATTTTACCAAAAAGAGATTAATTTTCTACGAAATACACGAACTTTCAACCAAAAAGGTAAATTAGTGACCAAAAAGATTAATTTCCTACCGTTTTGAAACGATTCAAAAATAAGAAAAACTTATAACATATTTTAGGAATTTTTATTTCAAAAGATATCCTTGAATTTCGAAAGATAGTAGAAGATTTTAAAGAAAAATGTTTAAATTTGGTATGATTGAAAAAGATTTAAAAATCCAGTAAATTCCAGGAACATGTAGAAGATTTCACTAGATTGAAAAAGAATTTCAAACTGTGAAAGATTTTAAAGAATGGAGATTTTTTGAAATGATTTCAATACCAAACTTGAGAAGGTTTGAAATAATCTTGAAAGGTTTTAAGTAAGTGAATAAATTTTCTTAAAATTCCTAGGAATATTTAGAAGACTTTAAGGCAATTTCTTTATATTTTAAATGACTTCACAATTTTAAGAAAAATTCGAAATAGCTAAAAATATTCTGAGGAATTTGAGAGGTTTCAAAGATTCAACAATCTTTTATCATTTTCTCAAGAATATGATAAAATTTATATTTATATAAACTTAAAGACAAACTGATAATACTTCTTTTCTTGTAAGTAATTTCAATATTTTTGTGACTAAAAAAAATATTTAAAAAGCCTTCAGTGTTACAGAGAAATATTGTTTTAATTATTTTCATACAGTACTTCATTTTGAAAAACTTTTGTTATTTAAAAAACGTCTATTATGTTTTTAAACATAATGAAGAAAATGTTACTTCTCTGCGGTTAAGGGTGAGGGGTGAACGTTACATAATAAGTGAACGCTCCCTTAGCGTCAAAATCAAGGCGATATTTTTCATTTTAAATAAATAATTAATCATAATGAGTATAAACACATTATTATTAAAGAAAATTTATTGAAGTAACAAAATAGTTCCATATAATTTTTGTATGTTGATTCTTCTATTTCAACCTGCAACAGAAAAAGTAAGTTTGTAAAAAAACAAAAATATCTTTTTCAATAACCTTGTACCAACAACATTTTGTTCAAACAATAAATCACTTGCAATTAATATGCGTTGCTATGTGTTGCATTGTATTTTTTTAACTTTTACAACACAACCTTTCGGAATTTGTTGCTTTTTGGTTTTAAATTTCATAGCTTTGGTTGAGTTCTGCGAGTGTTGATTCGCCTAATTGAATAAAATAAATTGGGTTTAATAGTTGTACGATAATAAATCGAAAGAAATTGCACACTTGTTTTCTAAAGAAGACAGTAACTATATTTTAAATAAGTCTCCTGCGTTAGGCAGCAGTAACTGCGTGAAAGTAATTCTATTGGAATGTAAGGACTTTTTTTCTCATGAAAAAAGGGAATTGTATATAAGGGGCTGTCCATAAACTACGTTATCAATTTTAGGCAATCCCCCCCACCCACTCCCCGAAAAGTAATGTAGCCCAAGAACTGTATGAAAAATAGGACAGAAAGTGATTTTTCAGGAAAATAGGGTAATAATGCAGAACAAAATTCTTTCAAATAAAATGAATGTAAATGCGATATTGAATGCAATATGAAACACTATAAATTCGTAAGATTTGAAGTCAAAATATATATATTTCATTTTCAACAAAATACATGGAATTTGCAACCAAAAAAAGAATAGTGAAATATTCAAATAAAAAATGAATACATTTTTCACAACAAAAAAACAAACTTTTAACAAAAAAGTTAAATTTTCAACTAAAATGATGAATTTTCTAGCCAAAAGATCAATGTTCTAGCAAAAAAAAACACAAATTTCAACAAAATTATGGAATTTTAAAACGAAAAGAAAGAAGAATATACAAAAAACTTGAATTTTCAACCCAAAAATATGATTTTTTAACAAAAAAAGTTCATTTTCCACCAGAAAGTCAGATTCGCATGAGAATAGTTTAATTTTTAACCAAATAGTTAAACTTAAATCAAAAATATGAATTTTAAACAAAACACTTAATTTTCAACAGAACCAGATTAATTTAGAACCAAATAGATGCAATTTTAATCAAAATTATGCATTTTTAATCAAAAAGGACAAATCTTTAACCAAGAAGATTAATTTTCGACCAAAAAGGAGGAATTTTTATCAAAATACATGAATTTTCAACTAAACAGATCCAACAAAAAATGGAATATTTGCATTATTAGTTAAAAAAATTAATTATCAACCAAAAGAATGCGACTTTTTAACAAAATACATGAATTTTCAATCAGAAAAGATGAATAGTTAATACAAAATATCAATAATTAACCAAACATGGAAGTTACAATATTATTTTAAAAAATTATTTTCGACAAAAAAAAAAGAATTCTCAACACAATATTTACATTTTCAAGTAAAGAGATGGATTTTCAACTAAAATGATGAATCTTTAGAAAAATGAGTTTTCAGAAAAATATTTCAACCCGAAAGATGGTTAATTTTTTTAAATGGGAATATCTAAATTTTCAACCAAGGAGATGAATCTGCAACCAAAAAAAATGAATCCTTAACGAAGCAGTTCA
>CAKNXH010060669.1:4165-22083 GCA_932178445.1 Andricus quercusramuli
CAATCTTCTATTAAATGTTTTCTTATTTTTGATTAAAAATAACAATTCTTGACCAAAAACATTAGAATATTTTTAAGATTGTTAAGATTCTAAATCTTGTTCTTATTATAATGATTTTTGTTCTAAAATACCAAGTTTTGGTGTAAAACGCTAGCATAACCTAAAATTGTTACAAGTTGTGAATCATCTTTGAAAGCTGATTTTTTAAATAAAAATTGCCAATTTCCGACGAAAAAGACTGGCATTATAAAAAATTGTAAAACTTTTTTAAATAATAATTTTTGTTTTAAAGTAAAAATTTTTGGTGTAAAACGCTAGCATAACTTAAAATTGTTAAAATTTGTGGATGTACTTCGAATTCTGATTTTTAAGTTAGAAGTACCAATTTCCGACGAAATAATAATATTATTGAAAATATTCTTTTAAATCTAATGATTTTTTATTAATAATCACAATTTTAGATGAAAAACATTAACATAATATAAACGAAAATGGTATAAGATTGTAAATCTTTCTTTAAAATTAATGTTTTTCATTTAATTAACTGATTTCTGATTAATAATGTTAACATGACCTAAAATTATTAATAATTTGTGAACATTCTTTGCAATATAATTGTTTTTTGTTGTTAAAAGATTACAATGTTTGTTCAAATTATGATGTTTTTTGATTGAAAATACCAATTTTCGATGTGAAACTCTAACTTAACCTAACATTGTTTAAGATTGTAAATATACTTTAAAATATAATATTTTTTTATTAAAAATGCCAATAAGTTTCGACTAAAACCACAAAAGTAATATAACAGGAAAATGTTCAGGATTGTAAATCTTCGAAGTATAATGCTTTTTTTTAAATATCTATTTTTGATGTAAAACACTATATTTTAAATATTTTTATTTATTTAACAACAGCATGAGATACAAGCTTATTAAATGCAAAACACTAACATAAACTATAATGGTTAAAATTTATTATTTTTTCTTTAAATATAATTTGAAAACAAAATTAAAAACATTACTTACTGATGAAAAAAAGACGTAATCCAAAATTGTTAAAAGATTCTAAATCTTGCTTGAGTTATAATGATTTTTGTTCTGAAAGACCAATTCTTTGTTTAAAACGCCAAAATATCCTGAAATTGTTAAAATTAATGATTTTCTTTTTAAAATAATAATTTTTTATGTAAAACGCTACATATCCCAAAATTGTTAAAAGTTGTGAATCATTTTTGAAATCTGATTTTTTAAATAAAAAATGCCAATTTCCAAAGAAAAAAGCTAACATAATTATAAATTAGTTAAATATTCTAAATTTGGTAAAAAAATATTATGATTTTTGTTTTAAATTACCAAGTTTTGGCGTAAAACGCTATAACCTAGTCTAAAATTGTTAAAAAATATAAACCTTTAAAATATAATGATAATAATATTATAATATTATTCTTTTCGAAAAAACGTGTTTCTTGGGAAAAATGTTAATGTAACTTGAAACTGTTCAAAAGTTGCAAACATTGTTCTAACGTTTATTGTAGAACGCTAACATATTCTAAAAATTTTCAAAGTTGTGAATTTTCTTTAAATTCTTATTATTTATATTAAAAATGTCAATTTCTGATGAAAAACACTAGCATAATCCCAAATTGCTAAAAGATTCTAAATCTTGTTGAAATTATAATGATTTTGTGTTGAATACCATTTTTCTGTGTAAAACGCTACCATATGCTACAATTGTTGAAAGTTATAAATCTTCGTTGAAATCTAGTTTTTTAAAAATTAAAAACACCACTTTCCGACGAAAGCACTTCGATAATCCGAAACATAATCGAAAATTTTTACAAGATTCCACATCTTGTTGAAATTATAATGATTTTTTGTTTAATACAAATTTTTTGTGTAAAACGCTACCATATGCTACAATTGTTAAAAGTTATAAATCTTCTTTGAAATCTAATTTAAAAAAAAATAAAAACACCACTTTCCGATAAAAAACACTTGAATAATCGAAAATTGTTACAAGATTGTAAATCTTATTCAAATTGCATAATGATTCCTGTTTTAAAATACCATTTTTTGTGTAAAATGCTAACATATCCTAAAGTGCTTAAAAGTTGTGAACCTCCTGTGAAATCTATTTTTTTTTAAATTCAAAATACCAATTTCCGACCAAAAAAAATCCAGAATTTTTCTAACGAAAAGAAGTTGAAAGATTTTAAATCTTGTTCAAGTTATAATGATTTTTGTTTTAAAATATAAATTTTTTGTGTAAAACGCTAACCTAACCTAAAATTGTTAAAATTTGAGAATCGACTTTGAAATCTGATTTTTTAATTAAAAATATGATTTTCCAACGAAAATCACCAACATAATCGAAAATTCTTGAAAGATTTTAAATCTTGTTCAAATTATAATCATTTTTGTTTTAAAATACAAATTTTTGGTGTTCCCTAAATTTCGGTTTACCCTACAGTAACCTAAAATTGTTTAAAAAATTATGTACCTTTAAAATCCAATTGATTTTTGTTTAAAAAACGCTAACCAAACCGAAAAATGTAATTTGTTGAAACATTTTTAATAATTGAAATCTGATGTTTGTGATTAAAATACCCATTTCCAGTGTAAAACGCTAAAATAACCTAAATTTTGAAAATTGGGAATGATGATTTTTGTTTAAAAATGCTCATTTTCATTAAAAAAAACACAGACATAACTTAAACATTAACAAAAATTTAAGGCTTCTTTGAAACTTTATGATTTTCTATTGGAATTCTTATTTAAAACTACTTTTCGGCGAAAAACATAATCATAGACATGTATAATATTTATAACAACTTATTATTATCTTTTTAAATTTGAATTAGGATTTCTATGCAAAATTTAAATATAAGATATAAAACAACTTTTTTCGAAATATAACGTTATACCACTTTTTATATAGGAAAATGATCTGGTGCTTATAGTTGAAATTTCCAAGTTTTGACATTTTCGGACGAAACTTATTTCTTTTTATAACTATTAAAAAAATATTTTTCACCATAACTGTATTTGGATATTATTTACAATTTTTAAAAGCTATTTAAATAAAAAAATCGTTAGAATTTTTCTGATGGATTTTATTATTCAATTAAATAGCCCTTAAAAAATAAAAAAAATAATGTTTAAATACACTTATGGTAAAAAATCATGTTTTTTTAAGTCATTGAAAAAATAAAATTTTGTCCCGTGCGATTGGTATTATTGTTTGGCCCTCGGCGTGCAGACATCTTTGATTTCTCCCACCCATCCTGAAATAGTTGAGCAATTTTACATTTGAAGTGTTTGAAATTTAACATAAAATTTCAATCGTTTGTTAGAGAAAAGGGCATATAAAGGCAGGAAGTGTGCAATCTCATTCTTGCTGTAAATTCTTCTGTACTGAAATTATTATACCATAATTTTGGGCTTATATTTTTTTAGTATATTAGTAAAATATTTTTAAGAAAATAGATGTAGATGAATCTTACGAAAATTCTAATTAAAATTTTGTATTATATTTACAGATTTGGGAGACTCGCCGGCCTGGAATAAACAGCTTTAAAATAAAAACACTTGCGCAACATGTATGCACAAGACTGAATCTATTTTTGAACTGAATTTTTAACAAAATGGACAAAGGAAACGTAGCCGGTTTTGGCGACAACGCCACTCCGCAAGAATGCTGGGAGGTGTACAAGAAAGTAATGGAAGAAACGAAAACTTTGGACGATTATCTTGACGAAGAATGTAGTCCACGAAGTTATGACGGTACCTACATTTTTTTCAAACTAAAGTTAGATACAGTCAGTCCCCTATTTCTCTTTTTCATATTTTCCCCTATTTTTTTTGTTTGAAAATCCCCTATAATCCCTATATTTGAAGGTTTTGTCCATTTTTTCTTGAAACTGCATTAAATTTTTCAAAAATTGTAAGAAATGCTGGGGATTCGTTAGCAGATTCAGGAAATCTGTGGTCATAAATTTTATTTTTCTGCTCTATTTCTGCTATTTTTTGTCGATAAGTTATTTATTTATAAAAACATTTGGGATAACTTTATTTTTTTATTTTTTATAGTAAATTTCCGATTGTATTATGCTGCTGAGTTTTGAATTGAAATCTTTTAAATTTCAAACTTTTATAAATTGAACAGTTGGAAGATTTCTGGTTCAAAAATATAATTCCACGTTATCTTTTTCAACGCTCTAAATTTAAGAATGAATCAATATATTTGTAAGCGTTGAAAATAATATATTTTTGACAAAGTTTTATGTTAGAAAAATTAAAAATGGCACATTTTTAAATTGTTAATTTGAAGGAAATGAAACACTTTTTAAATTAGTGAATAAATTATTTTAATTTTGAGTTATTTGAAATCAATAATTATTTAATTATTATTTATACATCAAAATTCGCATTTTTTACATGAAAATTAAAAATTCAACAAAATGAAACAATTTTGAAACAACCTTCAAAGTTTAAATTTATCACTCTGGAATTTTAACCAAATTTATGAAGTTTCTATCTAAAAGGATGAACTTTCAACCAAATGGTCGAATTAAAAAAAAAGAAAAAAAAATATCTAACTTGAACCGCAAACAGTTAGATTAAAAAAAAAGTTGAATCTTCAAGACAGAAAACGAGTGTTTTAGGAGACAGGTGAATTTCCAACCAAGAAAGATGAATTTTCAACAAAGAACTTTTCTACTAAAAAAAAAATTGAATTTTCAATACAGAGGAACGAATTTTCTATTCAAAGAGACGTATTTTGAACAAAAATAGGTTAATTTTCAACAAAATAGTTGAATTTTTAACCACATAGTTGAATTTTCGACCTACAATCAAGAATTTTCAAAAAAATAGTTGCATTTACATTAAGAACAAAAATTTGCATTTGCAACGAAAAAGAATAAACTTCAAACAAAAAAAGTTGAATTTTCAATCCAAAAGGACGAATTTTCTATTCCGAAAGACCATTGTTAACAAAATAATTAAATTTTCGTCAAAAAATATGACTTTTTAACAATGGAATTGAGTTTTCAACAAATTAGTTGATTTTTCATCTAAAAATGATTTTAAAAAAATGAATCTCAACAAAGAAGGTCAACATTTAATCGAATACTGGAATTTTCAATCAAAAAACTTAATTCTCAACGAAACATATAATAGTTGCTATTTCAACCAAAGATTTTAATTTTGAATCGAAAACAGTCGAATTTAACTGAAAAGTATGATTTTTCTAGAAAGTAGTTGAATTTTCTATGAAAATAATAGAATTTTCAATCCAAAAAAGATGAATCTTCAACAAAACAGCTAAATTTTTAAGATAAAAAGACGAATATATATGGGAAAAAATGGATTCTCAACTGAAAAATTTAATGTTTGAATTTTCTACTAAAAACGATCAATTTTCAACAAAAACTAGAATACTTAAATTTTCCGTTAAGAAAAATGTGCTTCCACCGAAAACAATCGAATTTTCGATTTAAATAGTTCAATATAGTTAAAAAAATAAAATAGTTCAATCTCAAACAAAAAAAAATGAATTTTTAATAAAGTAGTTCAACTTTCATTCAAGTAGTTGAATATTAAAAAAAAATGAATTTTCAACAAAATAGTTCAAGCTTGAAGAAAATCATCGAATTTTGAACCAAAAAATATGTCAAATCGTCACAAACCTTGTTGACCCTCCTCCCCCTTGGTAAACTGAAAAAATAATTTTAAACGATTTAATGTCATGCTCCTAATTTTAAAATTTGTTAAATTTTATGAAAATTGACATTGTTATGGAATTCTCAAATATTTAAAAAGTACCAGAAATCATTTTTCTAAGAGATTAAGCAGTTTTATCGAAATTTTCAGTACATATTAAATATATTAAAGAACACCGTGAAATCGTTTGTTTAAGCCAAGATTCAAATGAGAATTACAAGACTTACAAGCGATTTCAATGAAATTTTTAGATTAGACACAAATTTAATAAGTTCTAGAATTAAATTTTTTTTCAAAAACTACCAAAACCTGGCTTTTAACAGTTCCATAAATGTAAGGGCTGGTTTTATGAGATGTTAAATATATTTTCTTTAAATATACATTCCGTATAATATTTAAGTAATGTAAAGGTTTATCAAAATTTAAACAAACTTCTTTGTCTTACTTTTTCTCAAATGAAAAAGCCTAAGATTTTCTTTGAGGTCAAAATAAAACCAAAAATTGATATTTTTTTTATTTCAAAATTAAAAAATTAAAACAATTTTTAATTTTACACTGTTTTTTCCTCAGGGAAAAATTGGCATCCATGAAAATATTAAAATTACGAAAGTAAGAGTTTTTTCAAATATATCTTAGCATTGAATTAATCTTTTCTCAAATTATTTAACTTTTTACCAAAATATTTAGAACTCTCAATATTTAAAAATGCGATATTATGGATTTTTAAATAGTTTATGTTTTTAATATTAGAAAATAAAAATCCAGGGACGTGAACGCGCACGTGCATTTTATTTAAACAGTTAAAAAAAAAATTTAATGAATAATGTTCATTTAATTTATGTTCATGGAAATTCAAATGATTCCAATATATTTTAATGGATATTTACGATTTCCAAAGATTTCAAAGAATTTAAGGTGATTTCACCAAATTTCAAGAGAACTTTAGAGAATAAATTAAATTTTATTTCAAAACATATCTACAGATTCCAAAAATTTAAAGAAGTATGAAGGACATAGACAAATTTCATAGGATTTGAAAGATTTTCAGTTATTTTAAAAGATTTCCAAGAATTTCAAGAGATTTCGTTAAAAAAAAGTGTAGAACTATACAATTTCTTATTAAAGATTGTTTTTTTTTTAATGTAAAAATACAATTTTAATTTTCCCCTTTTTCCTTGCAAAAATTACCCCGTTTCCTCCTTTTTGAGCTCTTTTTGCGCTGTAATCCGTGACTATTAAAAATGTAATGAAAATCTTGGCCTATAAATTTCAGAGGGTGAAGAGGAAGCAGAGTGGCTGAGAGCAGCGGGCTTGGGAGAATTAACTGAACCCTGGAAAGCTGGTAGAGAAGTTCAACCTGAGGAATTGGGAGATGCTTTGCGTCCCTTGTCTCGAGCTCAAGCAGAAGCTGTAAAAAGACGAGTGCGATCGCTTAATCACACTGTAAAGCAGCGCTTTAATCAGAGGCAACGCGTTCGGAAACCAGACATCAGAGATGTTTTCAAAGATGCAGAGGTATATTAATTTGAATATGAATCTTAAAAAAAAACAGTTACCTTCACTTATTTATAGGGCTGCCACTAGAGTTCTTAAATGCTCAAGAATTTATGTTGAGCAAATGCTGTCGAGAATATGCTCAGCATTTAAGCTCGAAGAGAGCATTTATAGAGAATTTAGAGCATTTATTATTGAAACAAATATATATCTTATTTAATACATTAATACAATATATATAATTTTTTTACAAAAACAGTCTAGAGTGAAATAAATATATAGTACTTTTTTTGAAATTGCATTACTATCGTGAAAAATCGCAACTATTTGATTGAAAATTAATCTGTTTTGGTTGAGGATTTAAACTATTTTGTTTAAAATTAATCTTTTTTGTTTGAATTCAAGTATTAGTGGTATAAAATTGAAATCCTTTTTGGCTGAAATATCAAACATCACGTTTATCCTTGAGAATTTATATTTTTTGTAGAAAATTCAATTACTTAGCTGGTAGTGGAACTATTTTGTTAAAAATTCATTTAGTTGATTGATGATTCATCATTTCATTGAAAAGCGTTTTTTTGTTACAAATTTAATTATTGTGTTAAAAATTGTTTTCTCATTGAAAATTTATTAATATTTAACGCGTACATGATTGGTTAAAAATTTATCTTCTCAAGTTGAAAATTGAAATATTTGGCTAAAAATTCCTGTATTTTATTGAAAAGTCGAATTTTGTGGGAGAATACTTAGTCTCCTTTTTAACTAATTCATCTTTTTATTTGAAAATTCCTCCGAAAATTTACCTTATTGGTCGACAATTGATCTTCTTGGTTGAAAATTAGTTTTTTCTTATTTGGAATTACTTTTTTTTAACTGAAAATGTAACTGTTCCATTTTTTGTAAAAAAAAACTTTTTTTATAGAAATTTAATCTTTTTGGTTAAAGTTATACTATTTCATTGAAAATTTACTCTAATTTTATTGAAAACAAAATTTTCGACTGAAAATTTAACTATTCTATTTTAGTTGAAAATACAACTATTTGTTGAAAATCCGTTTTTTTGGTAGAAGAGTACTCTCGTCAATTGAAACTTCATCTTTTTGGTTGATAATTAATTTTTTTGGTTGAAAATTGAACTACTTTGTTGAAAATTTGTTTCTTTTTTCGTTAAAAATTTATTTTATTAACTGAAAATTTAACAATTTTATTTTTGGTACAAAATTTATCGTTTTAGTTGAAAATTCATGTGTTTGGTTGAAAATCAGTTTTTTCAGTTGAAATTTCATCATTTTAGTTAAAAATTTACTTTAACTGTCCCATTTTTTGTGGAAAATTTACTTTTTTTGATGGGTCAATATTTTTCCTTACAAAATTATCCGTTTCGTAGAAAAATTGACTATTCTATTTTTTGTTAAGAATTCATTTCTCTGGTTGGAAAAAAACCATTCAGTTAAAAATTCGTTTTTTTTTGTTGATAGAAAATTCATCTCTTGGATTGAAAATTCATTATTATAAGTAAAAATTAATTTTTTTGGCTGAAAATACGTTTCTTTCTAGTTGAGAATTATTTTTTCTGACTGAAGATGTAACTACTCCATTTTTGCTTGAAAATTCATATTTTTAGTTGAAAATTAATTAGTTTTTCTGAAAACTCGTTTTTATTGTATAAAATTTACTTTTCTAACTGCAAATTGAACTATTCTATTTTTGGTTCGTACATTTATTCTTTTCAGTTGAAAATTTATATACTTTATTGAAATTGCATCTTTTTTCGTAGAAAATTCATCCTTTGGGTTTAAAATTGAATGATTTTGTTGAGAATAATTTTTTTTTTGTATGAAAAAGAAACCATTTTCTTAAATTTTTTGTTTTTGGTTGAATATTTAATTTTCTAACAGTTTAACTGTTATGATTTTGTTTGAAAATTGATCTTTTTTTGATAAAGATTCATGTACTTTATTGAAAATGAGTCTTTTTTTGGGAAACAAATAATCTTTTGGGTTGAAAATTCAGCTATTAGCTTAAAAATTCATATTTTTGATTGAAGATTCATTCTTTTAGTTAAAAATTAATTTTTGTTTGTTAAAAATTCATCTTTTTGACTTGAAAACACAACTAAAAAGTGTTTAAAATATATTAAGAAACAAAAATTCAGTTCCATTAACATTATTAATCTTCTAGATGTATTATTGGTTTTATGCCTAGAAGAATTTAGAATTTTTTTATCCAATCAATGTGAAAAAAAATCGTATTTTCTTAATGAAATGTAAGTTGGTGATTTATTGGCGTGGTAAATTTTGTTAGAAACAATTAATTATTGTTTATTTTCAAAATTTCTCAAAATCGCGCCAGAGATGTCCACTTTTGTTTGATGTTAAACAAATTTCCATTTGTTTAAAAAATTAATAAATGGTTATTATATTCTTTCTATACACTATACAGTCAGAAAAATAATCGTATGTGTTCTATTTTAAATTATTTTTTAAAAAGTTTTTGAAAAAGAAACTGCTTGAGCAAATAAATATTGTTTAAAAAAATATAAGTTTGTTAAAAATTAGAAGAAAAGTACCAAAGTTATGTGAGTATTTAACAATAAGTAGCATAACATGCTAATTTTAGAAAAAAGTGGACTTAATAATTACATAATGCTTTGAAAAAAATGTTCTATTTCAAACAATGAACAACTATTACATTTCATTTAGAAAATACGATTATTTTTTACATTTTTTGCGAAAGTAATTGTTCAAATAAGCTAAATTTATTTAAACAATTAAAAGTCGTCTACAAAGTCATGGGGGATTTTCAAACTGTCCATTAGTAATTATTTGTGTTGAGAAAGACCGCAAAAAATGCTGAAAATTAACAATAATACGTGAAAATTTTTTTTTTTTTTTTTTTTTTCTATTTTGTGGGTATTGGGGGGGGGGGGGGGGGGGTAATAATGGGTCAAAAATGAAAGTTATTGGTATGGTTTTATTTCGTAGACGTTCCTCTTCAATCCCTTACAAATTTGGCAACTTTCTATCAAACCCTGAAGTATTCTTATTAATTTATCTTGAATTCTTTCAAATTCTTTTGAATTCTCTTGATTTTTCGAATTTAATTAATTAAATTAATTTTGAAAATATTGTTGATTTTTTTTCTTCAATTTACTTAGATTTTGTTGAATTTGCCCTGAATTCTGTTCATTTCCATTTTACTCAATTTAATCGGAATATTCTGATTGATGAATTTTGTTGAATTATATTCTTTCAAATTCTTATGATTTCCATCAAACTCTCTTCAATTCCCTTGAATTCATCCAAATTCGCTTCAGTATTACTGAAATCAGTGGAAGATTTGGGATTTTTCGAATTTTTTTGAATTCATTTGAAATCATTTTGAATTCACCCTCAATTCTTGTTTATTTATCCTGAATTATTACAAAAAATGAATTCCTCCAAATTTTCATGAAATTGTTAACTCTTGCTGAATTTTTATGAAATCATTTAATTTCTTTAAAGTTCACTAAACTTCTTTAAAACAAGTTTGAATTCTTTCAAATTTATTTATTTATTTATTATTTAAAATTCACTTGAATTCTTTAAAATTCACTGGAATTCTTTCAATTTCACTCAATTCAATAGACTAAACTTTTGGTTTTAGTTTTGAAAAAAATCACCTCGAAGTCTTTTGAAGACACATTGAATTTTTATGCATTTTATCAAATATTATTTATATATTATTTATATATTTTGGATTTTTAATTTTTTTAATTCACCTTGAATTTTTATGAATTTCATCGAATTCTTCATATTACTCTTAAATTTCGCTAAATTCACTCGAATTCTATTTAATTCATTAGTTTTTTTTAATCAATTTGAATTCTCGTGAATTCACCTGTAATTCTCTCGCTGATTTAGTTGAACATTCCTGTATTTTGTTGAAAATTGATCTTTTTGTCTAGAAAAGTAATCTTTTTTTGGTTGAAAATTCATCATTTTGATCGAAAGGTTTAAGATTCATCTTTTTTACTTGATAATTTCTTTTTAGCTTGACAATTCAATATTTTGATGAATTTTTTCTTTATTGAGTGAAAAATCTTTCTTGATAAAAATTTCATCTTTTTAGTTGAAAATTAATCTGTTTTGGTTAGGAATTCAACTTTTTTTGTAAAAAATATTTTTTTTTTTGCTTTAAAATTCAATATGTTTGTTGGAAATTAAATTTTTTGGTAAAAATTAATATACTCGAGTTCTAAACTCAACTTTTTTGTCAAAAGTTCGTCTTTTTAGCAGGGACCCGACCGAAACTTTCGTTCCATTTCGTTATTGATAGAAAAAAATGATTTTTTACTAAGCTTTAATCTGCTATCTCTAGATATGGCTGAAATTATATAATATATGAAATTACATTGATGATTGGATTCAAATGATTTGTTTTAATTGGCAGTAACGAAATGGAACGAAAGTTTCGTTCGGGTCCCTGCTTTTTAGCTTGATAATTCAATGGTTTAGATATTTTTTTCTTAATTAACTGAAAATTCTTTCTTGATAGAAATTTCAAAGTTATTATTAACTTATTTAAATTCATTTGGAATTAACCCTGCATTTTTATTCATTTATTATGAATTTAAAAAATTGAATTCATTTAAATTCTATTGATTTTTTGGAACTCCTGCTGAATTTTGAATTTATTTGAATTTTTAAAAATTCACTCAAATAAGAGGATTACAAATTTTATTTTACTTTTCTTTAAATTCACTCTGAAGTCTGTCAAACTCGCCTTGAATTATTATGCATTTTATTGAATTCCCTTGAATTTTTCTGAAATTTGTCCTATTTTACTAAAAGCAGTGAAGAATTCGGGATTAAATCTTTTTTCGAATTCACTTTGAGTTTTTATGAATTGTATCAAATTATTCTCATTTTACTTAAAGTCCTCTTAATTCACTCGAATATTATTTAATTCGTTGTCTATTTTATTTCATGAATTCACTTTTTGGATTAAATAGATCACTTTTCACTTTTTAAAGTAAATTAGGCTTTAGCAACCCTGCTTATTTAATTTCTATTTCAACTTTTCTCAACTTCAGATGGATAAAATATAACATTAACGTTTCAGTCGAACTTTAATTAAAGGTAATTCATAAATCTATTTAAAATCAACAAAACATGATGTTTTAATTTTTAATTCCAATAGCTTATCTCTTAAAAAGGATTAATTTGATGAAACGAATAATTTGAATAATTTCATAAATTTTCCACAGTTAGTAGTCAATTTCGGAAATTACTGATAGATTTTTTCCTGTTTTTGTTTTGTTTGATTTTGGTTGAAAATTTCACAATTTAAAAATAGAATGTTCCAGATTGAGAAACTTGAATATGAAAGCGTTCAAAATTGAACACCAACTCAAATTAAAAAGTTTCAAGGTTTTTCACTTTTCAACTCAAATAATTAAAAAATTTTGTGTAGGAAGCTAAATCATCCATGTAAAGATTTTTAATTGAAAATTTAATAAGTTTAACGATTAAATTATTGAATTACTTTTTCCTCTTCCAGGTTTCGAGTACAGGAACACGATCTCGAAGCGCTACTCCCGATTCCTTGGATTCAATTTCAGGAGAAACTGCAGAGGGCACTTCTCCTCCAAATGTTGGCGTTATGGACTCTCACCACGAAAAGTGAGTTTACTTAAAACATGAAGAAATATTTAAAATCTCAATTAAAGACTAAGTGTGTTTTCTAAGTTGAAGACATATATTTAATTCTTTAATTATTTTTTAATTACAGCGCAAACGTTCCCAGCTTCGTATCTATTTTTCATCGAAACCTTAATGATGGCAAGGACGGTATTCGTCGAAATACTTCCATTTCAGTTGCACCAATTGTTGCACCAGCTCCTTTACCGATTCAAGAAATATTCCGAAGATCCGGTCATTGGTCTCAACGCGGAGACGTTGCCAGTGATTCAGGTAGATTTTCTAATTCTCAATTTCCTTTTTTATCTATTATTGAATCTAGGCTTTTCAGGGTTCGCTATAGGTCAGGGAATTTAAAACTAGTCAGGGAATGTCAGGGAAAACCTAAAAGAGTTGGGGAATTTTCGAAAAACTGAAGTTGAAGTTTAGGGATAATCCACAAATTATGGACTGCGTTTTTCTGAAATTTTTGTTTGAAAATTCATTACTTTGGTTGAAAATTCTTTTATTTTCAACTGAAAATGTAATTATCTATTCAATTATTGCTTGAAAATTTATAGTTTTTAGTTGAAAATTCATTAATTTTGTTTAAAATCGTTTTTTTGGATTGAAAGTTAATTTTTTTAGCTGAAAATTCAACTATTTAGTTGAAAATTGATTTTTTTAGTTAAAAATTTTACTTTTTTTTTGAAAATGCTTTTTTTGTTGTTGAAAATTAATTCGTTTCAACTGAAATTGTAACTCACTGTTCCATTTTGGTTTGAAAATTTATCTTTATTACTTTAAAGTTTATGTATTTCATTGAAAATTGGTCTTTTTGTGTAGAAAAATAACCTTTTTGGTTGAAAATTCATCATTTTGATCGAAAATTCAACTATTTGGTTAAAAATTCATGTTTTTTTGTCGAGATTTATCTATTTTACTTCAAAGTTCATACATTTTGTTGAAAATTTGTCTTTGTTCATGTATTTTGTTTGAAAGACTTCTTTTTGGGGTTGAAAATTCAATTATTTTGGTGGAAAATTCATATTTTTGGATTGAAAATTAAACTATTTTTTAGAAAAATTGGTTTTTTCGTTCCTTTAAAATATAATAAGTTTCTGGTATTAACTTTTTTGTTATAAATACAGGTTTTCATGTTAAAAACTTATCTATTTTGTGGAAAGTCCTTCTTTTTAGCTTGACAATTCCATATTTTGATGTATTTTATTCTTTATTGGCTGAAAAATCTTTCTTGATAGAAATTTCGTCTGTTTAGTTGAAAATTAATCTGTTTTCGTTAAGATATCTTTGTCTTAATTGACTGATAATTCTTTCTTGATAGAAATTTCATCATTTTTGGTTAATATTGCAACTATTCGGTTGAAAAGTAATCTGGGTTGGTTGAGAATTTTACTGTTTCCTTGAAAATTCGTCTTTTTTTTAAGTAAGTTCAACTCTTTCTCATTCAAATTAAAATAATTTTCGGTGGAATACTATTACACTTTTTGTTGAGAATTCTTCATCTTGCTTTTGAAGATTCATTTCTATGGTTGAAACAATTAACTGTTTGGTTGAAAAAAAATTTTGGAGGCGAGTGGTTCAGAATCATTTTTTAACTGAAAATGTAAATAGCAATTCCACTTTTTTTGTTGAAAATTTATCTTTTTTAGTTGGAACTTCATTTATTTTGTTTAAAACTTTTTTTTTGCGTTGAAAATTCATAGTTTTGGTTGAAAATTAATTTTCTTAAACTGGAAATGTAATTAACTATTCCATTTTTGCTTGAAAATTCATCTGCATTACTTAAAAATGCATGTATTTTGTTAAAGATTTTTTTTGTGTATAAAAATAATTTTCAAGGTTGAAAATTCATAATTTTGATCAATAATTCAACTATTAGGTTAAAAATTCTTTTTTTTGTAGAATTCTTTTACTTGAAAGTTCGTGTATTTTTTAAAAATTTGTCATTGTTCATGTATTTTGTTCAAAAGTCGTCTTTTTTTGGATTAAAGATTCAAAATTTTAGTTGAAAATTCAACTATTTGGTCGAAAATGAACTTTCTTGTTAAAAATTTCACTCTTTTGTTATAAATTCGTCTTTTTGGTTTGAAAATGGTAGAAAATTCAACTATTTTGTTGGAAATTAACTTTTTTGATGAAAATTAATATGGTTGAAAATGAACTTTTGTCTGGATTTTTCTACCAAAATAGTTGATCTTTCTACCAAAGAGTTGAATTTTCTACCAAAAAATTTGAATTTTTGACCCAAAAAAATGAATTTTCAACCATAAAGATAAATTTTCAACTAAAATGATATGCATTCTTAACGAAAAATTTAATAGTTGATTTTTCAACCAAAAAAGATTTTAATTTTAAATAAAAAGCCGTTAAATTTATTCAGAAATATAAATTTAAGAGTTATGCCACGATAGATGAATTTTAATAGAAAAAAGATTTTTAGTTCAAGAAAGTAAAGAAAATTCTACCAAATTGTTGAATTTTCATCCACAGAGATGAATTTTCATTTAAAATGATGAATCTTCAACCAAAAGAATTAATTTTCAAGAAAGAAGTTTAACTTTTAACCAAGTAGTTCAGTTTCAACAAAACAAAAAGATTAATTCTTTACGAAAAATTTAATAGTTGATTCTTCAATCAAAAAGATAAATTTTCAACCAAATAGTTGCATTTTTAATTAGAATAAATTGAAGTTTCTACCACGATAGATGAATTCACATATTAAAAATATTCGTTGTTCAAGAAATTAAACAAAATTCTACCAAAGCGTTGAATTTTCAAGTTAAAGATGCGAATTTTTTGAAAGCAGTGCATTTTTAAACAAGTAGTTGAATTTTCTACCGAAATAGTTGAACTTTCTACAAAATACTTGAATTTTCAACAACAAAAAAGATTTTTAAAACAAAACAACAAGAATGGATGATTTTTCAACAAAATTATTGAATTTTCGACAATATAGTCACATTTTAACCAAATAATCAAATTTTCAACAACAAAAAAATGAATGCTCAGGCAAAAATATAATAAACTTTTGTACCAAAAAGAATTAACTTTCAACGAAAAATAGATGGATTTTCTTATTAAGTTCTATTAATTCAGATCGAATTTAAGTTTAAAATAAGAAAAACAAAAAAAAAGAGGAGAAAATGGAAAAGATTGTTAAGCCTGCGATCAATAGGTAGAAATTTTGTCTATTTTTTAACACTTTGAAAACATTAGCTTAGAAAATAAAGTTAATTTTCCTGTTAATATTAACATTGACATCTAAAATATCAATACTTTTATATTTGCAGAAGGTATTCAGTTGACTGCTTATCAAAGGCTT
Organism: Andricus quercusramuli; assembly: GCA_932178445.1. NCBI lineage: Eukaryota > Metazoa > Arthropoda > Insecta > Hymenoptera > Cynipidae > Andricus > Andricus quercusramuli. Next base: position 20,389 of record CAKNXH010060669.1, read on the forward strand.
GGGACGATTCATATACCCAGGTCAGTCATGCCAAGGCGAAGTGGTAGCGATCTTGGCGAAGTTCCTAGGGTAGATTCTACACCTACTGAATCATTGTCAGTTCCAAAGGAATCTACACTCAAGTGAGAAGTCAATAAATATATTTAATTTAACTACAACATTCAACTAGAACATTCTTTAGAAAAAAACTCGGTTCATTCTCCAACATTAATTATAGCCAGAAAATTTTAGTGAATTTAATATGAATGATACATTTTTTTCATTTACTTACCATTTTTTTAAATTAGCAGATTATTTTTCTTATTAAAAAAATTATTCTCGTCGCGTGTGGAATTATCCATCACCGTACTTTTAATGTTTTTTTAACATATGAAAAACATAAAAAATGCATTTTCAAGGTATTTTCAGATTAACTATTCATCAAAGTAGAATTAAATTCCACAATTTGAATATGATTCGAATTTTCTATAAGATTCCATTTAGTACGTTTTCTGGACATATTTGTCACATAAATGTATTAAATTTATTTATTTTTATATCGAAATTTTATTTTTAAAGTTCAACGGTAAACAAAATTTTAATTTATGTGAACCTGAGAAAAAATTAAGATCTATGATGTAACGTTTTGTTTAATTAAGACAGAAATAGAACAGTATTTCAATTTATATTTGACATGAACACAATTCAGTCACTTTATTGTTAATTAAGAGTCAAAATGGTATTTTCACAATTAACGAAAAATATTTATTTCTATATATTTTCATTGCATTATTTACATTTAAATAGTTTCGAAAATCTCTTTATACCTTGATGCTGTAATATCACAAATTTCACTTCAAAGATTGACACTTTATAGGAAATCCCTCTTTTTTGTTCAAAATTTAAATATTTAATTGAAAATCTGCTATTTGGTTGGAAACTCATTTCTTTTGTGGAATATTTAACTATTAGATTGAAAATTCCTTTCAAAATTCAAAATTTGGTTGAAAATTCATGTATTTTGTTAAAAATCAACCTTTTTTGGTAGAAAATTAATCTTTTTGATTTAAAATGAATTTCTTTTATTGAAAATTAGGTTTTTTTATTGAAAATTAATTCTTTTAACTGAAAATTAAACTATTCCGTTTTTTGCCCAAAATGTATCTTTTTTGATAGACATTTAATCTGCTTGGTTGAAGATTCATCTGTTTGGTTGGAAATTTAACTATGCTGTTGAAAATTCATCTGTTTGGTTGAAAGTTCCTTTTTTTGGTTGAATATGAATTTTTTAAACTGAACATTCATTTCTTTCGTGAAAAACTCAACTATTTTGTTGAAAATTCATCTATTTCGTTCAAATTTTATCTTTTTTTTTTGGTAGAAAATTCATCGTTTGGGTTAAAAGTTCGCTTTTTTGGTTAAGTATAAATTTTTTAAACTGAACATTCATTTCTTTGGTAAAAAATTTAACTATTAGGTTAAAAATTCATGTATTTTGTTAAAAATTAATCTTTTTGGTTGAATATTCATTTATTTTATAGAATATTAATTTTTTGAAATTGAAAATTAATTTTTTATCTGAAAATTTAACTATTCTACTTTTTGCTGAAAATGTATCTTTTTTGATCGACATTTAATCTTCATGGTTGAAAATTCGTCTGTTTGGTTGAAATTTTATCTTTTGTTGGTACAAAATTCATCTTTTGTGTTGAAAGT
>CAKNXH010060669.1:74054-85311 GCA_932178445.1 Andricus quercusramuli
ATTAACTAGTTTTATCTTATAAATGATATAAAAAAGTATATCCAAAAAAATGTTCGTGCAGAAATATTTAAAATCCTTGTTACAATAAAGAAGTTTCTTTATTCTTCTAATTTCTTTATGTTATCACAGAGAGGGGATAACTTTAAGGGTTAAGGTGATTTCTCAAAAACGGTTCAATCGATTGCTTCCAAATTTTAATGGTACATTCAGCTCACGTAAGGCTATTGCCGGAACTAGGAGTTTTGAAAAATATTAAACCGGTTTTTTTCTCTAAATAGTCGCAAAAAATCATGAAATTTTGGGCCTTAATATTTAAAAGCTCATAAAAAATTGAATTTTCAAGATTTTCAAAAAATTCTAGTTCCGGCGATAGCCATCGACCTATAGATTAACATCCAGTTTTGTTTTTTGATTTCGGATAAGCCACTCTGACAGAATCATGGTCGCCGTTTAACTACCTTTTTTTATATGGTTGCCATTCGCTCAATAAAACTCGCGATGTAGATCATATTTTTGCATATGAAAATTCAGAGCTACTACTAAAGACTGAGTAAATACATAGTAAAAATTTGGAAGCTCTGTGTTTTTTAATTTCGCTGCAAACAATTTCGAAAAAAACTTTTAAAAAAGGCTGTCACACGGGATGACCCCCTTAAGAGTACAAATACAAGAAAAATAATTAATTTTGAGTTCAATTTATACGGGCACGTATAGTGTCTTAACTATTAAATTAATTATTTTACGAATATTAGTATTCTTAATCAATGGGTATTCACTGTAGGTTGCATTATCCACTTTAGGGAGGTTTGCCCTATTTCAATTGATTTGAGTTTAAATTATCGGAATTGATTGTATCAGGAATCACAGCGGTTCAGTTGTTCAATTTTAGTTGGAAAAGAGGATTTTTTCCGAAAAAGAGGATTTTATTCATTATTAACAAAAATTGGATCTTTACTGATAAAAATACATACGAAAAAAATTCAAGAAGATCAAAGATTGAAAAATATATAAACAGCAGAATATATTTTGATTCACTAAAGTCTTTAACTTTTTTCTAATGTATTCTTTCTGTTACATAATTCTTGAGTTGTTAAAAGTACTTTTCTGAGTAAGCTAGAAAGAAATAATTTGAAAAACACAGAAATGACTAATTGGAAAATTTACTTTTTCTATGTGGTTTTCAGACTTTTGCATTTGTTCCTAACATATTTTCATCAATTGAAAGCTCTCAGATGTTTAAAATTTTTTTAAACGTCTAGTTAAAAATTCAACTATTTTGGTATAGTGCATTCAAATATTTGGCTAAAAATGAATTTTCTTGTTAAAAATTCATTATTACGAATTAAAAATTCAACTTTTTTGCAGAAAATTCGTCTTTTTGGCTTAAAACTTCAATAAATTGGTTGAAAATTAATTTTCTTTCTTGACTGAAAGATCGTCTTTTTGGTTTGAAATTTCGTCTCTTTTTGTGAAAATTTCTCCTCTTTTGATTAAAAATGCAACTGTTTAGCTAAAATTCGATTTTTTTTTTATCGTTTAACATTTTATTTTTCGTTAAAAATTTTATTTTTTTGTTGAAAATTCAACAATCTTGTTGAAAAGACAACCTTTTTGGTTAATTCTTCAACTGTTTTGGTGGAGGATTCAGCTTTTTTTCTTGAAAGTTCGTCTTTTTTGCAAGAATTTGACCATTTTTGAATAAAAATTAATTTTATAATTTTTCTAAAATCAATTTTTCTTCTCGATTGATTGAAAAATCTTTTTTGGTTTTAAAATTTTCCTCTTTGGGTAGAAATTTAATTTTTTTGTTCAAACTTCAACTGCTTAGTTGAGAATCATCTTTTTTGTTTACAAATTTTATTATTTGATAGCAAATTCAACAATTTCGTTAGAAAGTCTTTCTTTTTGGTATTTTTTATTTAAAATTAAGAAATTTTTTGGTTTACGTTTTTCCTTGATAATTCATATTTTTTGGTTGAAAATCCAACTACTTTGGTTAAAATATGAACTACTTGGTTGAAAAATAATTTTGTAAAAATTCATCATCTCAGTTCAAAATTAATTTCTTTAATTAAAAGTGTATCTATTTTCTCAAACATTTATATTTTTGTTTGATGGAAATTCAATTTAGTTAAAAATTCATCTATTTTGTCGAAAATGCAATATTTTTACTTGAAATATCGGAAATTTTAAGCGTTTCAATGTAAATTTAACATTACTACCTACATTAATTTTATTGGAAAGAATTTATTCCCATGATTCTTAACAAATGAATCCGGATCGTCTGAAAAAAAGTCGAACTTCTCTATTTTACGCGTTTTAAGAGACTTTTCAAATTCAAGGGGGAAAAAGGTGAGAGGACGAACTGTGATCCCTGTTGTGTATAATTTTCATTAAAGTTTAATTATTTAATAACATTTTATGTCAACTCACATTCTTCGCAAACGAAGTCACGTTTTCGATCACAGCTGGCTTCGATAAAATTTATATTTCCCCCTAAATGTCTGTCCAAAAGAAGACATCCTTCATTTTTTTGAGACCGTCCAGATCGCCAAGGTGGAAATCCATTTTCAGCTATGGAATTTAAAATTGCACCTGTCGCCATCCAAATCCACTGTCCATATGAAAAATGGGCCCCAATCCAAACAGTTTCGAAATCTATTAAGAAAATCGAGAATTTTTCTTTAGTAAATTTTCTTATCTTTTCCTTCAGAAACTTCCGGTAAAAATATACCTGGTCGAGTTTTAGTCATACTGTTCGTAAGAATTTCAATAACATTTGGGTTTTTTACAATAGCTAATCGTGCTCCCTGTTTTCGACAAAAAGTTGCTGCTTCATCCCAAGTTACTTTTCCGTGATAAAGGGTGTAAGTGCTTCTATGAACTTGAATCCATTTAGAAGGTACTGGAGATTTCAAAGAATCTTCTGGTTCTACAATATAAAAAAATATCATAAATTACGTGTATAAATTATTCTCCAAATTTCAAATTTCATTATTAAAAGTAAGTACGTTTCTCGCAGATAAATGGTCTTAGCAATCGACAATCTAGGTCAACAAAATTGGGGTAAGAGTGCGATTTTCTGTCCATTCCTAAACATTCTTTTGTTGGTCTTGTTGGTTCTCTGCTCCAAGGTGGATACTTGTCGACGTCTGGTTCGATGGAGAGAATATTTTTTCGCCAGGCTGTGTCCTGGTTGTCGATCCAAGTCCAAACTGTATCTAGCCTTCTAGCCCCTAACCAAATGTCTTCTGTTGCTGTAAAAATTTACTTGAGTTTAAAAAAAACGAACTATAAATTTTAATTAACTGGAAATCAAACATGCGTGCGTTATTTTTTTTCACACAAATCTTAAATTAAAATGTGCAGAAGCGTCTTCAGTTAATATGGATACAATGATTAATAAGTAGTCGCGGACAATTGTCCAGGGATGGTCCCGAATAAATAACCCCCAAGCGGAGGCGAAATACCGTGCCAATAATAGCTAATTGACACCTGGGTTAGGTGTCTTAAATGGTGGTTCTGTGATATCAGGTAACCTTTCAGAGTATGCAGCCTTATCCTTGCATGCGGGACTCTACAAGGACGGAGGAACCCTTTTCCCTCAATTGCTCGTGGGAACAACAATGATATCATCAAACATAATTGTAAGTTGGGGGAGCCAATCAAGAGAGAGTCAATGCGATCGACCGGAAAAATCTCAATACTTTTGAGTAGACGGAACAATAAGAATAAGGGACGACCTGTTAGAGTGCTACACTTACGATACCACTATGGCCCATAAACCAGAAGGTTACATGGCGCGACTGCACGCTCCGTGGTGAGAGAAATACCCAGAGCTCACACACTTTTCGCATAAACTTCTGCGAAACCGAGCCGATAACTTCCGAAAAAGAGATTACATAAGCGGAGCGCCCAATCTACTGCAGCCAGAACAGGCTGGTAACAGAGAAAGAGAGGTGACACTGCGACCAACCACGTTCAGTCATCCAATAAAGGAAGAGCGATGCACTGGACCAGGAGAACCATCATCCAGGTTTCTCTGAAACCAAAGGATCTGGCTGAACTGGATGACGCGCTTCGCTGAGATTTTTGTTGTAGTGTGTTTGGTGCAGCGACAACTTTGGCAGATGCATACCTTTGAACAAAAGCCAACTGAAGATCATGAGACCAAAAGATGAATGCATCGACTCAGCACCAAGATAGGCTGGGTAAGACAGCACGCTTCCCGAATTCATTGTGTGATTAACTACATAACATCTGGTAGGAACTTCACTGCCAGGGTCCAACAGTTCGCGCGCGAACTACGGATTCGCCATCACACACTCAACAAGTCAAAGCCGCTAAGCATCAGGCAGCATATTGTTGACAGAATGCGGGTGCTATCTGACGCTAGGAGAAGTCTAGAGTGGATGGAGAGGTGGATCAGAGAAAATGAACAGAAATTTTTCTCTGACCCATCTTGACTCTTCCAAGACCCTTCTAGGTACCGTCGACCACCCGCCCAAACCAGAGGAGTTGGAGGCATTTTGAAGAGAAGTCTACGAAGTCCAGCATCCACTGAATGAAGACACAAATAACTCTAATAGCTTCAAGGAACTGTGCAGTGCCCTCATAACACCAGAGGAGGAATACCCACTCATTACTACCGAGGAGGTGATTATTAGGTGAGTATTAAGAGGCATGAAGAACTATTCCATCCTGGGACCAGATGGTATCAAGACCTTCTGGTAGAAGAAGTTTCCTTCAACTCACCAGTATCTGGCCCGCATTTTGACCTTATATCTAAAGTCGGAAGAGCCTATTCCAGAGTGGTTGGTGGAAGAGCGTATAGTGCTCCTGCCAAAGATTGGCAACTTAGCTGACAATCAGACCTGTGTGGCAAGAGATGTACAAATAACGCGGCTCAAAGAAAGGCATAGCAGCATTTCGGGAGAACCTGCTCATAGATAGATGAGTCTGCAAAGACACATCATCTCACCAGCGCTGCCTACCGATGGCCCAGATTGACTACCGTAAAGCTTTCGATTCAACCTCCCGTAGACTTATCATCTGTCTGTTGCAAAGTTTAAAGGTTCATCCACACATCGTAAGGTGCATAGAGAGATTGATGCCGCTTTGGAACATTAGATTTACCATCTCATCTGAAAAACATCGTGTGAAACTAAGTACGTCTTTCAGGGCGATACCATGATCCCTCTCCTCTTCTGCCTCGCATTATTGCCACTATCTTTCATACTTTGTCGTTCCGAAGGGTACTTCTGTGGGAAACTTGGATATCGAAAGCATAAGGTCACTCATGTATTTTACATGGGTGATCTCAAGATCTATGCTAGGAATAAAGAGCACCTAGGGATTGTCAAGGAGTACACTTGAGAGATTGGAATGGAATTTGGGTTAGAAAAATGCGCCAATATTAATTTGAAGCGAGGAAAACTCAATGACATCCCCGAAGACCCTGATCTCGTCAATAGAAGCGCAATGTGACTCCTTGGCGCTGGAGAGACCTATACATATCCTGGGCGTGCCACAAAGCCGTACTCAGGACATAACCTCTATTAAAAACGCTCTCTGATGTAGTTACAAATGTCTTTCTTATCCGACCGATTTGGTCATCCGAACTGTCGGCGAGGAATAAAGTATTTGCAACGAACCGTCAAGGTGATAATGGAATACTAAATCTCGAATGTCTTCACAACAGGATTATTCTGGGCCTAGCACATACAGCCGCAAACGGACGAGACCCTCTTCCTAAAATGGTCAGGAAATACGAAGAAGTGGCAAAGGAGCGTTTCTGTACAAAGCAGCGGAGGAGGCTGCGGAAACACTTGGCCTTGACTGCAATATCAGGGTGAACAAAATGCATCAAATCTTATCCATCTCGAGTAGTCACTTCTGAAGACCCGGATTAAGAAAGCATAAGAGAAAAACATCCGTGAACAGCTCCTCGACAGAAGGATGAACGGTATCTTCCACAGAAATGTGAAGGATCAGTCGATGTCGTATGACCAAAAGTCTGCTTTCCTCAAATCACCCAGATTGAATTCGGGCACGGAGGATTTCATTTTGGCGTGTGAAGACGGTTTCATTTTCACTCCAGCATACCGTCGCCACATTTTGAGCCAAGATATGCCCGATGATGCTCCAGAACATGTCGTGCACACCCCGAGCACCTAAGATACGCACTATTTATTGCGGCATTAAGATTGCTTTATTACCATCTCTGTCACTCTCACGGCATTAGCCCCGATATCCCGCCAAACGCTCCTACAAAAATACACTAGAGTCCCGCTATAGTAGTCGTTTCGGGGGTACCCGTAATCAACAAAGAAACTATCTCGGGAATATACAAACTGTTCTTATTCTCTTTTTGCTTCTGGCTTTTTTTATTCAATTGTTAAAAATGGGAAGTTTCGCATATACTGGAACTTCATATTCTCGACAATTATTTCTGTCGCGCATTCGAGGCCTAACATAGTTCTCCTTGACTTCGAGAAACGAACAATGTTTGTTATCGAATTTTCGGCACCAGCTGACAAGAACATCACAGCCAAGGAAAATGAGAAGAAAAAGAGGTATAAGGAACTTATAAGGAAGGTGCGACGGATATACCCGGAATATTCTGTTAAGGTAGTTGTTCTGATCTTTGTTTCTTTCGGACGGCTTGGGTCGCTCCGTGTCCTCAGGGTGCACGAGATTTTGGGCCCATTCAGATGGCCGACATTTTGTGATTATTTAAAATGTTCGGTCTTTGACCATGAAGATATTTTAAGCACCCAATGAAAATTTTTCTCCACGGAGATACAATGATTCGAATACAAATTGAAAAAATTATGCAGATTTTTCGTTTTTGCGTGACTTCTCCCATGTAAATCCCATGGGAAATTTCAAAACTCAACCAACGTAGCCCAAAGTTGTTCAAAAATTATAAATATTCTTCGAAATCTTATAATTTTTCATTAAAAATACCAATAATTTCCAATAAAAAGCACTAAAATAACAACAAAAAATTGTTTAGAATTAGAAATCATATCCAAAATCTAATGATTTTTGTTTAAAATAACCGATTTCCTGTGAGAAACATTAATATAGGCTGAAAATGTAAAAAAATTGCAAATTTGGTTCGAACTATAATGATTTTTGTTTTAAAATACTAATTTGTTGTGAAAAAAGCTAACACAACCTAAAATGGTTGACAGCCATAAATCTTATTTGAAATATAGTTTTATTTGATTGAAAATACCAATTTTCGGCGAAAAACACTAACATAATCTAAAATTACTGAAGAATTAAATTTTGGTCAAATTATAATGAAGTTTGTGTTAAAATACCAATTTTTGATGTAAAATGCTAATGTAACCTAAAATTTCTTGAAAATTATGAGCCTTTGAAATCTAATGATTTTTATTTAAACAACGCTTAACGGTAAAAAACGCTAACTAAATAAAAAAATGTAATGTGTTGAAAAATTTTTAATCTCTGAAATCCAATAATTTGTTATTAAAAATACCTATTTCCGGTGGAAACGCCAACATGACCTAAAATATTGTTAAAAATGGAGAATCCTGACAATTTTTGTTGAAAATTCTAATTTTTAGTGGAGAAAATCGAAAAAGAATCAAAATTAAAAAAATGTACGTCTTCTTCGAAACTACACTGTAAAAAATGTCGGGATTTTCCCCCTCATTTTGGTAGGGGAAAATCCACATTTCCGTATGTCAGGAAGATATTTTGCCCTCAAATATTTGATAAATTACCACAATATTTTGAATAATTTTACACGAATTATTAAAAATGTAAATAGACCAATGGAACATTTTTTGGCACGCATGCGTCAGGAATAATTTGAATTTCGGGTGAGAGACTGAGAGTAGGTCATTTCTGTGTAATCTACATTATGAATATTCTGAATATGTAAATAAATAATATTTTAATGGTCAAATGGTAAACTTTATATAACTTTATATATTATATATATAATAAATATGCATGAATTTGATGCTAGATATAGTATTATAGTATTAGATATAGCGCACCATACCGATCAGTTTGGGGGAAACAATGTTAATCTAGGGGACGTAGAGATTTTTTTCTAAAAAGATGGTTGTTCCCGAAAAAAACTGAAATTTTGAAAAAAATTGAATTTTTGAAAACTTGCAATTCCCAAAATAGTAGGACTGAAAGACTTTTGTTTTAGATGTGCACAGATTTTTTTAGACTCTTTCATTCTAGCATTTTTAATATGTTAAGAAGGATCCTTCAATGAAACTTTCTCATTAAAAACATTAGAAGTAGGATTTTTTTGGAAACCAAAATACCAGGTTCTATTATACGATTAAATATTTTTTAATTACCTAAATATTTGATTCATCATTCATTTGGGAAAACTGGAAATATTTTATCCAGTAGCCTAAATTTTCAAGGAGCTTAAAAATTAAAATTAGTTAAAAAGCTTTGTTATTTTGATAGTTTTTGCAGATATCTACTTAAAATTTTGAAAAATTTCTTTGGCATACGCAAACTATTAACAACCGTTTTTGAGCTGAAACTTTCTAGTTTTTAAATTTCTATAAAAAATGAAAAGACTTATTTAATAAGAAAAATAAAAACAATTAATTTTTTACATTCAATATAGTTTTGAATTCAAATCGAGTTTATGATCTTTTATATTTTTAAGGGAATATGATATTCTATTTTTTTAAGATTGTAGTTGAAAAAAGTATTTTCAAAAGACTTTCTATTTTTGTTTTGTGGCATATTGTTATCTTCTATTGTACTAGTTTTCATCATCCGCAAGGTCTGGATACATTTTAAAAAATGTTTTAAATTTTATTTTGGTTCTACAAACCTATATTTGAATCAGCTAGTGCTTCAGCAACTCCATTTGCTTTTTCAATATCATTCAAAATTGCTAATTTTGCATCATAACTTGTACAAAGCATACGAGCTTCTTCCCAAGTCACTCGTTGAGAAAAAAGAAGATATTGTTTGCCATGAAAAGAAAAATATTCAACAATTGGTTGTTGTTCTTCCTTACCTGAAACATTTTTTATTAAATAAGTAACCGAAAAGTCCTCAATTGCTTATAATAATTTGTTGCTTATACTCACATAAGCCGGTTGAAAGTCCATTCTTAGCCCATTGAAAATCAAAAGCTAAAAAAAAGTAAAATTACCACTCGTGATTTTTTCATTAATAATTTAAACTCAAGTCTAACTTATTCTTCTAAATCTGTGGTTAGACCTTTTTAACTTACCTTCGCTTGAGATGAAATTAATCGCATTTAGATATAATAAAATCAAAATTTTCGACATTGTAATATTTAAAACTCTAAAGAAATATTTTAGTTATCAGATTGAAAAGAAAGTTGAAAATAGTAATTGTTGAGTTTTAATATATTATCCTCTAAAAAAATGAAAATCGTACAAATGTGGAAAGTTTCTACTGTTTGCAAAAGACTGATCGAAATTTCTTGAGTCGTAGGTTACTTATTCGCAAAAGTTTACAAATTCTGTGATTCATGAATCCATTCTTGCTTTTAATGACCCTCGTAATTCATAATCAAGCGGCTGAACGATTAATCGATTTTTCATGAACTTTATCGCACTGTACATATTTCATTTTTTTAATTTATTCCCGTGCGTGGGCAGGTAGTTTAGAGTTTTATTTTCAAATTCCGGATTCATTAATTGGCCTATAAATTGGATCAAATGGAATAATGAAAAATGGGGAATAGGAATTTTTAACATATATGGAAATGTTTTGGTTTAGTTGGAAAAGATTAAATTTTTCTTTTGTTTACGGTCCATATTTGTCAAGGAGTTTTGTTGGTCAGGGACAGTCAGGGATTTAAAAAAAAAAATTTTAAGTCTCAGGGAATTTTTGCAAGAAGCACTATAAGTAAATATCAAGAATAATCAGGGCTACCATACAGTTACTATTAGTCATTTTTTTAAAGATTCAAATAAATTTTTAATAGATTTCAATAATTTGAAGAGATCTTAAACGATTTCGAAGATGTTAGGATATTTTTCAAAATTCTAGGCAGTTTTCAAGAACTTCAAAAACTTTCGAGGGATTTCAAAGGATTTGTAATATTTTGGGGTATTTTAAAAGACTCTAAAGAATTTTTAATAAATTTCAATCATTTGAAGAGATTTCAAAGAATGTGAAGGGATTTCAAAGCTTTTAGGTTATTTTAAGAGACTCCAAGAAATTTGTAATAGATTTCAATCATTTGAAAGGGCTTCAAACCATTTCAAAGATTTTAGGGTAATTAAAAAATATTTCAAGGAACCTATTATAGATTTCAATCAATTGAAGGATTTCAAAGATTTTGAGATGTTTTAAAAGACTCCAAGGAATTTTTTATTAGATTTCAATAATTTGAAGGGAATCCAAACCATTTCAAAGATTTCAAGGAATTTTTATTAGATTTCAATAATTTGAAGAGATTTCAAACCATTGCCAAGATTGTAGGGTATTTAAAAAAGATTCCAAGGAATTTTCCATAGATTCCAATAAATTGTAGGGAATTAAAAGCATTTCAAATATTCTAGGATGTTTTAAAAGATTTCAAGGAATTTTCAATAGATTTCAATATTTTGAAGGGATATCAAACCATTTCCAAGATTTTAGGGCATTTAAAGAAGATTCCAAGGAATTTTAAATAGTTTTTAATAATTTGAAAGAATTTGAAAGATTTTTAGATGTTTTAAAAGGTTCCAAGGAATTTTCAATAGATTTTCAATAATTTTAAAGGATTTCAAACCATTTTAAAGATTTTAGGGTGTTTAAAAAAGATTTCAAGAAATTTCTCATAGTTTTCAATCAATTGAAGAAATTTCAACGATTTTACGTTGTTTTAAAAGATTCCAAGGAATTTTTAATAGATTCCAAACATTTCGAGGGATTTCAAACCATTCTGAAGATTTTAGGGTTTTTAAACAGATTTCAAGGAATTTTGAATAGATTTCAATTAATTGAAGGAATTTAAAAGATTTTAAGATGTTTTAAAAGATTCCAAGGAATTTTTAATAGATTCCAAAAATTTGAAGGGATTTCAAACCATTTTGAAGATTTCAGGACATTTAAACAGATTTCAAGGAATTTCTCATAGATTTCAATTAATTGAAGGAATTTCAAAGATTTTAAGATATTTTAAAAGGTTCCAAGGAATTTTTAATAGATTTTCAATCATTTTAAAGGGTTTCAAACCATTTCAAAGATTTTAGGATATTTTAAAAGATTAGGGTAT
>CAKNXH010060670.1:0-26334 GCA_932178445.1 Andricus quercusramuli
GGTTTTGTGGATAATTCAATTATTTTGTTAAAAATTGTAGTATTTTATTACAAATTTTATTATATTGTTAAAAATTTCAGTATTGTATTCAATGTTATTATTTCAATATGTCTAATATTTTTCCTTATCATCAAGGATTGAATATCAGAATTTTATTCTATTAGGGGAGAGTGGGGAGTTGTGGGCCACTCTTTGTTTTCAAGACATAACTTCTATGAACATCGATGAATTGTCAATGTATGAACTGGTATTTGTAGTAAACTTCTCAATGCATCAAATGGAGACCACAATTAATAAAATTTGTTAATGCGCGAGAAATATTTAGGATGACGTAAATCTTATCAAAATCGATATTTGTGATTTTGGTGGGGAGTTGTGGGCCATGACAAAAAATGGAAGAAAATGGCATATTACAGTAGTTTATGTTTATTAAAGTTGCAGTAAATAAAAATTAATGATTTTAAGAAGATTAAAAAAAAATTATTCTGATTCACAATGTATGCAAGTGTAATATCCGGTCCTCATGTTGGCACAGTTCAAGTGCACAGCACGATCGCACATGTTGCAGTGAACTGTGTTACTCCGATTTAAAATCTTTGTTATTGTGCCCTTGCAGATAATGCAAAAGTCTCTTCAGAACAAGGGAAAAGAAGTTTCACTTAAAAAATTGAAATACGCATTAAGAACGTTTGGCCCACGACCCCCCACTAATGGTGGACCACAACTCCCCACAGCCGACGTTTACGAAATGACCAAATTGCCATATACACAATGAATGTTTTACCGAAATTGTTTGATTGAATTTAAAGCCAATTGCTCCAGGAATATTTTGCAATAACGTGCCTTTGAAATCTGCTGTAGAACGGGACTTCGAATATCAACCACTTGAGTTGTACACAAACTTTTATTTTGATTTCTTCAATCAACATTGTCAAAATACTAACTACGCGTGTTGAGACTATGAGTGGAGTTCACAAAAACTAAGCTTACACAAAGAGAGTCTTTTGGTAGTGGTTAAAGCAGTCCTACCACCCACAGCATGGCGGAGACTGAGGTGGCCCACGACTCCCCACGGCCCACAACTCCCCAACGTCCCCTAATATTTTAAACTTAAGGCCTTTTATGAAATGAATAGAAAAATATTTCAGATAGAAATTCAAAATTTTTGAAATTATCCATTCATTATAAACAAAAAAATTATTAGATTTTCCAAACAAATGATTGAGAATAATAAAATCTAAAATACGATTTTTAAACGAAAGAATTACATTTTCAAAGAAGAAAGATATTTCAGTCAAAAAGGAGGAAAATTTAAATCAAAGTGTCAAATTTTTAATCAAAACGGTATATTTTCAACAAAATGCATGAATTTTCAACCATATAGAGAAATTTTCAAATAATAACTCAATGAATATTAGAAAAGAATAACTTAATTTTCAACAAAATAAGGGGAAGCTTCGACCAGGAGAAATAAATTTTTTATAAACACATAGGAATTTCCAAAAAATAAAAGATTTTTTAACCACATTATCGAATTTTCAACTAAAGATGATTAATTTTCAATGAAAAACGATCGGTTCTAAACCAATAGGGAAATATTTCCATTTTGTATAAAGAAATGAAACAATAAATAAAATTTCGAATAAAGTGATGAGTCTTATAAAAAAGTAATTTCTAACAAAGGAGTGACTTTCCACCGAGTAGTTGGATTTCCAACTAAAAAAGATACATTCCCAACCAAATGTTTGGATTTCTAACTAAAAGAAAAAAACAAATTTTCAACAAATGAGTGACTTTCAAACAAGTGTTTGAATTTTCAATGAAAAAAATATGAATTCTAAACGAAAAATATAATTGTTCATTTTGCAACCGGAATTAAGCAGATTAATATTCCACCAAATAAGATGAATTCATAACAAAATACTGCATTTTTTAGTTCAAAATATCACTTTCCGATAAAAAATGGAATAGTTCAATTTTCTGTTGATAAAATTGATTTTAAAGAAAGAGAAAACTCATTTTTCAATGAAAAATCAAATTGTTGATATTTCAACCAAAAAAGATCCTAATTTTGAATCTAAAACAATCTATTCCGGGGTGGGAGAATTATTTCAATATTTCTTTATCGGGATATAAATCTCTGTGGCTCTGAAAATATTTTTTTTCTTCTGAGCGATTTTTCTGTTATTTTAAATTTACTTTTCCTGTCGTAACATGTTTCTTTTATACACTTTTAAATGAAATGTGTGATTATATTATTTTAAGATGCGTTTCTATTTCGAAATGTTTCTATTTTATTCGTTATAACGCTGAAAACACCAGTGCTCGTAAGATCACTGAAGTTAAGCAGTATTGGGCGCGGTTAGTACTTGGATGGGTAACCGTTCGAGAATACTGCGTGCTGTTGGCCCGCCGTGGGAGTGGTGAGCCCACTCTAGTAGTACTATTAATGAATAATCCACCTAGAAATACTACCCGAATCGGGTATTGTCACGCCTATCCCGAAAGGGAAATGGCTTAATGGTATAAAAAAAAATGAAAAAAAAAATTGCTGCTTGCTTTTGTTGAAGAAAATCAATATTCAGCGAAAATAGTTTTATGCACTTGAGAGGCTTTATGGCCTGACAGGATTACTCTGTATTTGAAGCTTTATTCCTGATTCCTTCTGTTCTAGATTTCTGGAAATGTGAAATACAATCCGACATATTATCCAATGATGAAATGATGGGTAATTAATCAAATCAGTAGAATTATTTTGATTGATTCATTTATTTTATGTTGAAGTTTTGTTTTGCATATGAATAAAGAGATTTTCATTCGTTTTTGAAGATTGATATTCCAACAGCTTCAATTTTGGACAATGCCGGGGAAAATCGGACTAAAAGAAAATATTTCAGATTAGGAGTTCAAAAAGCCAAATTTCAATTTTTTTCATTTCCGTTAGTTTTCGCTTATTTATATGAAAAATGATTGAAGTACCACAGATTAAATTCTTTGACGCAATCTTAGATGCCAAGAGCTTTATTCAGTCTTAGCGCAAAGGACAATCGGTCTTAATGAAAATGTTTCAGATTAGGAGTTCAAAAAGCCAAATTTCAAAATTTTTTTCATTTTGGTTAGTTTTCGAATATTTATATAGAAGAAGATTAAAGTACCGCAGGTTGTATTCTTTACCGCAATCCCAGATGCCAAGAGCTTTATTTAGTGCTATCCCAGAGGAAAATCGGACTAAAATGAGAGCTTCTAGCACAGTGGTTGAAAAAACTGAATTTCTGCTTTTTTCTTATTTTCCTTATTTCTGAACTACTGATAATGAGAAAATAAGGATTCGAGAGAACAAATTTTATTTTTGCTACGTCCTAGAGGGAGCTTTTTAATGGCAATATTTTCAAAAAAATTTTAATTCATTTTGTTAAACCTTGCTCAATTCAAGAATGTCCAATACAATATTCTAAGCAAGTGACCGGATGTGTGTGTGTGTTTATGGATACGTCCTTTGTGTGTGTGTGTGGATGTTTGTGTATGGATGTTTCTGTATGGATGTTTGTGTATGGATGTTTGTGTGTGGATGCGTGTGTGTATGGATTTCACACTTTTTTTAATACGATAACATGAAAACGGTTGCAGATAAATCCATGAGATTTAGAGGGCGCTTATTTTCTTCACTGATATCTTGAAACTGACAAAAGGATTTCTAAGCATATTTATTGCATTTTTTTAAGTCAATCAAAATTTTAAAATCGATATCTATTGTGGAACTTTTTTCATTAGCATAATTCAAAGTTAATGAAAAAATATTAAAGATTCCTTGGTTCAAAAAGAATCGATTGACCTACAATATTATAACATTCTATTGACGTGTAAGGAAGCTATGTTAATGCAAAATATTTGAAAATACGTTTCTTTGAAGTGAAACTTTTTTACTTAACATCATTCAAAGTCGATTCAAGGGTATGCAAGATTCCTAGGTTTAAACCAAATCGATTGACCTACAATATTGATACATTTTATTCAAGAGTAAGGAAGCTATGGTAATGCATAATATTTGAAAATACGGATTTGTAGTAGAACTTTTTTCTTCAATTCAATTCAAAGTTGATGCAAGAGTAAGAAAGAATCCTTGGTTCGAGATAAATCGATTGACCTATAATATCAATGAATTTTATTAAAGAGTAGAATAGTTACGGTAATTTATATATTTTGAAAATCGGGTTTTTATGTTAGATAGTTTTTCATTGACAAAATTGAAAGTTGATGCAAGAACAGAAAGGATGTGTTGATCCAAAACGTATCAATTGACCTATAATATTAATACATTCTATTGAAGAGTAGGGAAGTTAAGGTAATTTATATATTTTCAAAATCGATTTTTATAGTAAAAATTAATTCAGTCTCATAATTCATAGATGATGCAGGGATATGAAAAAATTTTTCGTCCGAGACAAATCGATTGACTTCTAATACCAATACATTTTATTGAAAAGTAGGGAAGTTGTGGTAATTTATCATTTTCAAAATCAGTTTTTTTTCATTAAAAATTTCTCATTGAGATGATTCAAAGTTGATGCAAGAACGGTAAAAAGGTGTTAATTCGAGACAAATTGATTGAACTATAATATTAATACATCCTATTAAAGAATGAGGAAGCTACGGTAATGCATAGTATTTGAAAATGCTTTTTTTTCAAGTGGAACTTTTTTCTGGAACAAAATTCAAAGATGATGCAAGGATATGAAAGATTCCTTGGTTCGAAACGAATCGATTGACCTACAATATTATTAAATTTTTTTAAGAGTAAGGAAGCTATGGTTATGCATAATATTTGAAAATACGGTTTTTATAGTAAAACTTTTTTTTCAACATAATTCAAAGTTGATGCAAGAGTATGAAAGATTCTTAGGTTCGAGACCAATCGATTGACCTCCAATATTAATATATTTCGTCCGAGAGTAAGAAAGCTATGGTAATGCCTAATATTTGAAAATACGGTTTTTATGGTAAAACTGTTTTCTTCAACATAATTCAAAGTTGATGCAAGAGTAAGAAAGAATCCTTGGTTCGAGAGAAATTGATTGACCTATTATATAATATCAATGAATTTTGTCGAAGAGTAGGGCAGTTACGGAAATTTATATATTTTGAGAATCGGGTTTTATGGTAGACATTTTTTCATTGACAAAATCGAAAGTTGATGCAAGAACAGAAAGGATGTGTTGATTCAAAACGAATCAATTGACCTATAATATTAACACATTCCATTGAAGAATGAGGAAGCTACGGTAATGCATAGTATTTGAAAATACGGTTGTTTAAAGTAAAACTTTTTTCTTCAACCTAATTCAAAGTTGATGCAAGAGTATGAAAGACTTCTAGCTTTGAGACAAATCGATTGACCTACAATATCAATACATTTTTTTGAAGAGTAAGGAAGCTATGGTAACGCATAATATTTGAAAATACGGTTTTTATTGTAAAACATTTTTCTTCAACATAATTCAAAATTGATGCAGCGACATGAAAAATTCCTTGGTTCGAAACGAGTCGATTGACTTACAAAATTAATACATTTTTTTGAAGAGTGAGGAAGCTATGGTAATTCATAACATTTGAAAATACGTTTTTTTTTTAAGTGGAACTTTTTTTCAACATAATTCAAAGTTGATGCAAGAGTATGAAAGATTCTTTGGTTCGTGAACAATCGATTGACCTACAATATTATTCGATTTTATTCGAGGGTCAGGAAGCTATGGTAATGCCTGAAATTTTAATATACGGCTTTTTATAGTAAAACTTTTTTCTTCAACATAATTCAAAGTTGATGCAAGAGTACAAAAGATTCCCTGGTTCGAAAGGAATCGATTGACCTATAATATCCATGCATTTTTTGAAGAGTAAGGAAGTCATGGTAATTCATATATTTTGACAATCGGGGTTTTATAGTAGAAATTTTTTTATTGACAAAATTCAAATTTGATGCAAGAACAGGAAGGATGTGTTGATTCGAGATGAATCAATTGACCTATAATATTAACACGTTTTATTGAAGAGTGTGGAAACTCTGGTTATGCATAATATTTGAGAATACGGTTTTTTATGGAACTTTTTTCTTCAATATAATTCAAAGTTCATGCAAGGATATAAAAGATTCCTTGTTTCGAGACAAATCCATTGACCTATAATATTAATACATTCTATTAAAAAGTAGGGAAGTTATGGTAATTTATATATTTGGAAATCGTTTTTTTTTCATAGTAAAACTGTTTCCATTAGCATGATTTAAAGTTGATGCAAGAATATAAAAGATTACTTGCTTCGAGACGAATCGATTGACCTGCAATATTAATGAATTTCATTTAATAGTATGGAAGCTATGGTAATACATAATATTTAAAAATACGGTTTTTATAGTGAAACTCTTTTCTTTAACATAATTTAAAGTTGATGCGACAATATAAAAGTTTTCTTGGTTCAAGACAAATCGATTGACCTACAATATTAATACATTTGATTAAAAACGAGGGAAGTTATGGTAATTTACATATTCTTGAAGTCGATTTTCATAGTACAAATTAACTCATTCTCATAATTTAAAGTTGATGCAAGAGTTTAAACGAATCCTTGGTTCGAGACGAATCGATTGACCTACAATATTAATACCTTCCAATGAAGAGTAATTGAGCTATGGTAATGCATAATATTTGCGAATACGTTTTTTTACAGCAACATTTTTTGCTTTGGCATAATTCAAAGTTGATGCAGGGATATAGAAGATTCTTTTGTCCGAGACGAATTGATTGACTTCTAATATCAATACATTTCATTGAAGAGTAGGGAAGTTATGGTAATTTATAATTTTCAAAATCAGTTTTTTATATTAAAAATTTCTCATTAACATGATTCAAAGTTGATGCAAGAACGGGAAAAATGTGTTGATTTAAGACGAACTGATTGACCTTTAATATTATTACAGTCTATTGACAGGTATGGAAGCTTGAGTAATGCATTATGTTTGAAAATACGGGTTTTTACAGTAAAACTTTTTTCTTCAACATAATTTAAAATTGATGCAAGAGTACGAAAGTTTCCTCGGTTCGAAAGGAATCGATTGACCTACAATATCAACAAATTTTTTTAAAGAGTAAGGCATTTATGGTAAGTTATATATTTCGAAAATCGGGTTTTTATAGTAGAAATTTTTTCATTGACAAAATTCAAAGTTGATGCAAGGCCAGAAAGGATGTGTTGTTTCGAGACGATTCAATTGACCTATAATATTAATACATTTTATTGAACAGTATGGACGCTTGAGTAATGAATAATACTTGAAAATACGGTTACTAAAAGGAAAACTTTTTCCTTCAACATAATTCAAAGTTGACACAAGAATATAAAAGATTTCTTGATGCGAGACGAATCCATCGATCTCCAATTATGATACATTTTATTGAAGAGTAGGGAAGTTATAGTACTTTATATATTTTTTAAAATAAATTTTTATAGTAAAAATTTTCTCGATCTCAGAATTTAAAGTTGATGCAAGAATAGAAAAGTTTTGTTTGATTCAAGACGAATTGATTGACCTATAAGATTGATACATTTCATTGAAGAGCAAGGAAGCTATGGTAATGCATAATATTCGAAAACACGGTATTTTACAGAAAAACATTTTAGACTAACGTAATTCAAAATTAACGCAAAAACGGAAGATATCTCTTGATTCAAGGAAAATCGATTGATCTATAAAATTAAAACCATTTATTGAATATTGAGGAAGTTATGCTCATTTATAGGTTGCGACAGAACTTTTCCTTTTCCAGCTCGAAAAATCATCATTTCGAACACCAAATTTGATTTGTCTGATTTGTCTTTGTATTGCAAAATTTGTTCCCATTACCTTGTAATTTTGTATTTTTTTTTTAAATTCAAAGATAAGAGGATAAAAATATTATTGCTTATATACTAGTAGTAGTTGGAAGAGGTAAACTACGGATGGACGGACATTCATCTTTCTTTCTGAGGATTTCAGGAGTAGTCTTCAAAAAACAAAAAATTTTGGTCATTCAGTTTAATGAATTTTGGTAAATTGAACATTTTTTTGAAAAATAAATCACAAAGTTATATCTGTTGAAGTGATTGCCAATGTAGTTTGCTTTGATTGAACTTTCTTTTTACTTGTACAATTTGAAAACCACTTTTGGGGACAGGTGAAGCAGACCTACAATTTCGTACCTATTCCCAACCAAAGCTTGCCTTTTCATTCAACTCTTCAGCCAGTGAAAATAGAAGGCTGGACCATAGCGTAAAGTCACCAATAGCGGAAAGAGATTCGACGATATCCTGTCCATTGTGGGTAGAAATGATTACGGTCGGTATTCATCGCTTAAAAGGATGAAAGTACTGGAGGTATTGTCGAAATTCTGTGAGTACCGAGTAGGAATAAATGTTCAAAAACGGCATTAGAATATCCCAAAAATATTATTTTTTAGGTCAAATAAAGATCTGAAAATATCCTATGCCCAAAAAACTGTAACTATTCCATTTTTCTTCGAAAATTGACTTTTTTCAAATAAAAAGACCAACTATTTGGCAGAAAATTTGTCTTTTCTATTGAAAATTCAACTATTTCGCTGAAAATTTATGTGTTATGTTGATAAATCGTCTTTTTTGGCGAAAAATTAATTTTCTTGTTTGGAAACTAATCTTCTTGTTTGCAAATTAATCTCATTGGTTGAAAATTTCACTATCACAGTTGAAGATTTATCAGTTCAATCAAAATTCATAATTTCAGTTGGAAAATCATATTTTTGGTTCAAAATTCAACTATTCCCGTTGAAAAGTCATCATTTCAGTTGAAAATTCATCACTTTGATTGAAGATTCAACTATTTTGTTGAAAATCGGTTCTTCTTTCCTTTGAAAATTATTTTATTTAACTGAAAACTTAACTATTCTATTCATGGTTGAAAATTAACAACAAAATAGCTTAAATTTTAATTTTTAACCAAATAGTCGAAGTTTTAAGCTTAAAATTTATTCTTTTAGAAGTCTGTTGAATTGGGAATTAAGTACTTCCATACAAAAAAAATACACATTTTCTATCCAGTATTATTGACTTTTCAACTTTCTTTTGTTGAATTTAAGAAAATATGAATTTTTAACAAAATAGATAAATCTTGAAAAAAATAAAGTATTTTTCAACAAAGTAGTTGAATTTTGGACCTAATAAGATGAATTTTCCACCAAATATTTTCACTAAAAAATAAGTAACTTTATCAACCGAACAGTTTAATTTACAACCAAACATTCAACTCTTTAACCCAAAATGACGAATTTTCCAGAAAACAGTTAAATTTTCAAACAAAAGAGATAGGTTTGCAAAAAAATGACGAATTTGTACAAAACAGTTGAGTTTCCAAGATGAAAAATCAAACGATTGAAAAAATGATTGAATTTTAAATCCAAAAGATTAATTTTTAAACGAAAGTTATGTACATTTACTACAAAAAAAATTCAACCAACCAACCACATTGACAACCAAAAAGTTAAGAATTTTCAAGCAAGTAAAACGTTTTTTTTTTTGTTTTTAACAAAATCACAAAAGTCTTAGCCAAATAGTTTCATTTTTAACCTATAAAGATCAATTTTCAACCAAATAGCCGAATTTTCAAGCTCAAAAATTTTGTTGACTGAAAGGATGACTTTTGAATAGAGTAATTTAATTTTGAACCAAATAGTTGAACTAGGATTTATTCTCAAAAATTGTCTAAATTATTCTATTTGAATATTTATGATCAAAAAGTCTTTTCTATTCATGACTCAATTTTGAATTATGTGGATGAAAAATGTTTTTCTTCTTGAAACGGATGTTTGAAATAATATAAATGAGCATAATATCCTCAATCTTTGATAAAATGTATTAATATTGTAGGTCAATCGATTCGTCTCGAACCAAGGAATATTTTATATTGGTGTATGAACTTTGAATTAAGATAAAGAGAAAAGTTTTACTATAAAAAACCGTATTTTCAAATTGAATGCATAACCATAGCTTCCTCAATCTTTGATAAAATGTATTAATATTGTAGGTCAATCGATTTCTCTCGAACCAAGGATTTTTTTATATTTTTATATCAACTTTAAATCACGATAATAAGCACATTTTTACTATAAACATTGATTTAAAAAATATTTAAATTGTCATAACTTCCCTACTCTTCAATAAAATGTATCAATATTGTATGTCAATCGAGTTGTCTAGAACCGAAGCTTTTTTTTTATTCTTGCATCAACTTTGTATTATGTTGAAGAAAAAGCCTTTACCATAAAAAATCGTATTTTCGAATATTATAAATTACCATAGCTTTCTTACTCTTCAATAAAATGTATCAATGCTATAGGTCAATCGATTCGTTTCGAATCAACAAAATTGTTCTATTTTTGCATCAACTTCAAATTATGAGAATCAGCCAATTGTTACTATAAAAATTGATTCCAAAACTATATAAATTGCCATAACTTCCCTGCTCTTCAATGACATTCATTAAGATTGTAGGTCTATCGATTCGTCTCAAACCAAGGAATTTTTTTATTCTTGCATCAACTTTCAATTATGTTGGAGAAAAAAGTTTCACTACGAAAAACCATATTTTCAAATATTATTCATTACCATATCTTTCTTATTCTAATAAAATGTATCAATATTATAGGTCAATTGTTAATGAAAAAAGATTTACTATATGAAACCGATCTTCGAAAATTATTTAGTGCTAAAAAAAATGCAATGAATATTTTTAGAAATCCTTCGGACAGTTTCAAGATATTAGTGGTGAAAATCCACACACACACACACACACACACACACACACGCGCGCGCATACACTCATCCGGACAATGGCTTAGAACATTGTATAATTTTTAATAAAATTCATTTTTAAATTGAGAAAGGCTGAATGAAATGAATTCAAAAATTTTGGAAAATATCACCATTACAAAGCTAAAACTATGAGAAAGCAAAATATAGAAATTTTTGGTAAATGGTTGCATTTACAACCAAACAGTTACACTGTAAATTAAAGAATATTAATTTTCAACAAAATAAATGAATGTTCAAGCTGAAAAGACAATTTTTTTAGAAGACCATGTTGTGAGCAGCCTGAAAGAAAATATTTTCAACAAGTGGTACATTTCTAACAAAAAAAAAATTATTTTTTGACCCTAATAGAGGAATTTTTAATCTTAAAGATTAATTTTCTATTAAAAAATGCGAATGATCGTCGAAACAGTTTCATTTCTGAGATCTTGTTTAATTTTAAATACTATTAAAGGGAAATCTTTAAACAATAAAGTGTTGATGAGAAATTATTCAATTTTTAATGTTCTGGACTAAAATAATAGAATTTTTCTATCTTTGCATTTTAATTTTAAAAGCTTTCTCTCGAATAGAATTAGACGAATAGTATAGCAGACTTCAGAAAAAAATGAAAAAATGTCGGTTAGTCGCACTTTTTTTAAAAAGTCGCAAAAAATCGTCAAGCTTCCTGAACCGAACGATTAATTATTACGCTTTAATACAGGGTCTGTTCCATAAGTAGTAGGACTGAATTTCTATAGGCCAGCTGGAAGAAGTTTTTGACCAGCAGGGTGCGGTGGTGGGATATATGAGGGACCAAACGCATACTTGAAAAATCACCACCAAGAATTTGCGGCGTAAATATTGCACGAGAAGTGACCCCTTTTTGTAGGCTCACATAACGCTATCAAAGTACCATCAGTAGTAGGACTGAATTTCTATGGGCCAAAAGGAGCAATAGAGGGAGTATTTTATGAGTGGGAAGAGTGCTGGGGAATTTAAGGAACCAAATTCATGCGCGAACGGTCGCCTTCACGGATTTGCGGAGTAAATATTGCGCTAGAAGTGACCCTTTCTTGTAAGCTTCCATGACGCTTTCAAAGTACCATCAGTAGTAAGACTGACTTTCTTTAGGCCAGCTGGAGCAATAGAGGGAGTATTTCACGAGTGGAATGGATGGCGGGGGATGTCAGAAACCAAATTCATGCGCGAACTGTCGCCTCCAAGGATTTGCGGAGTAAATATCGCGTGAGGAGTATATCGCCGAGACTTTAACCATGATTAGGCAGGCGTACGGTGAAGATGCAAAGAGCAGATCACCTATTTTTGAATGGGCTGCCTACAAAAAGGGTTTACTTCTTCCGCAAATTTACTCCGCAATATTTACTCCGCAATATTTACTCCGCAATATTTACTCCGTAATATTTACTCCGCAATATTTACTCCGCAACATTTACTCCGCAAATTCTCAGAGACGGCTGTTCGAGCATGCCTGACCTATTAGAAGTCAGTCTTACTTCTTATGGAACAGACCCTGCATCTGTGTGTCTCGCAGTACTGTCTTCTACTGTAAACAAAAGTTCAAACATTGATTTCGCTCCATGGAGAATAGAATATTTACATGTCCGGTTCCATCTTGTAGATTTGAAATAATCTTTCCAGGAATTCTGACCGTCGGAGACTGTTGATTCTAGAATGTAGAGATTGCAGGGTCGTCAAGTGCTTCCTCGCTCTTAGCAGAGTCAGACATTAAACAGACGTTGTCTCGAGAGAGTCTCACTCCTTACACCCTCGTCATGTATACTTGGTTAACACGAAGTTACTCCAACTTCCGGAATTGCACGTCTTCAAGATGTTAAAAACTCGAAACTGGCAAATTCACAAGGGATACTGGTCATGAAGGTGTCGCATGCAAATGATGTTTGCTCAATGCTTAGTTTGTCAAAGTAATATTCTGATTACTTTCATGTATTTACCGAGCAGACTCACAATGTTGCAAACTTTGGACTACACACCTTTTGCATAAACGTAAATTTGTGTAAACAAGTTTTATGAATAATTTTGATGGTATTTGTGCTAACTTCCAAACTGAAAGATTATATCAGCATCTGAACACTTTTAGTTAAATTTTTCAGAAATTTCTTATTTCATTCCAGAATATTGTTATAATTTGAAGATCACCTTTGACAGCAGAATGACTCAACACATTAAAGGACGTCGATAAATTAGTTTTCACTTTTTTCGAAAATTCTAATTTTCTCATGGTTTTCAAAAAGCTTCCACTTTTTCTCGTTTTTTCGCTAAGATGTAAACTTAATTGACATAACCCAATCGAAAAATCCAACTATTTTTGTTCAAAATTAATAGTTTTTGGTTGAAAAGTCTACCATTATACATTTGGGTCGAAATTTACCTCTTTTTGTTAAAAATTCTACTACAAGTTTGAAAATTTAACCAATCTCGTTAAAAATTCGGTATATTTTTGGTTGAAAATTAATTTTCCCAACTTAAAATTCAACTATTTTATTCTTTGTTTTGAATTTATCTTTCATAGTTTGAATCAAATTGACTTTTAACTTATCAAGGAAAAATTTTGAACAAACTATGGAATAGCTGGATTTGCTGATGAGAAAATTAATTTTTACTAAAAAAAAAACAATTCTTGATGAAATATTTCAATTTTAAAGATATCAGTTTCAATTTTGAAGAAAATGTTAAATTTTCTACCCAAGTAGTTGAATTTCCAACAAAATAGTTGAACTGTAGCCTTAAAATATAAATTTTTAATGAAAAAGTTAATTTACTCCCTAATAGTTGAATTTTCGATTGAAACGATGAATCTCTAAACAAAGAATGGAAGAAATTTTTCACTAAGAAGTTTAACTCAATACCAATGAGTTTATTTTCGACTTTATTCTCACACCAAAAAATGAATTTCTAATAAAAAATAGACTAATTGATATTTCAATAAAATATATTGTAATTTTTAATCAAAAACAGTTGAATCCAACTGAAAAATACGGATTTCAAACAAAATAGTTGAATTTTTTACCAAATAGTATAATTTATCATTTATTAGCTTAATTTTTCACCAAAGAAGTGGGATCGTCAATTAAAAAATATAAATTTCCAACAAGAAGTTTCTTCACGTCCGAATAGAATAATTTTCATTTGGAATGATAAATCTTAAAAAAAGACGAATTTTTAACATCAAAGTTGAACATTCATCCAGAAATTACTAATTTTCATTTTAAAATGTCCGTTTTTAACCCAAAATAAAATAGTTTAATTTTTAGTTGAAAAAATTAATTCTCAACTAAAATATAATTAATTTTCAATTACATAGTTAATTTTCCAAAAAAATAGGTGCATTTTCAATCAAAAAAATGAATTTGTAACTAAAATGATGAATCTTGAATCAAAAAAATGAATTTTCAAGAAAAGAGAGTCTAAAATTCAACCTGCAGGTTGAATTTTTAACAAAAAAGTTGATATTTTCTATCAAAGAAGGTTAATTTCATATCAGAAAAATTATTTATCAACAAATTGCTGGAATTTTCAACTAAAAACTTGAATTTTCAACGAAATAGTAAAATTTTCAGTCAAGGAGATGAACCTCCGACCAAAAAGAAAAATGAATTTTCAACAAAGATCTTCAACTTTTAACCAAGTTATTTAAATTTCAGTGAACAAATTAATGCTTCACAAAAGATATAAGAGTTGACATTTTCACTGGAAATGAAATTAAAATGGTACCAAATAGACGAATTTTCCAACTAGTAATATAAACTTTCAACAAAAGAGCAGAATTTTCAACGATCAAAGATTTTTTAGTCAAGAAAAGAAAATTGCAACCAAATTGCTGAATTTTGAAACAAAAAATACGAATTTTCTACAAAACGGTTGAATTTCCCACAGGAAAATATGAATCTTCAACAAAAAAGATAATTTCCAACTAAGTAGTTGAATTTTCAACTTGAAACGATCAATTTTCAACAAAAAAGAAATACTTGAATTTTCAGTAAAAAAAGAAATAATTTTCAATCAAAGAAAGACGAATTAACGATAAACTGAATAATTTTTCAAGTAAGTATTCGAATCTGCATCTGAAAAAGATAATTTTTCTCCCAAAAATAAAATAGTTGAATTTTCATTAATCAATTTAATTAATTTCCAATTATCGATAAAATACATAAATTTGCAGCCATGCACTTGAGTTTTAAACTTGGAACGATACATTTTGGAGAAAAAAACTAGAATTTTCACTTAAAAAATGATTTTCAACAAAATAGGCGAATTTACAATAAAAGAAATTAATTTCCAAACAAACAGTCGAATTCTCTTTCGAAAACGCTCATTTTGCAACCAAAAATTGAATAAGTCAATTCTCAAATAACCGTTTAATTGATTTTTAGTTATCAACAAATCATATAAATTTTTGAGCAGGAAATTGAATTCCTAACTTAAAAAGATGAATTTTCAAACGAATAGTTGAATTTTTAAATTAAAGAGATTAACTTTAAACCAAAAATCAAATAAATTTTTAAGAAAATAGTTAAGATTTCAGCCATGGAGATGAATCTTCGAAAAAAATTTGTTCATCAAAGTAGTTGAAGTTTCAACTAAGTGGGTAAATTTTTGACCAAAGATTTAAAAAATAATTTTTTTTTATTGTTTGAAAAAATATTTGCATTTTCAACAGAATAAATAGATTCACAACCAAATGGTACAAGCTTCAACCGAACGAGACGAATTTCTAACCAAAAATATAATGATAGGCATTGTAAAAAAATACTTTTAACTAAGAATAGTAAGATTTTCGAAAACGGGGCCAAAAATTCTTCATAAAAGAATGAAGAGTATAACCTTTTAGGCTAATCTTTCGGTTGTTCACTGAAATGTCACAAGCTGTCATAAGAGAAAGGAGTGAGTCAAAAATCAATTTAAATTGTATCAAGTGATATGTGAAAGCTCCCTTGATAAAAAAAAATATGAAGCTCTTTGCCTGGGGTGATTGCTAGAGAGATTGATCAGCGACCTGGGTCAAGGTAGTTTTTAAGCTGAATTGTGTATTGATAGAAGTAATAATAATGAATTATTATTATAGCACAGGGAGATAGATCGGGAAGGTAAAACACTTTTGAACCTATTAGGAGAGGAGGGGTAGTTTATCTGCAACGGGAACATGAGGGCGGATGAAGAAGGGGAAATGACTTTTATAGGTAAAGGGGGGGACAGTGATAGACTACATTCTAGTAGAAGAAAGAATAAGGAAGGGAATGGATAAAATGCAAGTACGTAATGAAATAGGCTCAGCTAATAGCGACATTGAAAGGTTCAGGATGGAAGCGGCAGAGCGAAAAAAGGGAAAGAACTGGCGAAAGGAAAGTAAAAATGGGTAGATGTGGGGAGGATAAATTTAGAGAGTTCAAAGAAAGAATGGAGAACGAGGAGATTAGAGGAATGGAAGCGGAAGACGATGACGCGCGCCTTGAAAGCTAAAAGAACTAACAGAGAGGATAAAAGAACAGGTAAGGCCAAGAGAAGAGGAGGGCATGAAAAGGGGATGGTGGGACGCAGAATGTGACGGGCGTAAGGATAGAATGGAGGAAAATGTAAAAAAGTGGAGAAAAGGGGAGACAGGGAAACAGGAATATAATAGGAGAAATAGAAAACATGAAAGATTTTCAAGTGATAAAAGTCAGTTAGAGAAAAGTAGGTATATGGAAGAGGTGGAAAAATCAATCAGGTAAGGGAGGAAATGGGAGGTGATCAATAGGGAACGAGGGGGACGGAAGGGCATCAATGAGGAAATCGAGATGGATGCGTGGACCCCGTACTTTAAGCGACTATTGGGAGGAGTAGAAAATAACGTGTTAGGTGCAAAGAGGAAAGTAATAGAAGGAGAAGATGATAGCAATAACGGGATAAGTATGGAGGAACTGAATAGAGCGATAAGGAGGCTGAAAAGAAATAAGGCAACAGGTGAGGATGATATTGAGAAGGATGCTTTGAGGTATGGAGGAGAAGGGGTGAGAAAGGAAATGTGGGAGGTATGCAATAAGGTATGGAAGGGAGAGGGATGGCCTAACGGATGGAGGAAAGGATTGGTGGTGCCGATAATCAAGAAAGGAGAGGGCAAGAAGGTGGAGGAGTGTAGGGGAATCATACTTATGTCGGTCGGATACAAAACATATACGGAGATTCTCAGAAAGAGATTAGAAAGGGAAGTGGAGAAGAAAGGGATTATTCCACACAATCAGACGGGCTTCAGGAAAGGGGTGGGAACAGTAGACAACATCTATGTACTGAACTATCTGGTGAATAGGAACTTAGGGAGAAAGAAAGGGAAGTTAGTTGTCTTATTTGTAGACTTCAAAGCGGCATTTGACTCGGTAAACAGAAATGTGCTATGGCAGGTCATGAAAGAGTGAGGGTGGATGAAGGGTTGGTCGAGAGGATAAAGAAGATATTCGGAGAGACTAAGATAATGGTGAGGATTGGAAAACAAAAAGGGAAGATTTTGTGGAGTGGAAGGGGGCTCATGCAAGGATGTCCATTGAGCCCGCTACTATTCAGCCTCTTGTTCGAAGATCTAGAGGAGAAACTGGAGATGAAAGGAAAAGGAGGGACGGTTTTGGGAAATAGCAAGGTATATTCCATAGCGTATGCAGACGATATAGTCTTATTAGCGGTTGACGAGAGAGGGGTGAGTCTCATAATGAGAGTGTTTGAGGAGTATGTAAGAATTAAAGACCTAACGATAAATTTAAAGAAGACGAAACTGGTGATTTTTAGGAAGAGAAGGACAAAGGTAGAATATGAATGGAAGATGTACGGGGAGAAAGTAGAACAGGTCGAGGAATTTAGTTACCTAGGCTTCTGGTTTGAGTCGAAAGAAGGGGTTGATGCCTTGGTGTGGTCAGTCCCAAGTTACGAAGTGGAGATCTAGGGATGAAAGGAGCACAAGAGGGTGGAAAGTATGCAGGAGAGATTCTTGAGATGGGTAATGGGAGTGAGCTGGAGCTGTCCAGGGTATATGTTGAGGGAGGAATTAAGTAGAGGTAAAATGGTTATTAGACAAATGAAAAGAGCATGGAACTTTGAGGAGAAACTAAAGAGCGGGAGAGGGAGCAGGATAGCACAGGTGTGTCTACGGGAAGTAGTAAACAAAGAGACCAGGGGTAAAACAGATGGATCAAGGTGGGAGGAAAAGAGACAACAAAGGAGGAGAGAATGCAATATAAGAGCAGATGTAAGAATATGGCAAGAGTTAGAGAATGAACTGGTAATTAAGGAGGGGGAGGAAAGATGGAAGAAGAGCGTGGAATCTAACTATAACAGGTGGTATAAGGTAGTGAAGGCTGAAGGAGTACCAGAATATTTAAGAAGGGTGAAAAAGGAGAGTAAATGGAACCACGTGATACGATTTAGGATGAGAGAAGGAATCAGAGAGTGTAGGTACTGGATGGATGAAGAGAAAAGAAGATGTAGAGTCTGCCGTTACGAGATAGAATCATGGTGACATGTTTTAGAGAGTTGTACGGAGGACGAAACAGGTGGTGAGAGTATGGATGACAGGATAAGGTGGATCTTGGATGGAAGTGGACAAGGAGGGGCAAGCTGGATGATGAGACTGGAAGAAATGAGAGAAAGTAAGGGGTATATAGTAGGGAAAGGCCAATCGCGCACTCCTATAGAAGGAGAGTTTTTGTAACGTACTGTAAAGGGAGCGGAGGCCCTCAAACCCGTAAAAGGGAGATGATGAATACAGACATAATGAATAATTAATAAAATACAAATATAATAAATTTTAGTTCATTCCTGTCAGTATCATATGTCAACCGCCCACCTGCGAGTCGCTTTCGCAACCGTGGATGAGACTCCTCGTTAATTCCTATTAGCGATTAGCGGGATAATTGTTTCAAATTAATAGGAGCGTACAGTCAAACGTGATCAATCATAAATCACGGTTGTTGCAAACAGATCCCATATGCCATTTGGCTGACAGCTCCTATCAGATACACCATACCGCTTCAACGTCCATTACCAAGTCTCTCTAATCATACTTAATCAAATATAATCCTTTATCCATATTAAAGCTTTGAGGGAAAACCAACTTCTAAAAATTCAATCCAAAGAGGGTGGATTAATCCATGTTATATTGGATTATCCCTTGAGGTCAAATTTTCAAGATAATACACAAATTTTACAAAAAAAAAAAATTCAACTAGATAGCTGAATTTTCCACCAAAAAAATTGAATTTTCTACCCAAGTTAAATTTCGAACTAAAAAATATCAATTTCCGACCAAAAATGTACTGTTCACATTTTAAAATTAAAAAAATGATTTATTATTGAAAAAAAAAACAATTTTTAAGGAAATAGTTTGATTTTTAACCGAAGAGATGAATTTTCATTTACTTTTAGGTGCTGTATTGAATTTAATTTAAAATTCTTAAGATTTCATGTCGAAATTTATTGAATTTTCAACAAAACATATTTTTGATGTTATGGTTTTGACCAGATAAATTGTATTAATAATTTTTATGTTGATTGTTTTTTGTCTACTGGTCTAAATCAATATTTTTCATTATTGATTTATTTTCTAAATTGTGATGAAATTGCTCTCTAGCTCAGCTGGGAACCGAACCCAGGTCTTCCAGATTGCCGGTCTGGTGCTCTAACCACTAAGCTACTGAGTGACATTTTTTCACAATCCCTGCAAGTTGAGTTCCAACGTCATTCCTTAATTTGTAAGATTTTATTTTCCAACATTCGAGTGTTTTATATTTTTGATGTTATGGTTATGAATAAATAAACTGTATTATTAATTTTGATGTTGATTGTTTTTTGTCTACAGGTCTAAATCAATATTTTTCAATATTGATTTATTTTCTAAATTGTGAAAAAATTGCTCTCTAGCTCAGCTGGGAACCGAACCCAGGTCTTCCAGATTACCGGTCTGGTGCTCTAACCACTAAGCTACTGAGAGAAATTTTTTCACAATCCCTGCAAGTTGAATTCCAACGTAATTCCTTAACTTGTAAGATTTTATTTTGAAACATTCGAATGTTTTATATTTTTTATGTTATGGTTATGACCAGATAAACTGTATTAATAATTTTGATGTTGATTGTTTTTTGTCTACTGGTCTAAATCAATATTTTTCAATATTGATTTATTTTCTAAATTGTGAAAAAATTGCTCTCCAGCTCAGCTGGGAACCGAACCCAGGTCTTCCAGATTGCAGGTCTGGTGCTCTACCCACTAAGCTACTGAGAGACGAAAGAAATTTTTTCACAATGCCTGCAAGTTGAATTCCAACAAGTTAAGGAATGAAGTTGGAATTTAATTTGCAGGGATTGTGACAAAATTTCTCTCAGTAGCTTAGTGGGTAGAGCACCAGACCGGCAATCTGGAAGACCTGGGTTCGGTTCCCAGCTGAGCTAGAGAGCAATTTTTTCACAATTTAGAAAATAAATCAATATGGAAAAATATTGATTTAGACTAGTAGACAAAAAACAATTAGCATCAAAATTATTTCAACAAAATAGTTAAACAAACTTTCGATCAAGTAGCGTAATTTGTAATCAACAAAATTGATTTTCTAGCAAGAAGACCGATTTAAAAAAAAAATACAAATATTTTCTACTCAATAGTTGAATTTTCAACTGAAGAAGGTGACTTCACAATTAAAAATAGAATAGTTAAATTTTTAGTTAAAAATTAACTTTTCAGATCTTACTTCAAGCAAAGTAGATTGATTTTCAACCAAGAATATGCATTTCCAAGCAAGAACATTAATTTTCTAATGAACATTACGAATTTTTAACAAAATAATTGATATTTAAAGAAAAAAGTTGATTTTTAAACAATTAGTTGAATTTTCTACCAAAGTAGTTGAATTTTTAAACCAAAAAGATAAATTTTCAGTTAAACGGGTAAATTTTCAAATGAAAAATCACTTTTTCTCAAGATTGTTACATTTTTTACAACCCAAAATAATTTTCAAGCAAACAAATAAATTCTCAATAAATTTGTTGAATTTTCAACCAAAAAGGTTCATTTTCAACCAAAAATTTAATATTTACATTATCACCTGAAAAAATTAATTTTTTATACAAAAATCGAATTTTCAACTGAACATTCATATTTTTAACCAAAAAGTGAATTTCTAACAAAGAAGTTAAATTTTTAATCAAACAGTTTAATTTGTAACCCAGAATTAAAATTTTCTACAACAAATTTCCATTTTCAACTAAATACGAGTATTTCAACCATATAATTAAATTCTCAAAAAATGAAGATGAACTTACAATTAAAAATAGAAAAGATCAATTTTTAGTTGAAAAAATTCATCTTTCAAACCAAAAAAAGAAAAAAAGTTTCAACAAAGTATTTAATTTTTTGCTATAGAAAGAAATAGTTAAATTTTCAATTGAATTACCTAATTTTGATACAAAAACTGAAACAGTTAAATTTTGAGATGGGAAAAATAATTTCCAACCAAAAAAAAAACCAATTCAACTTTATAGTTGAATTTTCAACTAAAGAAGGTCAACTTTCAACCATGAATGTAATATTTACATTATCAAATAAAAGAATTATCTTCTTATACAAAAATTGGATTTTCAACAAAATATATACAAAAAAATGATGATAAAATTACAAGTAAAAATAGAAAAGGTCGATTTTCAGTTCAAAAAAATAATTTTTGAACCAAAAAATTTTTGAATAAAATGATGAATCTTAAACTAAGGAAATGAAATTACATGAAGAAAATTACATGAATTTTCAACCAAAAACTTAAATTTAAAAAAATAGTCAAATTTTCAGCCAGGGAGATGAATCTACAAAAAAAAATGAATTTTTAACAAAGATCTTCAACATTCAACCAAGTAGCTTAAATTTCAATGAAAAAAATTAATACTTAACAAAAAATGTAACAGTTGACATTTTTACTGAAAAAAAATTCTACCAAAAAGACGAATTTTTAAACTAACCCATTTGAATTTTCAAGAAAAAAGTTCATTTTAAACCAAGTACTCGAATTCTTAAAACAAAAAGATAAATTGTCAAACCAGATTAATTTTCATGCAAATAATTAAATTTTCATTCAAATCCATTAATTTTTTAGCAAAAAGATGAATTCTCAACAAAATTAATAAATTATCAATTAATTAGTTGAATTTTCAACTAAGAAAGGTCAATTTCCAACCAAAAATTCATTATTTACATTTTAAACTGACAAAATTCATTTCTGATATAAAAATCGAATTTTTAAGGAAATATTTACATCATTAAACGAAAAATAAATTTTTGACAAAGAAGTTCCACGTTTGATTGAGTAGTTCAATCTTTAACCAATAATATCAATTTTGTACAGAAAATTTCAATTTTCAACAAATTGCAAGAATTTTCAACCAAATAAATAAATTTTCAAAAAATGAAGATGAAATTACGATTAAAAATAGGAAAGATCAATTTTCAGTCGAAACAAATTATTTTTCAACCAAAATAGGAACAAAAAAAATTAAACAAAGTAGCTCCATTTTTCATTAAAAAAGAAATAGTTAAATTTTAATCATAAAACTTTATTTTTAATCAAAAAATGAAATAGTTAAATTTGGAGATGACAAAATTAATTTTCAAATTAACATGAAAAAAAAAACCATTTTTGACAATATAGTTGAATTTTGAAGCAAAGAAATAATTTTTCTATTAAAATATTGGGAGATTCATCCTCAAAGAACAATTTTCATCAAAATAGTTGAATTATCAACGAAAAAAATTACTTTTTAACAAAATTTTTTAATTTCCTGTTAACTAGATGAACGCTTCACGAAATAGTTGAATTTTCAAGAAAGTTTTCAATTTTCAACAACGAGAATAAATCTTTCACCGAAAAAGACGAATTTTTTACCAAAAAAGATCAGTTTTTAACAAAATAGTAAACAGTTAAATTTTGAGTAGAAAATAATTAATTTTCAAAAAATCAGCACAAGCAATTTGAATCACTCGGTTAGGAATTAAACTCCATTGTTAAAAATGCATTTACCTGGTTTAGGATTTAACTATTTTGTTAAACAAAAATTTTTTTAAATGAAAAATCAGCTTTCTTAACTGAAAATTTGAGAAAATATAGTTATTAAATTTTTCATTAAAAATGCATCCTTTCGGTTTGGAAGTTCAATTATATCCTTGCAAATTTATTTTTTTTGTTGGAACATGAATTTTTTGAATAAAAATGATACTATTCAATTTTTGGCAAAAAAATATCGTTTATAGAAAAAAATTCGGATATTTGGTTCAAATTTGATTCCTTGTATTGCAAATCGTGAAGAAATTTTCTTTTCGATTAGAAATTTAACTACTTATTTAAAAGTCATGCTACTTTTTCAACATTTATTTTATTGGTCAAAGATCTATCCCTTCAGTGGAAATTTTAATAATTTGTTAACAAATCCTATTTTTTCATTGAAAATAATTTTTTCAACTTTGAATATAAGTACTCTAGTTTTGATAAATGTTCAATCGTTTTAAGTTTGGAAAATAATTACTTAGATAAAATTCATATTTTTGTTGAAAATGTATATTTTGAGGTTTGAAATCCATCTGCTTTGTAGAAAATTCGTTGTTTTGGTCTCAAAATTCAACAATTTTAATGAAATTTCATTTTTTCGACAAAAAAAAACTTTTTTTTTTTTAAAGTTCAATTATTTTGTCAGAAATTAATATTTTTCGTTAAATTCAACTGTTTTTTAATTAAAAAATCAGAAGGTTTTTATGATGGAAATATCAACTGTTATATTTTTCGTTGAGAATAAATCTTTTTTAATTAAATTTCAACTTCTTGGTTGTAAGTTGAATTTCTTTGTTACAAATTCATATTTTCTAAAGATTCACTATTTCAGTTGAAGATTCAACTATTTTGTTGAAAATTAAATGATTTTATTGAAAATTCAACATTTCTGTTAAGAATACATGTTTTTTTCTCAAAAATTTATCAGCTTTGTTGAAAATTCTACTTTTCGGATAAAAAATTTTTCCCTTTAGATTGGAAATCCAAGTGTCTGATGAAAAATTCGTCTACTTAGCTTGAAAGGTCAACAGTTTTTGGTTGAACTTCAATATCTTCAGAATTTTACCAATTGTTGGAAAATTATCTTTCTTTGATGGATCTTTCCTTGCTTGAAAGTCAACTTTTGGCTAAATAATTTGAGTTCTTAGTTTAACACTTCTCAACTAGTCATTATTATAAATTTACAAATATTGTTAAATTTTTTAAAACAAAAACATCTTCACTTTTCATTCATCTCTAATTAATTAATTTTTTTTCTATGGTTTTCTTCTCACTATGGAAACTCGCATTTCATTGAAAAAGGGGAACGAAGGAAAATAAAGTCGCTATTATTTTCATTCTTACTCCTCCCTTATTTCTTTTTCTCATTTCTTTTTACTCTCTATACTTCTGGTGCTTTCTTGGGTTTCAAATTACTTCCATAACGACGATCAGTTTCGCAGCTTCGACTCCATTGGACTACTAACTGCTCCTAAGTGTTCTGAATCCTTTGTTGTACTTTCAAGCCACAAATATAAAAAAAATCTTCGTGAATATCGACAAAAATCTTCTAAAGATTCCCGGACTAAAAGAATCAACTTGGAATATTTAAAAGTGGCATTTCATTCTACAGTAGTTCAAAGCAGATTTGGTCAGACGATGTGAAATATTATGCATTTTTGAGATTGATATCAGTTCGCAGAACATTTAAATGTCACAAACAAATTCTCCACGTCAAAAACATGTCATGTTTTATTTCTTTTTTTGTAGCGATTCTTCGAGTGGAATGAAACATTTCCGACCAGACGGCTGACTAAAACTAACTGTATCTACTGCACAATTCACGTGTGCATCACTTCAATCCGAAAGCACAAGCAAAAAAAAAGGTGACATGGAACAGTTCTGAAAATGACGAGACTTTTTTTTCAAATTATAGACGTCATGTTTCATTGAAAAACTTTAATGTAGGACCACTTTGAATTTAAAATCATGATTATCAAAAAAATTCTTCTAATATGAATTAGTGAATTTTACACTTTTTTCTCAGAAAAATAAGGGATTGACCATAAAATAAGTTGCAATTTTTTTAAATGAAGGAATACATTATTTCCAATGAAAATAATCTAGAAGATATGTTGCATTTGATATAAAACGCTTTAAATTTCGAAGATTTCGAATCAAAATATATAGAATTTTTAACAGCGAACAATTTTCTAACAATAAAATAATTTTCGATCTAATAGTTGAATTTTCACAGTATGGAAGATAAGATTTCAACAAGGAATAAATAGTTACATTTTCCGATAAAAACCTCACTTTGTAAACAAATTTTCAACAAAAGATTAAAATTTGTTATCAAATAAATAGATTGATTTTTGATCAAATAGTTGAATTTTCACAAAGAAAATATGACGTTTCCACAAAAAAGTTATTTTTTAACCAAGATGATTACCTTTTAGTTGTATATGTCAATTTCTGAAGAATAGTTTAATTTTGCACCTATAAGAATTATGGTCCACAAAAAGATGGATTTTCTACAAAATTCTTAAATGAACAACATTTTTTAATTTTCAACCCAGAAATATTATTTTTCAACAAAAAAGGTAATTTTTCACCAAGTGATTTAATTTTTGACCAAATGGTTGAACTTTCCACTTATAAAGGTTGAGGTTTCAATTAAAAATACAATAATTATTTGTTAAGCTGAAAATAATGTTAAATTTTAACAACAAAAAAATAAATTTTACCAAAAAGATTAATGATCTACTGAAAAGACGAATTTTCAATAAAATGCATGAACTTTCAACAAACTGCTGAATTTTAAAGACAGAAAAAGAAATTATTTACAAAACAGTTACATTTTTAACCCAAAAATATGATTCCCATCAAAAAATGTAAATTTTCAACAAAAAAGATAATTAATAATAAAAATAAAATAATACAAATTAATAATAAATATAACCAAATAGTTGTATTTTTAATCAAAAAGGATGAATTTTCAACAGAGAAGTTCAATTTTAATCAAAAAAAAAAAAAAAAAATAAGAATTTACAGCAAAATACATACATTTTGAACCAAGTAGTAGAATTTTTGACAACGAAAATCAATTTTTAATTGAAAACATTCTCTGTCCATAAACAATATGAATTTTCCACTAAACCTGGAATAGTTACATTCTCAGTTAATAAAATTAATTATCGAACAAATAATACTAATTTTGCACAGAATTGTTGAATTTCCGACAGAAAAGATAAATTTTCAACAGAATATATAAATTTTTCACCAAATAATGGATTTATTAACTAAAAAAGATCAATTTTCCAGCAAATAGTTGAATTTTTTATTGAAAATTTTTTTTTTGTTACAAAAAATAAAAATCGTCAATTTTCGATTTGAAAGTTACTTTTCAAACACAAAAAAAA
>CAKNXH010060670.1:31334-53426 GCA_932178445.1 Andricus quercusramuli
AAAAAAATTAATTTTCAACCAAAAATCTTTGACCAAAAAAATTGATTTTTGTCTAAGTAGTAGTTTAACTTTCAACCAAAAAGTTTAATTTTCGAATGAAAAACACATTTTTTCAATAAAATAATTTCAGTTTAAGTAAAAAAATTCAGGTTTGATACAAGTGATAGAATTTTCTATCAAACCAGATGAATTCTGAACCAAAAATACAATAGTAGGCTATTTAGAAAAAAAAGAAGAATTATTTTCAACCAAAAATAGTAGGATTTTATTATTGGGCTTGAATTATTCAGTTCGCATTTGAGCGAAAAAACAATAAAGGGGGAAAAAAGGAAGTCTTTTTTTTAAACATTGAGGAAAAACAAGAATTCTTGAAAATGAGTCGAAAGAGAAAAAAGAAAGATGAATAGGGAAAAAGTGTAGATTTTGAAATATGAAAGTGATTTTGGAAGTTATTAAGGTAGTTTTGCAAAAAAAAAAAAAAGATCTTTAGATAAAATAGTTCCCTTCAAATAAATTTATAACATATAAAAATTAACAGAATCAAAAAAATTTTCAAACTGGTTACAAGCGATAGTAAGAAAAAATTCAATTACAAACAGGTTTGTTAAAACAATTATTTTTTGTGAGTTTCAAGCTTTTTTTTTGGAAATTAAAATTTTTTTCTTTCATCAGACATGACTGGTAATACAGTTTCAAGTCTTGAAAAAATAGAAAAATTTTTTCTCAAATTCCTCCTTCAACCTGGATGAAAATTCTGAATCGTAGGGGAAGCCTCACTACAGTGGATAATCCACCCAACAGTGGATAATCATTAATTAATAGCAGAAATAAAATAAAAATAATTAACTTCAATTTTTATCCATTTTCGTACAGTTTTTTGATTATAAATAAATTTAAATTAAAAATTTTGCATTTATAAGTTATTTTGAATAATGACTATCCACTGCAGGCTGCATTATCCACTGTAGACAGGTTACCCCTACACCTATATAATTAAGAGTCGTAAACTCGTGTTACAATTCCTTGCAGTAAGTTATCAGAGCCTTCTAATCGCCATAATTCCTTCTCTTATAAAATATTTCCCTCATAATAGATGTTGCATTGCTAAAGGGGCTATTCCACTTTCCACTCGCGAAAGATATGACTAATTACGTTTCAAAAGAATTTGCATAACTCAACTCTCGTTACGCTTTTAATGAGCTGGAAAATCAGAGACAAAGGCAAGATTTCATTATTACTCATTCTTCCAAAAAATTAGAGTCTTTTAGCATTTAATTTCATACTGGTCCCAGGAGAAATTCAAAGCATTCCAAATAAGACACTTCTGGGGAAAGTCTTCCTCAATTTCAGGGTAATTGAATCTTCATTCAACTTTATTTCAATAGAAATGTATGACTTTGATTATTTTTTTATTTGTGTCACTCTTAGAGTTAAAATTAATTTTGTAGGTAGTTTATTATTAATTTCAAGTACACATTATATCCTGAAGAATCAACTGTTGTATGTCATTCCGATTATGAACTTGATATGAGAATGATCCACTTTTGCGGATCCAAAGCTAACTTTAATCAACTTTATTCACATTTGGATTTTTTTTCTTTGTTGTAGTGATCCTACTTGTAAAACTGCCCAAAAATGTTTAACTAAAGAAAACAAATTATAAACAAACAATAGAATTTTCATCTCTAAATATTAATTTGTTATCTAATAGTTGAATTCTATGCTAGGAAAGTTTAGTTTAAACCAAATTAGTTGGATTTTCGACCACCGACGTGTATTTTAGACTGAAGTGATGAATCTTATACAAAAAGTAAATTATCAACAATGTATATCAATTTTCTACTAAGTTATTGAATTTTCGAACAATAAAATGAATTTTTCACCAAGAATAATAATTTTGTATTGAAAAAGACGAGTTTTTAACCGAACAGTCAAATCTTCAACTAAAAAAGATGAAATTTTAACCAGAAAGTAAACTTTGAACAGAAAGAAGTACATTTTCAACCAAAAATATAATAGTTGGATTTTTTGTTGAAAAATTAAATTTCAACACACGATTTCAATTTTTGTTGAAATTTCCGAATTTTCAACCAAGAAGAAGAATTTACCACCAAGAAGAATGTTTTTGTTTCAAAAAATACGAATTTTCAACAAAGTACATGAATTTTCAAACAAGAAGTCGAAATTTCAACTAAAGGAGGTAAAATTTTGACCGAATAGTAGAATCTTGAACTAAATGAGGTGAATTTTCGTCAAAAAAAATATGTTTCAGCCGAAAAGATTAACTTTCTATCAAAAAGAACGATTTTGGACCATAATGCATGCATTTTCAACCAAATAGATGAATTTTCAACTGAGAATATAAATTTTCAATCAAATATTTGAATTTTGGTCTGAAAGGTAGATTTCAACTCAAAATCAAGTAGTTAAAAATGTTCTTAACATTAATTTTCAATTATAGTAGTAGTAGTTTATTTGTCATAGAACCCATAGGTCCATACAAAGGAGTTACATAAAGTTGATACAACAGTTTTATCTATAATCTCTTCGTTCAAGTGCCTTTTTTATAAATAGGAAAATCTTTTTGGCAATATATATTTGAGTGGTGTCAAGGAGCTCCGTCCACTTATCTCTTATTTCAGCCAAATCTTCGTTCTTACAAATATATAGCTTCCGTATTTCGTTCTAGTCGGGGCATTCAACCAAAATATGATATCCATTCTCCAGAGCTTGCAATTCACAACCGCTGCATCGTTCTGTACCATCTATTTTATAAGTTTTTCCATCAATCGAAATTTTTGTTGGATAATTATTCAAGAATCTGATTTGTGCTATAATTCTAAGATATATAATTGGGATTCTTGATGTCAGATATTTTTGAGTACATTCATATAAAGGTAGAGATGGCAGAATCTGCAGAGATTGAGAACCACGTAGATTTCTCAAGTCTTCGTTATACAAGAAAGATTCGTAAGCAGTATCTAAACGAAATTTATTACTCTGTATGGAGGACAAAGACAAGGAATCCCAGGTATCTTTCTCACCTATTATTTCAAAAAAATGTATTACTTGTGTACACCAGTTATATTTTGTTAAAGCGGATTTATTTTCGGCTAATCGCTTTAATCGCAAAAAGCATATTTTTGGATGTCTATGGTCCTCCATAAAAAGCACTTTTTCAATAGAGTTTAGAATTCTCTTAAATACAGATGCCTCCCATTTGCGCACGCCAATCTCAATTCTCACCGCGTATGCGGGTGTATTCAAAGGAACCTGCAAAATTCTTTTGAAAAACGTGGTTTGTATCCTTTCTATTTCGTCCAAGTACGTAAGGCTCCATGCTTCTGCTTCATACATTAGCGTACTAGCAACCAGACTAATAAAAAGTCTTTCGATTGGTTTCCATGAGTTTCATTTTATTTTACTAAGAAGTGCGATCGTCGCCCCCTGAGTAATATTAGTCTTACTGATAGCTTTTTGAGCCGCTTTTAAAAAAAATCCAGATTGCGAAAATGGTGTTCCTAAATAAGTATAATTTCTAACAATTTCAATTTCAGTATTTCCGTAGGTAAAAGGCTTATATTTTTTTTATTATCGTGTCCTCCCTTCTGGAATATAACAATTTTTGTCTTACTTTCGTTTACCTGAAGACCGTTAAGAGTACAATATTTAAATAAGCACTTCAGAATTTTTCTCATTTGAACTTGGGAGTCTACAGTTATAGCTAAATCATCGGCATATGCCAGGATAAGAATTTCTATCAAATGATTTATTGAGACACCTCTAATTCCTTCAGCTTTCATAAATTCCTCGAAGTCTCCAAAAAATAATGAAAATAGAATCGGACTCATAACCTCCCCCTGCAGAACTCCCCTCGTTACATCAGTAGCCCTCGAAGTGCCCGCACTACCCTTAACTGACATACTTGCTTTAGCATATAAATCGATAAGAATTTTAATAAATTTAGAGCCTGTGCCCATCGCATACATTTTTCTCCATAGAAGATCATGTTTTACCGAAGGAAATGCACTTCTAAAGTCTACAAATAAGACAAAAAGTTTACCTCTGTCTAAACTGAGTCGGTTTTGAATTAAAGCATTGAGGGAGAGAACATTATCCAGGCAGCTACGATTCTTTCTGAATCCTGATTGGTATTCTGGTAACAATTTCATATTTTCCGCCCAATTTATCATTCTTTGCGTTAAAATCTGCGTGAAGACTTTGGTGATACAATTGATCAGTGCTATAGGTCGGTAGTTGTTCGGGTCCGACCTGTCACCCTTCTTGTGTATCATTTTTATATGTATTTGTGCCCAGGAATCTGGAATCTCCTCCTTCTCTAAGACATTATTAAAAAGGGAGCTTACATTTTCCACCCAGTTGCCCGGTAAATTTTTGAGAAATTCGTAAGTGATACCGTCCAGCCCTGCTGATTTTCCGCTTTTACATTTTCGAAGGCTTATTAAAATTTCGTCAACTGTAATAGTTGAGTCTAAGGTAGGGTTACAATCATGATTGTTTATCAAAGTGAAAGTTGTATCTTTGCGTTTGGGATATATTAATTGAAAATATTCAAACCATCTTTCTAGTTCAATCGAGTATTTAC
The DNA here is from genome assembly GCA_932178445.1 of Andricus quercusramuli. Lineage (NCBI taxonomy): Eukaryota > Metazoa > Arthropoda > Insecta > Hymenoptera > Cynipidae > Andricus > Andricus quercusramuli. The sequence goes on from CAKNXH010060670.1 coordinate 35,941, forward strand.
TAACGGGTTTAAATTTATAGCCATTAATTATTTTCCAGAACGTCTTAGAATCTTTAGCCATTGCAAGATTATCTAAAATTGTAAGGACGTAAGCTTCCTTTTTTTTTATTGAGAGATTTTTGTACTCCTTTTTTTTTATTATTATAGAGAGTTACTAAATCAGGACCGAACAACCCCTTTTTACAATCTTTAAGTATTTTTCTCAGTGATTTTTTACATTCTAGACATTCCGCATCAAACCAGGGTTTTGAAAGACCTACTTTTTTATTGAAATTCGAAATCATTCCTGCTTTTGATGCAGTATCATAAATTATCTTTTCGAGATTGTCTGCATGTTCCAAAAGATTAGTCGGTGGAACACAAGAAGCATTCAAAATTTCTATATATTTTTCTGCAAATTTTTCTTTCCATTTTAATTTAGGTTCTTCAATAATGTCTCTCAGAATAGTATCTAATGTAACTACAATCGGAAAGTGGTCTGAAACAGTGGCAATATGCAGTACTTTCAAGTCTTTAATACTTATGACTCCTTTTATATTAGCCCAAACTAAATCAATGGTAGACTTTTCTCTATCGTTAACAAAAGTAAATTGCGCAGGATTATCACTGTAGGTTCTACCATTTAGTAAAATACAGCCCATGCTCTCCATGAATTCCGCCAAACTTTGTCCTCTATTATTCAATTCAGTATCTAAATTCTCCCTTATACAACAAATGCCTACATTCCCAGGTAATATCTCCTCATACAATTGATTTAAATTCGCAACTCTACTATTAAAATCTCCCCCTATAAAAAGTGGCAGATTAGGGTAATTTAAGAGAATTGAATCAGTTATTTCATTGAGCTGTGTAAGAAAAAGCTTTATATCGGAGGCAGGATTGGCGTAGACTGCACCGACAATAAATTCGAAATCGTCATCTACTAGTTTAAGAAAGATACATTCTTCGCATAAATGAAGCGTTTCCGCTTCATTTCGCTGGACTGTATATGACATTGAATTTCCTGGATCCTTTTTGTGTATTGATGAACGGCGCTGTCATAAGCCAAGTTTCACAGATGCAAATAATATCACCATCGACCACTTCACTAAGGAGATCTGGTAAATTGACGAACCCTCTAGCATTCCAAAAAAAGATGCGTGGATTTTGTATTTTTATGTTAACGTTATATTCATGGATCGTAAGTTTTTGGCATTTTGAAAAATCGCACTTTTACATTCCTCATTTGCAAAGGAAACTAGTATTGGCCTTGAACCTTCTTGAAATCCCAGTCTTATCGCTTTCATAATATTTTCCTCGGGAATGTTCACCTTAGTATTGGCGAATATCTGTTTGACTGTAGAGAGTAAATCAGCATTTTCTGTAGGAGTGTCCTTTACTTTATATAGTACAATATTTTTTGCTCTTTCTTTATTTAGGAGGAAATCGATTTTCCTCTCAACAGTTTGCACTTTTTTCTCTAAAAAGCTATTTTTTTTCTTCAAGCTCCCGACACTTATTTTTGTACACAGTTAAGTCATTCGAAATCTTATCAATCACCTTTTTCAATTCCTTATAATCTTCACACACTGAGTTTAATTTGTTCTTTGAATCTTTAATATCCTTCTGAATACTCTGAAGGAATTTCATAATATCTTCGTTAGTTGCCATTTTATATTATTAATTTTACACTACAAATTAGATCAGCTGGAACTATGTGACCATTCACACACTTATTTAGATTTATCAATTCACGGAGCAAACCTCAAACACGTCTGTTCTCGGTGAATACCAACGCGTGACTCCTAATTTTCAATTATAAAAGAATGAATTTTCCAGAAAATTGTTAAATTTTCGAACCAAGAAATTACATTTTAACCAAGAAGTGGAACTTTTAACAAACAGATGAATTTTCAACCGATTAGTAGAACTCTCAACTGAAAAAAATATGGACAAAGTTCAAAATTGAAAGAATAGCTGCAGTTTTTCCATAAATATTAAAATTGAATTTCCTAAAAAAATCCAAAATTATATTTTTCACCAATTCTTTGTGAAATTTGCACTTCCGAAAGAAAGAAATTTTGTGAATTACAGGTGGACTAAATACCTTTTATGATCAGGTGAATTGTATTTTTCATAAAATATAATTTTTGCATTTTTCTCATAAACGATGACAGATACAGCAAAATTAAAGGCCAACAGTTTACACTATTGACGAAAATAATTAAAAATTTTAAGTTTTATGAATAAAAAAATCTCTTGCCCAAAAAATCGTTTAGCCTGTATAAAGCTTATAGATTTCTTATGTATAAACAAAAATTTCTTTAACATATTTAAAAAAAAAAAAAAAAAAAAGGGGGATATACCACCTTCTACAAAAATATTGAGCATTTTTTGCTCATGAAAATAAAATTTCTTAATTTTTTCGTGAATGTTGCCTCTTCTATGTCTTCCTGTACATTCTCTACATTTCCCTATTTCCCCTTTCCACACTTTAATCTTTGCTCCCCTCTCATCACCAACTTCTTTCCTATCTACTTCCTCATCTATTTCCACATCTACTTTCTCATCTACTTCCTCATCTAATTCCTCATCTACTTCACCCTCTTCTCACTTTCTCAGCTAACACACCCCTGCCCCTACTTCCCCGCTCTGTTTTTTCCCTTAATTTACCACTTCTTATTTCCCTTACTACACCCCTTCACTTCACCTCACATTCCTTAGCATCCTTCCCACTACTTCCATTACTTCCCTACCTCCTATTTTATTGAATTTCTCTAATCAGCTCTACTCTTACTTCTACTTCTTCCTCTATTATAATTTTCCATCCCTCCAGTTCCCGTTACTTTCTATTCTTACCCTCCAATCATTTCGCCTCGCTTCCTCTACTTCTCCTCCTTTTATTCACCCTCTTTTCTCCAAACTTACCCTCCTGTGATTCCCCCCTTCTTCCTTTACTTCATCTCTGATATTTTACACCTCATACCACCTCCTTGAAAAATACGAAGGATGGACGGGAAGTCGATCGAAACGATAGGGGTTCTTCCTCAGGTATGCGAAATCCTTATGAATGATCATTCTTGCATTATAAAAGTTAATAGTGAATCAAAGACTAGAATACTGTATAAATTTATTATATATTAATTTTTTATAATAATTTTATAATAATTAATTAAGTATCAATACTACAACATATGCAGTATTATTCTTGAAGAATAAATTAGGAAGAATTTTCATATAGAATGAGTTAGAGCCAGATGAGGAGTAGACGATGTGTGGGAAATAAGGGAGGGGAAGAAGGAGAAATGTGGGAAATTGTGGAAGGTAAATTAAAGGCCATAGGGGTTGAAATGGAAGGGAAAGCAAGGAAATGAAGAAAATTTAGGGAGGGAAAGTATGTTAGGGGGAGTGAGGGCAGCGGGATTGAGGAGAGATGTCGACAGTTAGGGAAAATGCGGTCAAGGAAAGTATGGGATGTCAGGGGACATAAGAATGAATGAACTAGTAGACGTGAGGGGCATTGAGAAGAATTGAGGGGTGTTGTATAGAGGAAGTGAGGAAAAATTAGGGAGTAATGAGGAAGGGTATTGAGGGGAATTGTGGAGAGGGCAAGTAACGTGAAGTAGGTATGTGGAGGGGAAGTCAGGGCTGGAAAAAAGGTACTAGAGGAAGTGGATTATTAGCTATGGAAGTGAGGATACATGATAGTAGAAGAGGAAAGGATAGAAAGCGAGGGGTAAATATATTTAGAGTTCGCTCAAAGCACTTTGATTTCAAAAGAGAATTTGATAGAAGTTAAGCGATAAATGTAACGAGGCATCAAGAGTGTTCAAAAGGCCACCTCAATGAAAATTTGGATATCTGAAGTATGAAAGTCATAAAGCCAGCTGAGAATGTAACGCATGGGTCATAAAATAAGAACGATACTCTGACGACTATCGCGTGCAGGCAACTCAACTTCAGAGCTTGGAGACACGTATGAGTCGATATAATCTGCCCCAAAGTACCCGCGGGCGACGCTCTGCTGAATCTGACAGTTATATGCAGAAAACAGTGAAGTGCGGTCAACGAGATTACTCCTGTGAAACAAATACCACATACATGTTTACTAAGCATTTCTATGCACGACGAAGTCAGAAATTACTCCACCTCATTTTGCGGACGCCTTATCGGAACGTAGTTGATCGTTTGCAATTTTTTTAATTTTCTCTAGAAAGAAGTGCACCAGATTCTGGTGCTACGAAATTCAGTCGCTAAATTCTTAAATCTATTGTGTATAACAGTGTTGGGTAGTAACTTCGTACAAGTAACAAAGTTACCACTGAATATTTCATCAAATTTCTGCTAATCGAGTGTTTCCTCTTTGATTGTATTGATAATTATATGGTTCTCATTTTAAGGCCATGTGACGAGTGTGTCACGTGATAGGATTCCTACCTTACCGACACTTTTTTATTTGTCAACTTATTTTCACACGAATAGCCACATCGAGTTGAAAATTTGGGATAACAAATAAGAAGCTCTAAGGAAGGCGGCTCTGGTCCTAAATTGTAATAATGATGAAAAAAGTTTTTTTTTGTAATAATTTTTTTTTTGCTTCTACCATGATTATTGTAATTTAGGACCAGAGCCGCCTCTCTTAGTGCATCTGATTCATTATACCAAATTTTCAACTATATGTGGCTATTCGTGTGAAAATAAGTTGACAAATAAAGAAAGTGCTGGTAAGGTAGGAATCTGGTCACGTGACACACTCATCACATGGCCTTAAGAGCCGTTTCTTGCATCCGTTCTTGCATCAATTTTGAATTATGTTAGTGAAGAAAGTTTTACTATAAAAAACCGTCTTTTCAAATATTATGCATTGCCATAGCTTACGTGCTCCTTGATGAAATTTATTATCATAGGTCAATCGATTCGATTCGAATCAATACATATTTTCTGTTCTTGCATCAACTTTGGATCATGTTAATAAAAAAAGTTTTACTATCAAAAACCCGATGTTCAAAATATATAAACTACCATAACTTTCCTACTCTTCAATGAAATGTTACAACATTGTAGGTCAATCGGTTCCTCTCCAACAAAAATTCTCTCTTGTTCTTGCATCCACGTTTAATTATGTTGAAGAAAAAGGTTATACTATAAAAAAAGTATTTCCAAATATTACCCATAACCATAGCTTCCTTACTCTTCAGTGGAATGTATTGATATCATAGGTCAATCGATTCGACACTAATCAAAATTATTTTCTGTTCTTGCATCAACTTCGAATCATGGTAATGAAAAAAGTTTTACTATAAAAAACCGAGTCCAAAAATATATAAATTACCGTAACTTCCATACTATTTGATGAAACGTAATAATATTATAGGTCAATCGAATCTTTTCAAACCAAGGAATCTCTCAAGTTCTTGCATCAACTTCGAATTATTTTGAAGAAAATAGTTTCACTATAAAAGCCGTATTTTCAAATAATATGCATTGCCACAGCTTTCTTACTCTCTTATAAAATGTATTATTATTATAGGTCAATCAATTCGACTTGAATCAAAATTCTTTTTTGTTCTTGCATCAACTTCGAATTGTGTTAATGAAAAAAGGTTTACTATAAAAAACTGTATTTTCAAATATTATGCATTACCATATCTTCCTTAATATTGTATCAAATATATCAACATTGTAGGTCAATCGATTCCTTTCGAACCAAGGATCCTTTTATATTGTTGCATCAACTTTGAATTATGTTAAAGAAAAAAGTTTTACTATGAAAGCCATATTTGCAAATACTCTGCATTACCATAGCTTCCTTGCTCTCAAATAAAATGTTTTATTATTATAGTTTAATCGATTCGACTCAGGCAAAATTCTTTTCTGTTCTTGCATCAACTTTGAATTATGTTAATGAAAAAAGTTTTACTATGAAAATCCGATTTTCAAAATGTATAAATTACCATAACTTCCCCACTCTTTACTAATATGTATGAACGTTATAGGTCAATCAAATCTTCCCGAAGCAAGGAATCTCTTATATTCTTGCATCAACTTTGAATTATGTTGAAGAAAAAAGTTTGACTATAAAAGCCGTATTTTCAAATAATGTGTATTACCATAGCTTCCTCACTCTCCTATTAAATGTATTATTATAGGTAAATCGATTGGAAACAAGTCTAAATTCTTTTTTGTTCTTGCATCAACTTTGAATTATGTTAATGCAAAATTTTTGCTATACAAAGCCGATTTTCAAAATTTATAAATTACCATAACTTCCCTCCTTTTCAATATAATGTATTAATATTATAGGTCAATCAGATTGTCTCGAACCAAGGAACCCTTTATGTTTTGGCGTCAACTTTGAATAAGGTTGAAGAGAAAGTTTTTACTACAAAAAGCCGTACTTTTAAATAATATGCATTACCACAGCTTCCTTATCCTCCAATGAAATGTATTATTATCATAGGTCAATCAATTCAACTCAAGTCGAAATTCTTTTTTGTTCTTGCATTAACTTCGAATCATGTTAATGAAGAGAGTTTTACTATAAAAAACTGATTTTCAAAATATGTAAGTTACCATAACTTCCCTACTCTGTAATAAAATCGAATGATATTATAGGTCCATCGATTCGTATCGAACCAAGGAATCTTTTAGTTTGTTGAATCAACTCTGAATTATGGTAATGAAATAAATTTTACTATGAAAAACCGATCCATCAATTTATCTGCAACCATTTTCTAGTTATCTTGTTCACAAAGAAGTCTGACATCCACACACACATACGGACGATCGCTTAGAACATTGTACTAGAGATTTTCAAGTTGAGGAAGGTTCAATTAAATGAATTTAAAAATTTTAGAAAATTTAACACTACAAAGCCTCCTCTATGAGGAAGCAAAATACTGATCATTTTACGTCCTCTCTTAAAATATTATGTATTTGGGTAATTGTCAAATTAAAGGCAAACTTGAAGTCTCAGTAATATAATATTAACTTACATACTCGGACTGATTTTTTTTTTAATCTAGTAAATACTTATTATCATCCTCTACAAAATGGTCAGCTCTTTTTTTTATTTCTGTTCCTATTCACTTTAATTTAATGTAAGAACACCCGAAACGTCATTTCCGTACGGCGTGCCAACCTCACTTTGCACAAGGATAAACTGAGTTTCTCCTTTTTTTCAGACAGTTATCTGAAAAATTCTTGACTTATCAAGTTTGTAAACTTTAGATAAACATAAGCTCAATGTATGCAGATTTTTCAAGTCAAATAATTATTATTGTAAGAACCTTAAAGTCTGTCCCTTGATTTTTGTCTTTTCAGACGTCATTACCGTACGTCTCTTTTTCTAGTAAAATATTGTAGTTACAGTTGAGTAATGAATACGAAATATCATGCGTATCGTTTAATACAAGATTCTATAAGCCTGAGCTTGAAATATTGCCTCTTTTTTTTGTGAATCTGATATTAAAACTGAAAAGTGCATTTTGACAACAAAAGCGTCATTCTCGTACGTGCGTTAAAAACTAGTCCCAGAGGGAAAAGAAATGATAAAAACCATTCCGTCACTTGATCAAAGGTGTTTTCTTTCATAAGTAGGTGACTTTTTATGATTAAAATCTGTTATTTTTTCATAAATATTGAAAAACGCTAAACAACATCATTTTTCTCGCATCATTACCGTACAGTACATTAGAAGAGCGTACGACTGCTTATATGCGCGCGCGCGTGGTCACAATGTAATAAATAGTATTTAATACATTTGAGAGACTGCATAATTAAATCATGAAAATAGTTTCTGTGAATGTTTTGAAACTTTAATTATACATTGTACTACAGTCACGTTGTTTAATTTTTATAATTTGAAACTTATTTATTGAAATAAAAAATGATAGTTACAAATAAACTCTTGATTTGTTACGTCACCTTACTGATATTTGAAAAAATGATTTACAATAATCGAATATTCCGTTTTTCTTGAATGACATACTTCATATTATTTACTTTTGAACTTTTTCAAAGCTCGCGCTCTCTATCATCAACATCCTAACCTCGAATCCACTTTCCGTATTTCATGTACGAATTTCGTTATTATTTCTTATTTTCATAACTGCTTCTTTTGGTTTTGAAATTTTCAGATGTGATAAGATCAATTTCCGTTATAAAATATTTAATTTCTAATGGTAATGCGATTGGCACTGTGATGAGTGTTTTTATAATTCAATACACTATATGTTTATATTTCCATGTAGGAAAGTATTATTTCATTTATTATAAAATTATGATATTTTATTTTATTATTAAAATTTTTTTTATTTTTCATTTTTTTTTTAATTTTTATTTTCATAATTCGAGTGTACCGCAAAAAGATTGTTATCTTATAGTACAGATACAAATGATGTTATCGAGAAATATTTTAATAATAATAATAATATGATTTAATTTATTATGAAATTATAATATTTTATTTTATCAATTTTTTTTCTTCCTTTTTTTTGTGTTATTTTTATTTTAATAATTCGAGTGTACAACAAAACGTTTGTGGTTATAGAAAATAATGTGGTCGGCAAAAATGTCTCATTAGAAAAGAAAAACTGAGAATATTATTCATAAGACAAACTTGCATATATAAGGATTATTCAAAAAAATGTCAGGCATAATTTTGATTAAATTTGCTTTTTTCTATATTATTTAATGGAAATTATTGGAAATTTATAATTTCTACATTATTACATTTTTTCAAAATCTCATTCAGATTATATTCATATATTTTCCATCGTAAGAAATAATTGATAAAAATATTCATATCTGGAACGTAAACCAATTTTTCACATTTTATGTTGAACATAACTATTGAATATTGTATGTTTGAAATAATTCACAGTTGATATTGTCTTTAATATTTCATTATGCTGCCAAATGAAAAAATTTTCTTATTTTCGCAATTTCTTTCAATAATTATCCCAATACTTGCATCTCGAGAAAACAGCCCTGCTTATTATTGCCCTTTTCATCAATCCATTCACTTCGCCAAAGTAAAAAAATTTTGTTCCATCATGTCGCTATATACCCAAAATCAAAACAAATTACTCATAAACAAAAATAAGAAGATTGAAACATTAAAAATTTTTTGGATTTCTTTGTATTCTCACGATACTTAATGAATTAACATTAAGCTATTTCATTACTGAAGATGAAATTCAGCAAACATTCAGTATCAATATTATTTTCTTTAATATAATCAAAGTAATCAATAAAAATCGCATCTCATAAAATTTTCAAAAAATTGACCAAAATAATTATTCTTATTCGATGCGGTTTCAAACCTAATCAATGAGGGGTATTATTTATGACCTGTTTTCGAGCTACCATAAAAACAGTAATGTCGATACATACATACACAGGAATTTTTTAAAACCTTATTTTTGGACTCCTGGGGTCGAACTTCATTAAGATATGACAAGAAATAAAGTTCTTATCATTATTAATTATTGATTATTGATAATATTTTATTTAATATATACTGGATGTTTTTTATAACATGAGACATGGAAATATCTCAAAAATACGCTTCCTATGAAAAAAATATCCGTAATGAAAACTTTTTAATTTTAAGGGGGAAAAGCGAGAACAATTTTTTGGATAAAACTTACGTATTTCATAAAGGAGAATCAGAATCTGTGATAAAAATTTGGTTTCCCATTCGAAATTATCAAGTAGTGGACGATGTCAGTTTCAGAGATTTGCAAGGACTGCAAGCTATCTTGTCATTGACGTTGTCATCGCCATGAAGATCACTCAGCTCGTGTTAAATGTAACGAGTAGCACACGATAGGTTTATACATACATATATATATATATATATAATTTAAAAAAAGTTAAACATATATATATCGACAGAAGTACAGACAATAGCAGAGAATCGATCATAGAAGTGCTCTCAGCGCACCATGTAACGGAATGGCTCAGAGTTCATCCCGAATACTGATGCGTATGCGCAACAGCATTGTCAAAGAAAGTTCGGAAACTCGCGGACAAGTGAAATAAAAAAAGGATACAGATTGAATATCACTCACAGAACCAACTCTCTAACCACGCCTTTTAAGCAGGCAAAGAACTCGGCTATAGAATCCCAGCGAGATATCGATAAAGAATTTTTGAATTTTTGCCAAGTCGTAAACGATGAGCAAGTAGTGTGAGGAGCTTTATCTTCAACTACCTTTTATTACCAACTAAGCTTGAGCAAAGACAGCGCTTTCTAAACAAAAAGAATGAAAAAGATTGTTCACAGAAATTACAAACATTTTTCAAATTTAATTACAAAATTCTTGGAAATAAAAAAGCCAAGAATTTGGGGAGAAAATTTAGGCAAGACACTATTACATTTTTGGATTGAAATACAAAAATTAGTAGTAATTATGAAGACGTTGTTATATCGTTTAAGTAGCCTGCTTCTTACTTTTCATCCCCTACTTCCCCAACTCCCACAACCCTTTCTCTTACTTCCACACAACTAGTATTTATTGATACCCCCCTATCTTCTCTCACCATCCCATCCCTAGTTATTCCTTCTGTACTTCCTCTACTTCTAAATTATCTACTTACCACTATTCACCCCTCTACAGACCCTCTACTTCCCCAACCTTTCCCTTATTCCATCCATCCATATTGTTCACTTTCCCTACATCTACTCTCTCCCATTCATTTCTACTCACTCACATCCTTTTTCTCTCCCTACTTTCTTTCACCTACTACCACATTCTATACTTCCCCTACTTTGAACTCTTCTATTTTTCAACAATTCCTCCACTTACCATGCTCTCAACCCTACTTATTTTCACTCCACTACATTTTTTTTTCTCACTCACGCTCCCTTCCCCTACTTACTTAGTTGCTTTTAATTTCTCTCTCCACGCCTACTACTACTTCCCCTACTTCCCTTCCATGTCATAACCTTACCCTTTCCTACTTTCATTTCCTTTTCTCCATTCCTACTTCCTCACTTTTATACTTCTTACCACTTCCTTCTCCAGTACTTTTTTTCCCTCTCCTTTCACTATACTCCGTCACTCCTGCTATTTCCACTTCCGCTCCTTCATTCCTATTTCTTGACTTGACCTTCCCTTTTATAGTTTCCCTAACGTATCCTACTTCTTTTCAATTCTCCGCACCCTACTCCTTCTAACTCTTCTTATTTCCACTCTCTCCAAATTTTTGTTACTTTCCTTCACTTTTGCTCACTTCTATCTATTACCATTACTTCCCTCACTTCCTCTCACGTCCGCCTCCTTCACATCACAAAATCCCATTATTACGCTACTTTTACTTGCCACTGAATTTCCGCACTCCTCCTTCTTCCACTCCATTTCCTACATTCATATTCCCTTCCTTCTCCTACTTTCCCTCACTTCCACCTACTCTGATTCTCAACGCTTCCTCCCATTCTTTACCCCTACTTTATGTCTATCACTTCATACCATTGCTACCTCCCCTTTAATCACATTTTCTCACTCCTAATTTTACTTTACCTATTTTCCCATTTTCTCACTTCCCTTACTTGCCTGTCCCTAACCTGCTACGAACCATTCTAATTCCCTCCAGTCCCCGTTCTACAATGTCTCACTTCCCTTTACGTCCACTGCCTCCTCCACTTCTTGATATATCCTTTTTTATAACTTTCCCTCTAATCACCTCTACCTTTTCTCATCTTCCCTCTCACCACATTCCATCACTTCTTCCACTTCCACTCCATCACCTTCATTCCCAATTCTTCACATTTTGTCCTTTCACATACTTTTTTGCACTTCTTCTACTTTCCCTTACCTCTTTTCCCTACCTTAGAATTACTTCCCCTACTTTTCCCTTGTCCTTTTTCCACATTTTTCCTTCTATTAGCCTTTACTTACGTTTACTCGCACTAAATTCTCTCACTCTTCCTGCTTTCACTATCTCCCTCGCATTTTCATTCCCTCATTACTCCTACCTTTCCATACTTTCTCACATCACTTATCCTAACCCCTACTTTCCAATTCTTCTAATTCATTCTTTCCAACACCTCAATTTCCATTCTTTGACTTTTTCTTGCTTTCACACCATTTCCCTTGCTTTCGCTTCCTCCTCGTATTATCGCTCCCAGAAAAAAATACGATCGATAAATATCTAAGCGAAACCATAGGGGTTTATGCCGGAAGCCACGAAACCCTAAAATAAGGAAAAAAAGATGAAGAACCCTCAGAATCCCCTTCCTTCTTTTTTTTGTATCGTCTTTTTTTATTTAATTTTTAAATGACACGAAAAAAATTAAGAATTGAAACAAATCAAAAAAGAAGAGAGGTATCGTTGTTTAAATTGAATGCTGCGCGTTCAAGAGGAATTTAAATTTTGATTTATTCCAAATTTAATTTCTTGATTTTCAAAATACATTGAAAACATTTCACTTAATTCATTTTAGTATTTCTCAAGAGTACAGAGAAATCGGGAAGTACTTATATTACGTAAATTAGCCTTTGAAGGAAGTTCGAAATGCAAAAGAACAATTTTAATGAGTAAGGAAAACATAATCCCTACTTGAAGTGTTAATTACGGTCAAGCGTGTCCTGAATTCTAATGAGAAGAGAATTGCTATTCCACTAAAAGACTCTTTATTATTTCCTACCCTTTATTCAAGGCGTAAATTGTTTCTGCTTCGCTGAGTAAATAAGGTCAGTATTCAAGCCAACCGGAAGATAGTACCTAACGCACTTTCAGTAAGCATCTTTAGTTTCCTGTACTCTTTTTTTCACCATCCTTGAAGCAACAGGAGTTTGCAGATTTTCTGAGTTTTAACAAGGAAGAGGAACAAATAATGCACTTTTGGGGATTGTGAAATATCACGTGCGTCGCTTGGAATATAATTTTTCTCAATCTTTTCTCCTAACTTACAACTATAGTCGAGAAAATGGGAGGAGGAGAAGTAGGGGAAATTATGGGAGAGGAAAGAGGGTAAATAAGGGATGCGAATTTGGGAAATGATTGGAGGTGAGTAGGTTAAATAAGGGTTGGGGAAGTAGGGTATGTTAGGATGAATAAGGATAGGGCAAGTAGGCGAAGTGGTAAGGAAATGGGAGGATTAGAAGTAGAGGAAGTTTTGGGAAGTGAAATAGAGTTAATAAGGGAATGGGAAGTTGGGGAAGTGACGGGAAATTATTGGAGGTAAGTGTGTTAAATAAGGGTAGAGGAAGTAGGGGACGTTAGGAAGAATGAGGATAGGGAAAGTAGGAGAAATAATAAGAAATGAGGAGAGGGTGAATAGTTGGAAGTGAGGAGAACCGAATGAGAAAAAGGGAGGGAAAGTGGGGGTAATAGATGATACAAGGAAAGAGGAAAGTAGATGAGGAAAAACTTGGGGAAGGAAAGGGAAGCAAATGTTGAAGCGTGTGGAGGTTAGTAGGGTAAGATAGGCGAATCTTCGGGAAAAAGGGGAGGAAAATTATGAGAAATAATTGTTAGTACCCTTAGCAAACAAAAATACGGACAACAAAATAAAATTCCTGGGAAAATTGTTGAAGATTCAGGTTTCATTTTGAATGATTAATTTCAAGTTTCGATGATTCCAAAATATGTGAAAAAAGAAATCTGGAAGATTTGATGACAATTTTTTCAGTCTTCCAGGATTTTAAAAATTTTGTAGAAAGCTTTGAATTATTTCAGAAGGTATTTAGAATTTTTTGAAGTTTTAAGGAAATTGTAAAATGATTGCCATTCATGAGAATAATTTAAAAAATTAGAAGAAACTCCTATTTTTCAAACTAGAAAAGAACTGATCCATACTTTATTGTAATTTTTTTTTAAATTGAACTATTTTGCTGAAAAGTCCTTTTTGTTTGGGAATGTGTCTTTTTTGGTAGAAAAATAATATTTTTGGTTGAAAATTTGAATATGTGGTTGAAAGTTTATCTATCTTGTTAAAAATTTAACAATTTTGTTAGAAAGTAATTTTTTTATCATTCCTTTCCGTCTGGTTCAGACACAGTAATTTACCATAGTAGGTAATTCTACGTACTTCCCAGTAATTTTATTTTTTTTTATTTTCTTCCCTAATGGAATTTTTTCATGGGGTCAAAATTTATTATTTCCCTCTCAATTGACGACCAAGAAGAAATACCAGAAATTGCGGACAATGTAGTAGCATTTTCTTCGTGAATTTGCTACGACATGAAGGCCGTTAATGCCACGAAGTTTCAAGAGGGTGAAATTAACATAATCATGGAGTAATGGGTCCATCATAAAGTAAGTGCATCATAAAGTCGAATACCATTTAAGAATTTCTCTTTTTTGCCCCGTTTTCAAGAAATTTTCCGTTTTCAAACTTTTTTATCGTTTTCCCGCTCAAAACTGATCAATCCTCACGAAAAAAGGGGAATATTTAACCTTTTCCCCTACTTTTCCTCACTTTCCATCACTTCCCCTAATTTCTTATTCTCTCCTAGCTTGCCACACACAATCATTGCCCTACTTATTCTTATGTTTCCTGAAACTTCCTACTTTTCTATAATCATCTAGCTTCCCGCACTTTCCTGACTCTCACGTGCTCCACGCCACTCCACTACCTGCACACATTTTTCCACTGTCCCTCTCACATTCATACACTTTCCCTTTCTTCCCTTAATTCTCCGTACTTTCCCTTGCTTCCCCTTGCTTTCTCTATTTTTCGTTTCTCTCGCTTTCTTCCTATACTGTGCCTCACTTCCTCTTCCTTCACCTACTTCCTCTCACTTTTCGTTTATTTCACTACTTCACCATACTTCCACCCACCCATACTGTTTCTCACTTTTCCTCATTTACCATCTATTCCTACAGTCACACCACCTTCCTCCCTCTACATTCTCCCACGTTCCCTTCTTTCCCATAATTTCCTATCAATTACCACCCTCTTACCTTCCCTACTTTCCCTCATTTTCTCTAACGTTCCCTTCCTTCTCTTCTTTCTCACACTTACTTTTCCTCACTTTCTCTATTCCCCATCCCTCCTGCATTCCCTCTCCTCACTTTAAATCCCGGGAAAATAGTATAATCTACAGACGAATACTCGACCGAAACTATAAGGGTTTTTCATCTTACTGTAAAGTCTGAAATATAAAAGGAAGCGTAAGCAACGCTTCCCCATCAATTATCATTCTCACTTCATCAATTACACTTCTGTAATATTTTCTCATTTCGAGGTGGAAAAGTTGCCAGGGAGAAAGTGAATAATCGTAGCATAGCGAGCGCACCTTAATACAAGGGAAGCTTTTAATGTGAACTAATTGAAACAAATAGTGGTCGTAAATTTCCGTTTAGTTAGCAACAATTGGTTAGCCATGTATAGGGTCGTAACTCGCAGTTATCGGGCGTCAATCACTATACTTTTCGGAAAGTACATTGACTAGTTGGCATACCATCTATATATGTGTATATGTATATATACATATATATGCAAAGAGCAGAGTACAGAATTCAAACCTGCGTATGTATTTCACGAAGCTGTTAATCACGAAGGAACTGCAATCGACCCCTGAACCGGTAGAGTGCAATCGGCAATTGCATTGTATGCATTGCTGTGGACAGTACAGGAGAGGGAGAGAGAAGAGCGTAAATGTGCTGCTAGAACAACCGGTGCACTTTTGACTCTCACCAACTGCATGCTCGAAATTGCTTGCGCTGTTTGTCGTTTAACACAAAATGAAAGCAATATTGCCACTGGCAATCGAGCATCACCACTTCAAGATTTATTTGACCCAAATGAAATTTCAGCTGTCACAATGATTGATTCTCTATCAGAAATTCCGATTAAATATATTTTTTTATTGAATTGAAATATTTTACTGAATAGGGATACTGTGTTACTTAATATTGTAGAAAAGACTGAAGAAGATATTTTGTTTGGTGTCTAGTGGATCAAGTCAGCTAGAGTTGCTGTGTTTGGTTCGCTGTAAATTCTCTTCCGGCATCTGCTGCCGGTCATCTTCACGTCCTACCCTGGTCAAATTTACGCGGTACCCTAGCCAAAGTCAGTCTGTACCCTAGCCAAATTTAAGAGGTAACCTATCCATGCTGATCCTGTACCCCAGCCAGAAATTAATTCTACCCTAGCCATCTTAACCCCGTTACCTGGGCAACTTTACCCGATACCCTAGCCAACCACATCTGGCACACTAGTCAAATTTATCAGATACCAACTTATAGCCAAGTTCAATCGGTACCCCAGTCGACTTTACTCCGTACCCTAGTCGAGCCCATCCCGTACCTCAGCCAGCTTTACTTCGTATCCTAGCCGACCTTATTCCGTACCCTAGCTAAATTTTATCCCGTGCCCCAGTCATCTTTACCTTGTGTCCTAGTCAACTTCAACCCGTACTCCAGCCGAACTCATTCCGTACTCCAGCCAACTTTACCTCATGTCCCAGCCGAACTTATCCCCTAACCTATCCAGCTTTCCCTAGTGCTCTTGTGAACTTTACCTAGTACCCTAGCCGAAGTCATCCAGTACCCTAGCCAACTTTAATTGGTGACTTAACCATCCTTATCGTGTACGGTAGCCAAAACTCACTTCTATTCCAGTCGTCTTTACCCCATACGCTGGTCAAGTTTACCAGATACCCTAGCCAACCACATCCCGTACCCTAGTCAAATCTATCAGGTGCTTCAGCAAACTTCATTACATACCCTGGCCAAGCTTAATCGGTACCCCACCTGTCCTTATCCAGTACCCTGGTCAAAACTCAAACTTACTGTAGTCATCTTTAACTCATAACCCAGCGAACTTCACCCGCTACCCTAGCCGACTATATCCACTACACCATCCGGCCTCATCCTGTACACAAGTCAACTTTACCCCCTATCCTAGCCAACTCCATCCCGTACCCCAGCCAACCTCATCCCGTACTCTAACCATTTTTACCTCATGTCATAGGCGACCTTACCCCTAACCCATCCAACTTTTGCCAGTACCCTAGTCAACTTCACCCGTACGCTAGCCGAACTCATCCTAAATCCTAGCCAACCTCAATCAGTACCCTGACCGTCCTTATCCCGTACTATAGCCCAAACTCATTTCTACCCCAGTTATCTTTACCCCATACCCTAGTCAACTTTACCCGATACCTCAGCCGAAATCATTCTGTACCCTAGCTAACTTTAATCGCTACCCTACCAGCCCGTATCCCGTACCCTAGAGAAAACTTACTCCTACCCTAGTCATCTTTATCCCATACCCTAGTGAACTTCAGCCGATACCCCAGCTTCGAAATAAACTCTAGGTCAATCAGATATCTTCTGCTCTTCCAGATAATGTCAAGCTCACGATAAAGGGATGACAGCTAGTCAAAGTTTAGTTCTCTAAAAAGGTACAAGTGGGAACCATTAGGGTGGACCAAAAATTCGACTTTCGATTTTTGGTGCTACCCCCCCCCCCCCCCCATTTTTTTCGTTTTCCGGAAAAAGAAATTCCGTAATTTTTTTTTCAACGTTAACCCGTGCCTCCCGGATTT
>CAKNXH010060671.1:1721-25914 GCA_932178445.1 Andricus quercusramuli
ATTTTTGTTAAAACTTGATTTTTTTGTTAAAAATTCATCAGTTCAATGCTGTGAATTGAAGAATTAATAAAAAAACTTATCAATTTTTAAAATTATTTGTTCTTAAGCAACTCGAATTTTTCCTACAATTTTTTGAAAATCCTGCAAAAATATAAATTACCTGAAAATCATCCTAATGCTTTTTTCAAAATTTTCGGAATTTTCAAACATTTGCATTCTGTTTCAAATGTTTAAAATTTTTTCACGTTTTAAATTATTTTAGAATCTTTTCAAAACTTCTAAATATATTTGAAACTGACTGCATTAGCATCCAAATTAATAATTGTTCAATTTTCATAAATTAATTAAATTTATTTCCAATCTTCTTTAATTTTGCTCTTAATATTAATTTTTCGAAATAAAAAATCATTTAAAATTTTCTCAGCAAACTTAAGAATTAATTTGTTTCCTCAGAAGATTTAAAGATCCTTAAAAAGCTTCAAAATTTTATTTCGAAATCTTCTAAAATCTGAATTTAGTTTTTTATTTTTCGAAATCTTTTCCAGTTTTAAATTAAGATTGGATCTTTTCAAAACTTGTAAATATCTTTTAAACTAACTCGAATTTTTATTTTGAAATTAATAATTGTTCAATTGTTATTTATGCATCAAAATTCAATGATTTCACTTACATATTAAAAATTTGTTGAATGGAACTATTAAAATTGTACCGTTTAAAGTTTAAATTTAACATTCTGAAATATTAATGATTCAAGGCTTTCTATTTCAAATAATTAAGTTTAAAATTGTTTAGTTTTTAATATTTGATTGATAATTGCTCATTTCAAATAAACTAAAAAATACGAATTTTCAAATAAAATGATGAATTTTCAACAAAAAATTAAGTTTCAACTGATCAGTTAAATTTTCAACAAAATAGTTAATTTTCAGATATTAAAATTTATTTTTAACCAAGAAAAACGAATTTTCAACTGAAATTATAAATCTTAAATACCAAAAAAAGAACTTTTAAGACAGTATTTCCACTTTCAACCAAGGAGTTAAATTTTCATCGAAATAGTTTAATATCCAGTAAAAGAAAATTATTTTCTACAAAAAAAAAAACAAACGAATTTTCAACCAAACAAATGAACTTTTAAGAAAGTACTTGAAATTTCAATGAAGGAATTGAATTTTCAGCAAAAATATTTTAATTTTAAATCAAATATAGTTAGATTTAACCAACAAAAACGAATTTTCAACAAAATACTTGAATCTACTACCATAGAAGGTTAATTTCCAACCAAACAGATGTAATTTTAACAAAAAAAAAATTATTTTCTACCAAAAAAGACGAATTTTCAACAACATACATAAGTTTTCAGCAGAATAGTTACATTTTCTACCCAAATTGTTCAATTTTCGAGCTAAAAACACGAATTTTCTACAAAAAAGTTGAATTATCAAGAAAAAAGTTAATTTTCAAAAACAAAGTCTGTTAGTTAAGAAAAAAAAAAGTCAATAAAATTGTAGAATTTTGAAGTTAAAAAAGAATTTTTTGAATTTAAAATTGATCTTTTTTTGGTAGAAAATTAATCTGCTTGGTTCAAAATTAGTTTTTTTTATTATTTAAAATTAAGTTTTTAACTGGAAATTTAACTATATCATTGTGGTACAATATTGATCTTCTTGGTCACTAATTCTCGTTTTTGATTGAAAATGTAACTATTAGGTTAAAAATTCCATTCAAATTAATATATTTAATTGAAAATTCATGTATTTTCTTCAAAATTATTCTTTTTCGTTGGTTGAAAATTAGTGTTTTTATTGGTAATTAAATTCTTCACTAAAAATTTAACTGAATTTTTATTTGCTTGAAAAACTTATTTCTCTAACTGGAAATTGAGCTGTTTTATTTTTTTGTTGAAAATTGATCTTTTAGAGTTGAAAATTCATCTATTTTGTTAAAAATTTGTCCTTTTTGGTATAAAATAAACCTTTTTAGTTGAAATTTCCTTTAAAAATTAGAATATTTGGTTGAAAATTCATGTATTTTGTTAAAATTTATTCTCCTTTGGTAGAAAATTAGTTTTTAAAAATCGAAAATTAATAAAAACATTAACTATTCCATTTTTCGTCGGCATTTCTTTTGTTGATAGATATTTAATCTTTTTTGTTAAAAATTCATCTGTTTGGTTGAAAGTTTAACTATTTCGTTCAAAATTTCTTTTATTTGGTTAAACACTTATTTCTCTAACTTAATAATATACTATTCTTTTTTTTGAAAATATCTGTTTTTTGGTTGAAAATTCATCCATTTTGTTAAAAGTTGTCTCTTTTTGGTAGCAATATAACGTTTCTGGTTGAAAGTTTAACTATCAGGTTGAAAATTCCATTAAACATTAAAATATTTGGTTTAAAATTAATGTATTTTTTTATAATTCCGTTTTGATAGAAAATGAAATTTTCGGTTAAAATTTAATTTCATTGGTTGAAAATATTTTTTTTATTGAAAATTAATGTTTTTAACTGAAAATATAACTGCTCCATTCCTTTGAAGTCCATTGAAACTTTTTAAAGCTCTTTAAAATAAATTTCAAAAGACCCTAAAGTATTAAAAATTCTTTAAAACCGTTGGAAATCCCTTGAAACTTTTCAAAACTCTTGAAAATTCTTTGGAATTTGCCAAAATTATCCTAAAATTTTCAAAATCTTTTCGAAATCCTTTAAAAAATCCTTTAAATTTTGTAAAATACCCTAAAATCCCTAAAATCCTTGAAATTCCTTTAATTTATGAATTAGATTAAAAATTATTCGGAATCTTCGAAAATACCCTAAAATATTTCAAATCCTTTTAAATCTTTTTGCAATCGCTTGAAATTTTTTAAAGCTCTTGAAAAATATTTGGAATTTTTTAAAATACCTAAAATATTTAGAAATCTTTTTAAATGATTGAAATCTCTTAAAAACTTCTGGAAATAAAAAAAAAACACCTAAAATCTATAAAATTCTATTAAATATCTTTAATTATTTAAACAAGTTAAAAATTCCTTGGAATATTTTTAAAAACCCTAAAATATTTAAAATCCTTTAAAATCTTTTTAAAATCGCTTGAAACTTTTTAAAGCTCTTGAAAATGTCTTTGAATCTTTTAAAATAACCTGAGATATTTTAAATCCTTAAAAATCTGTTGCAATCCCTTGAAACTTTTGAAGCTCTCAAAAATTCTTTGGAATTTTTAATATCATAAAATCTTTAAAATATTTTGAAATCCCTTCAAAATTTCTTAAAATTTTTAAAAATAACCTACAATCTCTAAAATTCTTTCAAATATCTTCAAATCATTGGAATAAATTAAAAATGGCTGAAACTATTCAAAGCTTTTGAAAATTCTTTAGAATTTTTAAGAACATCCTAAAATCTTAAAAAAAGTTTGAAATACCTTCAAATTATTGAAATAAATAAAAAATGGCTTGGAATCTTTTTAAATATCCTAGAATATTTCAAATATCCTTCCAAATATTTTGCAATACCTTGAAACTATTTAAAGCATTTGAAAATTCTTTGTAATTTTTGAAAATATCTTTAAATCTTAAAAAATATTTCGGAATCCCTAAATACCTAAAATCTGTAAGATTTTTTGAAATCTCTTAAGATTATTGAAATCAATAAAAAATTCCTTGGAAACTTTTAAAACACCCTAACATATTTCAAATCCTTTAAAATCTATTGCAATACCTTGAAACTATTTAAAGCTTTTAAAAATTCTTCGGAATTTTTGAAAACATCCTAAAATCTTCAAAATATTTCAAAATACCATGAAATTATTGAAATCTCTGAAAAATTCCTTGAAATTTAAAAAAAAATTACCTGAAACCTCTAAAATTCTTTGAAATCTCTTAAAATTATTGAAATGAATTAAAAATTCCCGGGAAACTTTTAAAATACCCTAAAATTTACAAAATTGTTTAAAACATTTTGAAATCCTTTCAAATGATCTAAATTTCTTAAAATGATTAAAATCAACTGAAAATTCCTTGGAAACTTTTAAAATATATTAAAATATATAAAATCCTTTAAAATATTTTCCAATACCTTGAAACTTTTTACAACTTTTGAGAATTATTTGAAAATTTTTGAAATATCCTAAAATCATTGGAATTTTTGAAAATATCTTAAAAATACTTTGAAATCCGTTGAAAATATTAAAATCTCTTAAAAAATCTTTGAAATTTTTTCAATAACCTAAAATCTCTAAAATTCTATGAAATACCTTTAATTATTGAAATAAGTTGAAAATTCCTTGGAATTTTTAAACATACCCAAAAATGTTCAGAAATTATTGAAATCTTTTAAAAATTCCTTAAAATTAAAAAAAAAAAAATACAGAAAACATCAAAAATGCTTTTAAATCTCTGAAAACGATTGAAATCAATTAAAAATTCCTGGGAAACTTTTAAAATACCCTAAAATATACAAAATTCTTTACAATATTTTGAAATCCTTTCAAATTATATAAATTTCTTAAAATTATCAGAATGAATTGAAAATTCCTTGGAAACTTTTAAAATATCCTAAAATATATAAAATCCTTTAAAATATTTTGCAATACCTTGAAACTTTTTACAACTTTTGAGAATTATTTGAAAATTTTTGAAATATCCTAAAATCATTGGAATTTTTGAAAATATCTTAAAATCTTAAAAATATTTTGAAATCCGTTGAAATCTCTTAGAAACTCTTTGAAATTTGTTCAGTAACCTAAAATCTCTCAAATTCTATGAAATACTTTTAATTATTGAAATAAGTTGAAAATTCCTTGGAATCTTTTAAAATACCCTAAAACATTAAAAATACTTTTGAATCTTTTTGCAATCGTTTCAAACTTTTTAAAGCTTTAAAAAAATTATTCAGAATTATTCAAAATACCCTAATTTCTTTCAAAATCTCTTCAAATTATTGAAATCCCTTGAAAATCCCTTGCATTTTTTTTAAATACCTGAAACCTCTAAAATTGTTTGAAATCTTTCAAAATTATTGAAATTAATTATAAATTCTTCGGGATTCTTTAAAATAGCCTAAAATCTTTAAAATAGTTTGAAACCCCTTCAAAATTCGTGGAAATTTTTTAAAATACACTAAAATTCTGTGAGATATCTTTAATTATTTAATTTGAACTTAGGATTTTGTACCCATATGATAAAAGAAGTTTTTAACAATGAATGAAATCCCCGTTTTTGGAAAAAATCCTCTTTTTTAACAAAAATTGTTATCAATTATTATCATAAATTATTGTTAAATCATTCATTTTTTAAAAATAACTCTTTAGAGTTCTCGGATAAATATAGTAAAACTTTGAGGTTAGGTTCGCATACTTTTCTTTAAAAACCGCAAAAAAGGCCAATTCCTTTTTTTTTTACTTACGTCAAATGGATTAGCGACATTTTTTGGAGCAGGTAGAGCTTCGACTTTCAAAATTCTGTGATACGTAGGTTCAGAATATCGCTGAACAAATTTATTTCGAACAAAAATTCTGCCGACTCCGAAATTCTTCAAATTTCCTACTATTTCCCACAAAGTTTTACCCCTAAAGTCGTGCGTGCGTCCAATATATTTTATGGGCATTTTTTCTTATTCAGAAAACTACAGAAAGCTGTTATATTTGAATTAAAACTTTAAATTTGTAATACAAATTTGATTTCTTTGATTCTGACGATTATCATAACATTCTTGGAGGTTATGTTATGTTTTGCTATCAGGTATTTCAGGTGCTTCCAATTCGACTACCCAACTGCACTGCGCATGCGTCGCATTGACAGTCTCATTGGCTGTAAATGGCGCGCTGTTTTAAGACGATTATACGCGTTAAGCAAATTTTTATTATAAATCATCATTGTGGAAATAAAAACAATCAATTTTCAGATCACAAAATAGTCTTTCAGAGTGCAAGGTGGAATAATTATTCTATTGTACTCTTCAAAAATAAATTATTGGATTTAAATTCAAAGAAAGGAATGCCTTCTTTCACCAATGTGAATTTTAAATCATTCATAATATTTTGTTGTATTTTATAATCATTATGTATTGTGGAAAATTGATTTGCATATTTAATCATTCCAAATAAGCGCGCGATCAAGAGCCAATGAAGCAGCTGGTGCAACGCATGCGCAATGTTTTGTCACATGCATTTGGTATTATTGCTTGGCCCTCCGCAAGATTATGAACTTTTAGAAAAAATTCGAATAAGTTTGAGGAATATTTGAAAGTTTGGAAAAGATACAGAAATAATTTTAAACTTAAAAAGATTTCAAGAAATTTAAAACAAAATGTACATTTTTCAAGATTACGAACAAAAAATTTAGAAACTTTTTAAGAATTTTGAAATGTTTCAAGAGAATAAAAGATTTTCCGAAGATCACTGGAAAAATTTTAAATGATATTTTATTTAAAAAAATGTATTTTAAGAAAATAATTGAAAAGATTTCAAAACTTTTCAAGAAGTGTCAATCATGTCAAAAAAGAAACTGGAAATTTTAAGGCAATTTTTTTAATTTTCGGTAAAAATTCCATCTATTTTAAAAGATATTTAGAAGTTTTCAAACAAATTCACGAATGATTCAGACTTTGAAAATATTTCAAAAAGCTTAAAACGAAATGTAGATTTGTGAAGAAGTTCGAAATAAATGTTTGAAGTTTTAAAGGATTTTGAAAGGTTTCAAGATAATAAAAAATTTTTCTTCGGAATTTTGAAGTGATTCTTCATTTAAAAAAATCGAAAATTTCAAAAATTTTTAAAAACGAATCTGGAAGATTTCAAGACGATTTTAGGAATAATAAATTCGAGTACGTTTAAAAGATATTTAGGAATCTTACAAGTTTCTATGAGATTAAAACGTTTTAAAATTCAAAAAGATTTTCGAGAATCGTAAAAATATTTTAACATTTTTTTCAAGCTGGAAAAAGTCCTAAATACCTTTTAAACTGCTTCAAATTTTTTCTAGAATTGCATCAAGTTCTGTGAATAACGAAAATGTCTTAGAACTTGTCTGGACACTTTTACGACATATCTGAAAGCTTCAAAAACATTTTTGAATTTTCTTGAGCAAACTTGGAATGTTATATGTATATAACTATAAACTCTGAAAGAAGCACGGATGAAGGCATTTTGTCAATTATTTGA
This sequence comes from Andricus quercusramuli, assembly GCA_932178445.1. Classification (NCBI taxonomy): domain Eukaryota; kingdom Metazoa; phylum Arthropoda; class Insecta; order Hymenoptera; family Cynipidae; genus Andricus; species Andricus quercusramuli. The sequence continues at coordinate 8,880 of CAKNXH010060671.1, forward strand.
AAAGTTATTTTTCAAATAGTGCCGATATTAATGTCTTTTCGAAATTTGACTTGTTCCATACGTTTTACCAAAATATTTCATACACCAGAAAAAATATTAAATTTCTTTTAAATGTTTATTTAGGCTTTACATAATATACTGCACCATGTAAGCAACAATTTTCGCAATAATGGTAATAAGTTTGTCCGATTTTTATTATACATTTCGGGAAAACAGTGAAATGTGCACCAATTTTGCAATGTCCTCTTAAAAAATTGACAAAATGATTTCATCTTAAATCATCTTATCGCGATTTCTGATAGCAATATAGTTTTGATTAATATTTATCACATTAGTATGTAATTGAAGTAGATAAGCTAAGCGGGTACACAGTGGCCTGTTTGAGAAACTTTTGTTTTGAGCAATCAATGAAACTGAGAGAAGCGTATTCTTAGACATTATTTTTCTTCAACATTGGTTCAGGCTCTTTACCATAGTAGACTATTGCCTCAAAGTCAGGCAGAGCCTGAAAGTTTGCATACATCTCATATAGTAGCGCAAACTGATTATGGCCAAAGTCCAGATTCAAATTACCGTACGGATAGTACTGTGCAATGAGGAATACCTTGACAATGGTTATATTCCTATGATCGAAACGATTAGCATATGTGGCCAGCCTATCCTTTCTATCTGGCTGGAAACACAGTATAATGTACAGTGGTTTTTCTAACTAAGTTGACGTTTTCACAGTCCATATTTGTCTTGAGGTGGTGGGAAGCAGGGTGTCTTCATACAATTCCTATGAGCGAAGACTCATGGTTGTGAGAAAATCTTTTTCAATAAAGTTCAGCAACTGTATCTATTGCTGATCTGAAGCCATTACATATGGCATCATCCACTCCACTTTGTGAATCAAGATCTTGAATTGCTCTTCATTTTCTGGCTGTTGTCGTGCCTGAACAATGGCATTTAAGTCACTGCGCGATCTTATCAGGACAAGTTCGCCCTTTGCGTTTACACCGATTTTTCGATAGTCCTCAGCAAATCCTAGGATCATACTGAGTGGGATAGTGAAATCAATGTACACCTCAGCATTGCTGAGACGTTTTGTTCCTTCCGGGATGTCGAGCCATCCTGCATTATACTCCATAAAATTAATTTGTCTAGGGGTGAGTGAGACGTAGTTTTCCATGGTGCTAGTGAGATCGGCATTCTTGAAACGATCAATCTCAATACCATTGAGTTCATGGGAAACTTCATCAAACAGATAGTAGATGCCATTTCTCAATGGTGTTGTACCAGTAACAGCTGTAACTCCATCAGGCCTTGTTAATCTTCCGCAGTGAACACTTGCTGGTAGTATACACAAATCTTGATGCTGGACAGCAATTCAATTTCATCGCTATTGTTGAATGATGATAAGGCATAAGGCTGATGTGCGTGAATCTCACAGTGAGCTATGGACTCATTAAAGCTCACTGGTGATTGAATGTTTAGTATTTCTTCCATTTTTGCTGCAACAAAAGGAGATGATGAATATCTTGAATGGACGCTTCAGTTTCTTTTTCTACGAGGTTTTGATCTTCAGAGTCAGCTGCGTCAGAAAGAGCACGTTCTGAGATGTTAGCGTGTTGCGTGCTGCTTGAGAACTGGCTTGCATTTGACATGTTGACGCTCTTATATAGACTCCTTTGCGATTGTACATGATACGCATTATGCTGATTTGATGTGTAGTCATATTGTTATAACCTCTCCTCGGAAATTCGGTATGAGGTTCTTTTATTTGCTTTGATAAAATTGAAACAGTATTCTGAGTAAATTATAAAATAGTTTCTTATTCTGAATGCTCCAATAATTACTGGAATATTTCCTATTTTGTTTTAGTTATAAGATTTGAAATATAGCTCTCCTGTAATTTTAACAAGAAAATTAATTAATTGCAAGTGAAATATTCGTAAAAAAAGAATTTAATTTAATTGCAAGTAGAATTTAATTAATTATCGAGGCATTCAGAATTTTAAACTCACATGTAAATGCATAAGGTACAGCTTTAAAAGTGAAGACACAAGGTAATTCTCAATCAATTGTATCAGAACAACAGTATTTTAAATGATGAAAAAGCTTAGTTTTCATTCTGAATGCTTCAATAATTACTTAAATATTTATCAGTTTGTTTTGAGTTACAAGATTTTGAATATAAATTTAACTGGCAGTAGAATTTAACTAATTATTAAGGCTTTCAGAATTCAAAAACTAACTTTTAGATGCTTAAAGTACCGCTACAAAAGTAAAGAAATGTAATAGTTTTCAATTAAGTGCATCAAACACAGTATTTTGAATTGCGAAAAAACTTGTTCCTAATTCTTAATGCTCCAATTATTACTTAAATATTCTATATTATCTATTGTACTCTATCGAAAACAGTATTTTGAATAGTAAAATAACGTGTTTCTAATTCTGAATGCTCTAATAACTGCTTACATATTTTCCATTTTGTCTTATTTATTCGCAAGCCTCTGAATTATAATTCAAGTACGAATACAATTGCAGTCAAAAGGAATTTAATTAAACTGCAAGTGGAATTTAATAAATTACTGGAGCATTTAGAATTTAAAAACAAACATTTAAATACGTAAAGTACCGCTAAAAGTACAGAAACGTGATAATCTTTGATGAAGTTTGTCAAAAACTGTAATTTGAATGACACGGTGAAAATATACGGATGATCACGTTTTGGGACATTGTCAATAATATGCTTGAGGAGCTGAGAAATAATGACTGTTATTTTCGTTAAAAACAAAGTGAGTTTTTCCAAGTGTTTCCTGAAAAATATCCCCGGAGACTTTTTTAAAAGTTATATTTGTGTGAAAAGAATTCGTAATATGAGCAAGGGATTCCAATAGTGATTGAAATAGGAAAGTGATTACCCATCTTATCTCCCTCTACCTTCCAGGAATATAGAGGCTCAAGGTTGCCAGAGACCAGGGAATGATCGATAGCAGATTTCGATTGATCAGGCCGAGAAAAGCGGGTGGGAGATCCGACATTTAGAATAATGAGGTTGGAAACTAGAACTGAAGTATTTAATTTATTTCCAGCTGGGCTGGCATTATCACATCCTCAGGACTGGTGGTGACAATTGAAGTCTCCGCCTATAAACACAACTTGGAAGTCATCAGAGAATGAGTCGAAGAAGGTGCTCCAATTTATGGCGTTAACTGGAACTCTAGGATTTATATAGATATTATTGATCAATAATCCACCCCAAATAGAGCAAATAGAAATAGCCAAGGTGTCTAATTGGTTAGGAATTTCGGGAATTTTTGATCCAGAAAACACAATTGGGATCCGATGCGCTGCGATACACCATCTGGTGGCAGAATTTTAAACATTCAACTCCAGGTAGATTTTGACAGATCGCATGGGCAATCGCAGAAAAATACTGTTCATTCAAAAATAAACAATAGATAATGCTTAAAAATTGATTTAAAATCAAGGCAGAAGTTTATTTTGTTATTTAACAATTTCTATTATGGAATTTTCCCCGCGAAAAACAAAAAGCAAAGAGTTTTGCTGCGTATTTGGCTGTTCGTCTAGAGCGCGAAAATATGAAACGCTGTTATTTTTCCGTTTTCCTAAAGTCGATGTATCACTTGTGACAATTAAAAATACGTTTGGAAAGCCCAAAAAGATTGATCAGCGCATAGCTTGGAAAATGCATTAAAAATGGCAAAACCTATAACTGACACCATATGGTAGTTTGTTCCTTGCACTTTAAAAGCGAAGATTATTACTGTTCTGGCTCAAGTAAATATTCGTTAATATGTCAGATGAAATAAATTGAAGTATTCATAAATGATAATATTTTAAATTATTAATACAAAACATAATAATTATATTCCATTTTTTATAATTATTCGTCAAGAACCTTAACCTCAAAAGAGCAACATCTTGTTTTTAATTGATGATGACCGATTCCATATTAAATCATGCAGAGAGGTCCAGATTAGGGTTTTATAATAAATTTACCTTTAAAAATATAATTCTTCAATGAAAATAAAGAGATACGTATTTCGTACTTTAGCCGACAACAAAATTATCTTACCAATTAGGACCTAATGAAGTTAACCTTCCATTTTAAGTTGTTTAAAATTTCTACAAAAAGTCCTTTACACTTTTTAAAGGTTACATTCCATCGACTAAATATTTACTTTGTTAATTATTGCTGCCTCTGCACTCGATGCCTTCGATTTCACTGTCGATTTTCTTCATTTTTGAAAAAAAATATCCGTTAAACATGTTTTCTATGTGCAAAAAGTACACGATCTCCTAGAAAGATCACTTATTTTTCAGTAAATTATAGTAACACTCAATAAATTTTAAGTTTTGTTGTACTATATAAAAATTTAATTCGATTGCTTTCAAAATTGTAATTCTAAACAACTTTGCGATCTCTCCGCATGATTTGAAATAGAATCAGTCTGATAAGGATCCTTCAGGATTTTTCATTTTTGAAATATTTGTAATAATTTGTAAGGTAAACGTCCCAGTAATCGTGACCATAAGAGATTTCATCGACTTCAAATATTTAGAAAATTGTTTTTGTAGGATTATTTGAAAAATGATTGGTACTGATTGAAGCATTACACATCCTAGAATATTATAAAAATTGTTCTTACATTATATTTAATATTACTTTTTATTTATAAACAACTAAAAGTCAAAAAGCACCGATGTCCCAGTTATCGTGATTTCCAAATCTGTCATGTACTAGTAATCGTGAGTCGTTGTCCCAGTCTTCGTGAAAAAGGTTAAGCTTTCTTGAAATCAGTTTTTAGCAATTTGGAGGTGTATTTTAAGTGTATTTTTGTTTTTTTTACTATACTCTAATGAAATAAAAGATGTATTGTTAATTTTATATTGATTGAGACCTCTGTGATGAAAGCCGTCGAAACAACCTCAAAATTGAATCTTCTGATAGTTATAATAAGTCTGATGGACTCTATGAAAATTAATCATAATGAAAATGAATTTTCTTTTAAAATGTTTAGTTTTTATTTCAGTTAAAAAGATTATCGAACAAAATTAATATGTTATTCATAAGAAATAAAGTGGTCACAAAAATAAGTCGAGATAAATATTTATGAGAATTTTTATCACGATAAGTAATAACGACAATGCTGAAATTCTTTTATAATACTGAATATTATAATTAAAAATCATTAACATTTTAAGTAACTAGATGTAGCACACGAAATTTGATCAAATGCAGTGGCTAAAAAAATGAGGCTATTTTCTGTTTACGTTGTCACAATATTAAAACTATCAATAATTATATATCTATTACACATTTTTTTTTATATAATGCAGTATAGATTAATGTTATCTAATGAAAAATTACTCAATAAATATTAACTTCACCGAAGAATGATAATAAACTCAAAAATTGATAATGAAATCTCTAAACTCATTCAAATATTTTACATCACCTTTTTTCAGTTTTAAGCACTAATTTATATTACGATTACTACTCACAGTAATAAGTCAGTTCTCCGGTTTCATTTCATACCTCTTTGAAATTAATTAAATTATTATTTGTAATTAAATATGGAAATAAAATTTTGACAGAGTCGTCCTAGTCTTCGTGACAGGTCACGATTACTCGAGCAACTATGCTTTTGAAATGTCCCTATAATCGTGACCGATATTTCCTGAACGAGAAGGTACTAAATTAAGATTTTACTTTATTTTATGAAACAAAAATTATTTTTTATTACAAAAAAATTATTTTCGTCCCGATAAACTAATTTCTTGACATAGTAAAAGCTTAAGTAAAGAGACGCCTTTCCTAACCAAAATGTTAAGCTATTTTCAACGTTTCGTGATTCATCGCCACCGGCAATACAAATGAATTTTTTTTACCCATGTGCACTATTTGTATAAAAAAACTAATTTGGTTTCCACAACAAGCATTGTTCAACCTTATTTAAAAATATTTTAGGATTGTATTTTTATGCGGAAAATACTTAATTCTGGCGTTTACACCACAAAACTCACGATTACTGGGACCGTCCCGATTACTGGGACATCTACCTTAATGATTTTCGCACGTTACCTAGGCTTCTATTCAAAATCTACCTGGAATAGCGGCCATATTGAAATTATGGCGACGGTGGCGCACCCAAGAATTCAGATCCCAATATCATTTCTAATGGCAATGATAATACCACCACCAAAATTGATGGAGCGATCTTTTCTAATAATGTTAAATTTCCTTAGAAAAAATTTATTTTTATCTTTTAACCATGTTCCATTTAATAAGATAATATCGTAGTTGTGAATGATTTTTTCCAAGAATCCTTTTTTGTGGATTATGCTACGGCAGTTCCATTGTCAAATTCTTAGTTTTTCTAGATGACCCATTATTGATAAATAAAAAAGCTTAAGGGTTCGAGGCGGTGATAATCAGATTCTGATTATTAAGCAGAGGACTATTGAGTTGACCTAAAAGTCCACTGCTGAGAAGAGATAAGAAAGGTGCAAAGCGTTGGAGGAGATTCATAAGAGATGAAATACACCATTTCCTTAACGTCTTGGCTTTCAAACCCGCCGGGGGGGGGGGGGGGGTAGGACGATTTTTTGATAGGCATCATTTCCGAAAGGGTTATGAGAACGAGAGTAAAGATGAGAGAAGGATTGGGATGGCGTTTCCTTTTTCTTCTGTGAAGACGGAGGAGAAAGCGGGGTTGAGGCTCTAGAGTGGGCCTTGTCGAGTCACACGAGCGGGCGCGCGCCGCACCGTGTGCGGCTAATCAAAAAATCGATTTATTCAGACAAAAAGCGCGTTTTGTTCATCTGTGAAGGGATCATTTTGAAGAAAAACATTATTCTGTAAAAATCGCAATTTATTCGGAAGCTTTGGACCGCAATAAACACTTAACATTTAACATAAACACGCACCTCAGTACGTGCGGTGGAGGTAGGCACGAGACCAGGCGCGTGCGTCACTCCGTGCGGCGGATCTCGACTGCTGAATTTGACAGACGGAACGCGACTGATAACATTTTTTTTTGGTGAGTTCTCTGCATGCATATCTATCGAAAATAGTGTGAACTAGGATTACATCTTGCCCTCAAGGCATTTACCGCTTTTCTTCCCATCGAAATTCAAACAATTCTGGTTGAGCCGCACGCAGTGCGGCTACGCACCCGCCAGAAGGTTAAGGGTCTTGTGTAAGATTTTGCCTACGTTACAAGGGTCCATAGGATTTTCTTCATCAGAATCAACGTCGATAATGTAGGGCCTCTATTGGAGCGAGAATATCTATTTTTGAGCCTGGGCGACCGAAGGGAGTTTGGTGTTGAGTTAGACTCGATGTGTCTGACCTTGCTGGTGATGATTGAGTTGTTAATCTCTTCAATTTCGTGGCTTTTCCTTTTAATAGCAAGACTCCTTTTGACGGTAGTGAGGGGAGGATTTTGATTAGAAGGATGAGGATTGGGAAAACCCTTGATTTCCGCACCCTCGGAAGTTTCATTCGTTTCCATATTTTCGTTAAATACGATATTTTGAAGGTTATGAGAGTTAGGGGCCCAGCCTGCGTGGAGTTATACTCAGTTTGAAGGCCTTCCATGCCCAAGTTCAATACATCCTGATTAATTTTACCATCAGTAATGTCCCCATCCACAGACCCCATGCTCAGAAAAACACGCAGGCCGCAAGCGACCGGCACAACAGAGAAACACCCACCTGAACTTTGTGAGAAGATAACAGGAATCAAAACAGAATCAATAGACTCTTCTGGTAGGAAAAGCTTCCTTTCTTCAAAACTAAGTCAGCAGAATACTCCAATGACACAGATACAATCTCCCGAACATAACCTCTTCACTGACACTTTACCGCCCAGCCGCGAAGACCGCGCACGATGACAACGCGCAACAAACTCTCCTTTTCCACTTGATCTCAATTCTCTGTGATGGGCCAGTCCTGTGATGGTGACTAGGCCTCGTATTTCTCCCACATTTCATCATCTGTGTGCACAGGTCCCCACTATCTTGCGAATAGGATTTGTTTCTTCGGCGACACTTCCCCTTAAGTTACTGGCCTTTGCTGGGTGTTGTATTACCTGCCTCGTAGGGGTTATCAGCTTTTCTCTTCCGCCTGTTCCAATTGGGCCTCTTTGTCTTATGGATAGAAAGTCGAGTCTTTTGATGTTGAGGGTTGAGATTCACTTTTTCTCACTTGTCACAGCCACGGAACTCAGCATTTTCATTTGTTTCTTCATTGGTTCTGTAGACACAGTATTTTTATGTTTAAATTTTATGTGTTCGTACCTTCCTTGATCTGTTCCTACACACTGTTTTCTTGTGTCTATGATAATGGGGACTGTGTTTACACCAGTCAGGGTTGTCCCTGGTGGACGGAATGCACGTTCTCGCGGATTTGTTATTATACGAGGTCGTGCGCTTCTAGTAGGATATGCTGATCGTTTGATGAATATGATATCTCCTGATCCACCGCGTCCCAAGCACTGAATTTCGAAACTCCGAGTAGTATCTTGCTTCTCACACTGAGTGGCTATCTCCGGCATTGTGTACTTGTTGGTGTCAAGTATGCGACTAATTGAGACGCTTTAGCTTCGTGTTTAGTGCGGTGTCGGTTGTCCTCTTCCCACTCCTTACCGGATAGCGTCCCCTTCCTCCCTCTGATATTTACGCAAATCGTCTGCATGGTACCGCCCTCTTATTTTCCCTGTCGTAGGCTCTTGCAAGATGTAAACATTGCTGCCTGTTGTATTCTCTTTACTATTTTGGTCCTAATTGTCTTGCGAATCATCTTGATTTGTTCGTTTCTGTTTACATGATCTTCTTGTGGTCTGTTGGGTATCAATTTTTCCCACCATATCGTCGGTTTTCTACCCCACATCGCTTCATAGGGCATGACTCTCGTAGTTTCATGATAGGACTCCTTGATAATTGTTTCAATGTTTTCGATTTTTTCGATCATTCGGATTTCTCTCTCTGCAAGTGCCTGTGCCCATTTTTTGCTAGTGAATTGAGTTGCCGGTCAGAAATTATCTTTTCGGGTTTCTCAAATGTCTCGATGAAATTATCCAACTTTTTATTGGTCGTTTCACTCTTAGCTTTTCTTAGTGGATAAAATGTTACATATCTTGTAAATGTATCTAATAATACGAGTATGTATTCGTTTCCGAATTTCGAAGAGGTTAAAGGTCCAAAGAAATGTAATGATATTAATTGTAAAGGTTTCTTTGGTTGTACATGTTGCTACAAAGCTTGTGAAGCTGTTGATATTTTATTTCGCTGGTATGAGTCGCACATGCTCAGCATGTGTCGTACATACCTCGCGAATTGAGGATAGTAGAAACACTCGTGCAGTATTCTGTGTGTTTTGTCAGCCCCACAATGTCCGTATATGAAATGATAATCCCACGTCAGTTGCTTTATAAGATCCTGTGGCACAAAGACTTGATGATCTGTCTCATTTTTGTGGTAAAAGATACCGCAATTACGTGCGTATAGCTCTCCAGAATTACGAAAAATTACTTCTTAAAGTTGGTCCGGAAAAACTTATTATTAACTATATTATTCCAGGTATCTTGCTGCAGGAGAAAGCATAAGCTTTCTTTCAAAATAAATTCGTATTGGCATTCCAACAATTGTCACGAGTATTCAGAATGTACTGAAAACTTTGTGGGATAAATTGCGCGTGGAGGTACTAAAAATGCCTGGAACTCCAGAAGAGTGGCAAACTTATTATTGATGACTTTGAACCAGAGTGGCAATTTTCTCACTGCTGGACGGGGGTAGGGATGGTAAACTTGTTGTTATGACGGTAAAGTTACTCTACATTACATCTTACTATTACATTACACCCCCAAGTCAAGGCGTTAATAACCGTGCCGAAGACTGCGTGGCACCAGGGCGTGGTGTTCCAAACGGTGTCTCTAGGATACCAGGTCGCCTCCTAGAGTATGCAGACCTTACCGCCGCATGCAAAGCTCTTCGGGGGTGGACCTATACTTCCCTAGCTACTCGTGGGAATAAAATGAAGAAGCAACAAAACCTACATTGAAGTATGTGTGAGGAGTTGGGAGGAGAACTGGATGTGGTGGAAGATCTTGACAACAGTCAAAAGACGCAGGCTAAGCTTGATCTTGTGGAAGCATATAGATGAAAGAAGTTGAGACAAAAAGTCCTGGATGATTTGAAGGGTGTGCTGAAGGGAATGCAGGATGTCTGCGACACGAAGCGCAACATGTTCATGCCAATCAGGGAAAGATTGGTGAGGCACAGCGTGCAGTGAGAGACCTGGAAGACTCCATAAGCTATGGTTATTGGTATCTCAAAGATGCCATAAAGAACGTTGGAAAAGACATTGGAAAAAAATATGTCGATTATCAGAAGAAGGCCTTCAGGGGACACCTTAAGGCCTACGTTGAGCTCAGCGAGGAGCTGGCGTCGCGACTAATCCGGACAGGACATCTGAAAGTGGGTTGGATGTCCTGACGCGTCAGAAAGAAGATCAAGGTACTAAAGTGCTACCGTTGTCATGCCTTCGGGTACAGAGCAGCGGGCTGTGCGGGTCCCGACAGGACAAAATTATGTTGGAGGTGTCGCAAAGAGGGCCATACGGCTGCGGCGTGCGATGATACGCTGCGGTGCTACCTCTGCGCCACAAGAGAAGGGAATCCCCGGACCGATCATCTGCCGGGTACCATGAGGTGTGCGACATTCAGAGAGGCAGCCTCATCGAAGAGGTCTCAAGGATGACGCAAACATCTGATGAACATATTAGATGAAATGCTAAGCAGGCAAAGCAGCGGGACGCCGAATCACGGCGTAGAATGCCTATAACTGATGTTCCTGAAGTAATGCGATAGCGGATTCTGGGAACATGGATTTGCAGGAAGGAGGAGGAGAGTTTAGTGGGTATTACCGTTTTTAGGTCGAGTCCCACACTCAGTGCGTAAATGCATTCTCACCTCCTCTACGAAAAAAAACAATTACATTACAATTGTTTTTTTTTCATATAATGCATAATGAACTCATTTGATAAATTATGATTACATTGTATTTCATTTGAATTGCAATTGAATTATCTAGTGTGTTATTATCGAACGTCATGCCACTTTTCAGCATGTCAAAAATGATAAAAAAAGTGTCACGTCTTTCGCAAATAACGCCAAGATTCTGATACAATATTTATAGCATTAGATAGCATTAGATTTTTTCCCTTCGCAGAGGAACTCCTTATCGAAAGACAAATATTGCTGCAAAGACAGAAAGTTTGTTAATTCGCTACATTCTTTGGAAGCATTTTTTAATAGAGGCACACAGGGACGCACTGGGACATCAATGCGGCCCTGGCATTCTGTACCTAAGCGGCCCTTTTCCGGCGTGGCTTTGAAAAAAAAAGGTCATCGAGGTAGGAGCCGATGGACGGCCCACCGGAAAATCTTCCAAATTCCAGATGGCCAGTCCGTGCCTGGAGGCACGTTTGAAATGGTCCCAGTTTTATTAAAAATTTGAATAACTATAAAAATAGATCATTGTAATTTTTAAATAATATAATTTTAGATCCTTCAAAGATGTTCCTTAGTCGTGAAACTAAGTAATTTCTTTGCAGGATTATCAAGCAAATGAATAATAAACTGTTAATATCAGAGAATCGAGTAGAAAAGAATAATGGATGTTTGTTTGGTATGAGTAATTCATTCATTTGTTTTCTTAATAATCTTACAGGAAAATATTGACTAGGCTCATGACGTTAGAGTTCTTAGAAATAAAAATAATATAAATGTTAGTATTCTTTCTATAGATTTTCTAATTCCAATGCGTCGTTCGAAAACTGCATAAAGGGTTCAAAAACTCAAGGTTTCTTTTAAATGGATCCCGATCCATTTGGTGGAACTTGTCTTCTGCGACAATAACTTTTTTTCGAAGAAGACAATTTTTGCAGAATTATTCTATCATTCCAACCTGTTGAATATTGCACACCATATTAATACATACATCATTTTTAACATAATTCCAACATGTAACGATTATATTGCTGATGACCAACCTGGGAAATCGCCTGCTATGTCATTCCATGCTGAGGATACCATGTATGGATTCCTATCCGCTGCTGGAATTTTGACATTCCATAAACATGGTCGATCGCTGACGAGTTCCAGGGATGTTCATAAATCTTGGTCCGAATTCTGGAATACCCCATTTTCATCTATCTCTATCTTTACAGCCTTCATGATTAAAAGGATTGTCTTGGGAATTTTTTATACTTTCCCTTGAGTTTCGTTTGGCATACTATCAAAAACTTGCTGCAGAAAATCTGAACATTACCCACGATTTCCAATTTGTCTAGAAACTGTGTGGTAGCATTTATGTTTATAATCTTCTTTTTAGTAGAATTCGCCTTTACACAGCTCACAGCAAAGGATATTATTTGGCTGAAATGAAAACATACCTTAAATTAAGGAGTTATTCATATATTTTGTTGGTTCGTACACTTTGAAAAATCTAGACCTATAAATCTAGATCTATAAAGTTTCCAGAATGTATGCGGTCGAATACCCACTCAAAGATATTATCAGATATTGTAATCCTAGATGTAGCACCTCACTAGCGTACCTATAATAAGTTCCAAAAACTAGAAAATGTTATTCGTTGAAACAGATGGAGATCGCTACCAGCCTCTTTTTAACCAATGGCAATTGGTTCAATTATTTCCAGCAAACAGGGACTCAAGAATTTCGGTCATTATAAATATATAATAAACATCTCTGTCTTACCGACAGAGCAGTTACGTACTCTCGGGAACTGACCAGTGGCGCCGTCTATCGGTGGCAGCTGTAACTACGTAGTAGTCCCCAGAACCCGCTTAGGTTATCTACTAATTGAGGATAAGTTTGGCACGTGAAAATACATAATTTTTTCACCAAAATAAACTATATTTCTACATAACATTATTTAACGAACTTATTAAAAAACAAACACTCGTCCCCAAATGAGCCTTGGTTGAGATAACTAAATTTCTCAGAATGACTTACGAATTTTGGAACTAGCGTTTTGTTTAAATAAGCAATACGGGAATTCTAGATTAATCTAGACAGCTTATAAGAGTTGACGCCTCTAATATATAAGATAACAATTAAGATAGTATATATTCAATTATACAATATACAAATGAAAAATAAAATAAAAATGTTCATAAATCATACACATTAAGAATCTTCAATAACAAATCCTCAAGATAGATCTATCACGACAAGATGTGCAAAATTTCATGATTTTAAATTGTAAAAATGTATAATGAAAAAGGTTAGCGAATTTTCATTTTAAGAATATTCAAAATAAGAAAATCGTTTTGAATGCAAGTAGAATTTTTAACCTGAACAAAAACAATTTCTTTGAACTAAACAAATTTTTTGGAATCAAAAGAAATTATTTTGAAGTGACGAAATGAAAATTAAAACTAAAGGATACAAAAAAAGTTAAAATGAACGTTAAAATTAATATTCATACTTATTTTAATTTGTGATTATTAGATATAATCTATTGAACTTTAAATGTAAGCATGTATTTCGATTGATGATTACACAGTAAATACCAGAGTTCTCTTTTATCTGGGGTTAGATAAAAACTTTGCAGACAACAAATTTATAATTGTTTACACCGTTCTTATCATAATGAACGCTAATTGAAAATAAACAAGATTATACAATTTTCTCAAATCTTTCATCGAAGTACACCCGCGTGAAAAAAGTTTGCATGGCTCACGCATGGCAATAAACTTGGAAATATCTGGCTAAAGCATGGGTCATGCATGGCAATACACTTGGACATATCTGGCTAAAGCATGGGTCACGGCTGAATGGTAGCATAGCTAAAGCCTTGCTCGTGTCCGTCTTCCATGCTTAGGACACGCTAAACACAAATGAATATTTTCAAGAACATGTAAGGTTGCCAATAATCGACACATCTCTAAATGGTAAGTCCACTACCCGGGTGCATCAGAACGTGCACCAGGTCGTTCAAGACGTCATCTACGAGAACTTTTCCAGAATTTGAATTGTGGCAGCAGCCAAAATAACTACTAATGGTGAGTCGACGATCAGGCTGCTCCGGATCGTGCACCAGGTCGTTCAAGACATCATCTACGAGAACTTTTCCAAAATTTGAATTGCGGCAACAGCCAAAATAACTAACAATGGTGATTCGACGATCAGGATGCTCCGGATCGTGCACCAGGTTGGTTAAGACGTCATCTACGAGAACTTTTTCAAAATTTAAATTGCGGCAACAGCTAAAATAACTATCAATGGTAAGTCGACGATCAGGAGGCTCCGGATCGTGCACCAGGTCGTTCAAGACGTCGTCTACGAGAACTTTTCCAGAATTTGAATTGTGGCAGCAGCCAAAATAACTACTAATGGTGAGTCGACGATCAGGCTGCTCCGGATCGTGCACCAGGTCGTTCAAGACATCATCTACGAGAACTTTTCCAAAATTTGAATTGTGGCAGCAGCCAAAATAATTATCAATGGTGAGTCAACGATCAAGATGCTCCGGATCATGCACCAGGTCGTTCAAGACGTCATCTACGAGAACTTTTTCAAAATTTAAATTGCGGCAACAGCCAAAATAACTACCAATAGTGAGTCGACGATCAGGATGCGCCAAGTCGTGCACCAGGTCGTTCAATACGTCATCTACGAGAACTTTTCCAAAATTTGAATTGTGGCAGCAGCCAAAATAACTAACAATGGTGAGTCGGCGATCAGGATGCTCCGGATCGTGCACCAGGTCGTTCAAGACGTCATCCACGAGAACTTTTTTAAAATTTAAATTGCGGCAACAGCCACACTAAATACCAAGGGTGAGTCGACGATCAGGATGCTCCGGATCGTGCACCAGATCATCCAAGACGTCATCTACGAGAATATTGAAAAATATTAAATTATGGCAACAGCCAAAATAACAATCAAAGGTGAGTCGACGATCAGGATGCTCCAGATCGTGCACCAGATCGTTCAAGACGTGATCTACGAAAACATTGAAAAAATTTAAATTTTGTCAACAGCCAAAATAACTACCAACGGTGAGTCGACGAACAGAATGCCCCGGATCATGCACCAGGTCGTTCAAGACGTCATCTACGAGAACTTTCACAAAACTTAAATTGTGTCGATAGCCAAAATAACTACCAATGGTGAATCGACGATCAAGGTGCACAGGATCACGCACCAAGTAGTTTAGCACGTATTGAATCACATGTTCTGGTAAAATCTTGAACTGGTATGCCTGACACTTGGGTCTTTTCATCTTGAAGAGATAATATAATGATATAATACTGAAGCAATATATCTTCTCTTATTTCAATTAAGTATAAATTACGAAACTGTACTTTCTCGTAGATGACGTCTTGAACATCCTGGTGCATGATCCGGAGCATCTTGATGGTTGACTCACCATTGATAGTTATTTTGGCTGCTGCCACAATTCAAATTTTGGAAAAGTTCTCGTAGATGACGTCTTGAACGACCTGGTGCACGATCCGGAGCATCCTGATCGTCAACTCACCTTTGATTGTTATTTTGGCTGCTGCCACAATTCAAATTTTTGAAAAGTTCTCGTAGATGACGTCTTGAACGACCTGGTGCACGATCCGGAGCATCCTGATCGTCGACTCACCATTGGTTGTTATTTTGGCTGTTGTTGCAATTTAAATTTTGAAAAAGTTCTCTTAGAGGACGTCGCGAACGACCTGGTGCACGTTCTAGTGCACCCGGGTAGTGGACTTACCATTTAGAGATGTGTCAGTTATTGGCAAACTTACATGTTCTTGAAAATACTCATTTGTGTTTAGCGTGTCCTAAGCATGGAAGACGGACACGAGCAAGGCTTTGGCCATGCTACCATTCAGCCGTGACCCATGCTTTAGCCAGATATTTCCAAGTGTATTGCCATGCATGACCCATGCTTTAGCCAGATATTTCCAAGTTCATTGCCATGCGTGAGCCATGCAAACTTTTTTCACGCGGGCATAAATTGATGTTTTTCAATTAATTTGAAAATATATGTAACTTGTAATTTCAAACATTATTGAAGTCAATGTACTATGATACACAAGGCTTCAATCTTTGTCATTCCCCAAAAATTTGCTCATATAATTTTGTTATAAAATGATCGAATATCCATTGGTTGATATATTTTTTATTTTGCACCACTAAGAGCGAAATATGAAGTAGATTTGTTTTAAAAAATGCTAGACTTAAATGTTATTCAAGAGAAATGCTCACAAGATTCCAAATTATGAAACAATTGATGACTTGTCCTAATTTTTTTAGTTATTGAAAAAATAAAGTTTTGTCTCATGCAATTAGTACTATTGTTTGCCACATGGCGTGCAGATATCTTGGATTTCCGCCCACCTGACCTGAAATAACTTATTGAGATCATTAGTTCCGCATTTGGTCGGCGTGCAGCGCTGGTTCTACCCTTTCTCGCAATTGAGATTCATCGTCAAGGATATAAGAATGCTTCTACTTGGAATCACGAATTAATTTGCGAGGCGGTCGCAGCCTGCCGATTGCCATAGCTTTTAATATTCGAGATGTTAATTAACGTTTTCGGACTTACAGAAATAAATAAATGTTTGCTCATATCAGTGCTCACACTTTGGCTCTTCAAACTCACTGCGCAAGCGTCGCACTAGCAGCTTCATTGGATTTTGATCACGCGCTTATTTAAAATGATTAAATATGCGAACCAACTTTTCACAATAAATAATAATCGTAAAGTATAAACAAATATTATGAATGATTAAGAAGTTACATCAGTGAAAATTGTATTCCTTCCTTTGAATTTAAAATCAATTATTTATTTGTAAAGAGTACAATCAAATAATTATTCCCCCTTGCACTCTAGAAAACTATTTTGTGATCTGAAAATACATTGTTATTATTTCCACAATGATGATCGATTAAAAAAATTGATTTACACATGTAATTGTTTGAAAAAGCGCGCCATTT
>CAKNXH010060672.1:1657-12835 GCA_932178445.1 Andricus quercusramuli
CTTCTGTCCAAAGAAAATTTTGTTTATTAAATTACGATAGAAGCATTTTATGGTAATTGGCAAAATTTGGACGTTGGATTCTTGTTTTATTTTCAGGAATTCCATACATTAACTTGAGAATTGGACGTCGAATAGGATTTTGAATTTAATTTTAATCTTACTTAAAATTCCTAAATTAAATATATATATTTATTTATTGAGAAAAATAACCCAAAATGTTCAGAGGAGACAGAAGAAGAATTAAAATACCTAACAGCAGATGATTAATTTCTTATTTTACTAAATGAGAGGATATTTGGAACTGACGAATTCAAAATCAAATAAGTCGTGCGAATAGTTATGGTTTCTATATTTTAAAAATTACTAACATAAAATATATTTTTGCAACACCCACCTCAAAACTTAACGTTTGCATGCATGTAGATGGTGCCTAAATGACCTTATTTGAGAAGACTGTGTGCAAAACAATTTTCGCGCATGCGCTGTTTGAAGATGGCTTACTTTAGACACTGGTGAAAAAGCTGCGCATGTGCACATTCGAGATAAGGTACTTTAGACACTGGCATAAGTAACTTTAAACAGTGGTGTTGGTATCTTCTTGAAATAAGTTTATATTCAACTCGAACAAATGTTTTAATGATTGAAGTATTGTTCTCAGGGTAAAGTGCCTCTACTTTTTTACGAGAGTCACGTATGTGTCAAACCAGCCGGCGAGTTGAATTTTGAAAAATCATAATAGCACCTGCAATTTCAGGTAAGGGGTCATGCATAAATTACGCAACGCAATTTTCCGACAATGTTGACCCCCCATCCCCCTATGTAACGCTTTTTCTGACTTTTCCCTGTAGTTTTTCGCCATTATGTAACACTTAGCTAGACCCCACCTCCCCCTAAAAAGTGTTACGTAATTTATGCACGACCCCTAAGTCTTAGTCGAATTCTTACATACCTATGTTGTGATACCAGTGCAATTCTGATACTTCATTACCTTAGGTGATTTGCCATAACAACAGCTCTGGATTCAGAGGATATGTGCGGCGAAACTTCCGAGTCGGATATCTCGGGCGAAGAGGAACGCGAGGATGACCCTGTTTCGGTAACGGAACGCTGCAATCACAATAAAAAGTCTCAGAAGAAAACTAAAAAGGCTCGTTAAGCGATATCAAAGGTAAAACATCGATTAAAAAAGTATCGATCACAGTGAGAAAAAATGCCGGAGTTTCGTCAATGACTGGTCCCCGATACTTCTAGCCCATTCAGAGCGATTTGCCGATTCTGCGAAGTAACTCTAAAATCTGAACTCACAGTTTTAAAACGACATGGGAAAAGCGCAAGACACCTAGAACGCTATACTGACGTCCGCCCAGAAGTTCAGAAAACAGTTAAGGTATTCGCCGCTACTGCTGATAGTAAGGTTCAACGGGCTGAGATAGAATTGTGCGGATTTTTAGTATACCATAATATTCCGTTTTCTGTCATGGATCACCTATGTGATGTCTTGAAGAATTCGTTCGACGACTCAAAAATTACAAAATCGTTGAAGCTGAAAAGGACGAGGGCCACAGATGTTGTTACAAACGTCATTTACGATGAAGAGGCAGGACGTATAGTCAGTCGATTTTGGGACTTGGTGCAAGTGTTCGGCGGCGATGAGCCAACGGCGGCAGATACGAATATCAGTGCTACCGGAGAGCACTTGTTTACCATCATTATGGAATCGTTCGACAAACGCAATATTCCTCGAGACAATATAGTCGGCTTTGGCTCAGACGAATGCAACACGATGATGGGCAGTAAAAATTCTGTGGCCTCTCGATTTCGCGAGATGTTTCTCGGAATCGTTATTATGAAATGGTTCTGCCATTCCTTACATCTTTGGATGTAAGATGCTGTAAGATGCTGCCGCGGATCTGTGAAGACCTAGCTCGAAATATCAATCACTTTTTCAAAAGCAGTTCGAAGCGTTGACTATGAGTACCTCAACTAAAGGTTGATGGCCGCTAAGGATATTCACAAACAGCTGCATAATCCTTTCATGAAAGCATACTACCTCTTCTTACAGTGGGCCTTGCTTAATTTTACAAACCTCAAGAAATACTTTCAATCTGAAAGTGTCGTTTTTACAAGCATGTATACGAGAATGGTGGTGTCCTATCAAGATCCTCTGGGCTGTTACTTAAACCGAAGCCGTGTATGCGTGAACAGGATTTCAACGTAGTGTTCTCCTGTCGCCAACCCCACCTCTGCCCTCGCTTCGATAACACTGCGTTGAAATCTCGTTCACGCACACACGGCTGTTTATACGGCGCTCGTGATTGGTCCAGTTTAAATGTTTTATAACTAAAAAAAAAAAAACTTCAATTGATTTTTGGAAAAGGAATTTCCTATTTATTTTTTTCATTTTCACACGGCTATAAGAGTCCGGACACTTGAGTCTGGGACACCCTGTATAGCCAGAACAAGTTTGCAAAACGTGAACCCAGCAGCTTCGGAAGAGTTTATACCGATCACCAACCTGTACTTGGGTGTAGGAGTAATGAAGCAAATGGAAAACGAAGAAGTGGTACGCCAGCCTGATCTCATCGCTGAATTCAAGACGCGCTGCAGAGATTTTCTCGTCACCGGATGCATCCAAATGCGAAAGAGATACGATTTCGAAAACCCACTACTGTCTTCGATCACGTTGTTGACGCCGGAACGAGATGTGTCCTCGCCGGAGGGGGACTCGACGCCTTCTATAATTCCTCGAACGATGAAACTATCAAGAGTTCGCCCCGCCGATGATCTACAACTCCAATAATTGGACGAAGAATGGAAAAAGATATTGCTGATGAAATTTCCGGACGAAATAACTGAAAAGACAAGTATAATATGAAAAGTAATTATTAACAAAGTAATACGTGTTCTAGCGTAATTACTTATGATATTACTCATTTCTTCACCACTATTCTGCCGTGATTAGGAAGAACACCGTTAACTGCAAGTCGGAGAAGTCACCTGAACGCAGTTAGCGGTAGGCGGCTCAAGGGACTCATCCGAAATGCAGTTAACGGTGTTCTTCCAAATCACGGCAGTATTGACATTCATGTTTCAGTTTTCCAAATACGAAGATTCAACAGACGAGCCTCATCTGTACATGCTGCCGAAGTTTGCTCTGGAGGCATGATCCATTCCTCATTCAAATGCTCAATGTGAGCGAGTGTTCAGCAATGTAAACATTTTAATTTCATAAAACTGTAGAATGAAAACAATTTCATAAAAAATATTGAATCCATCATTAAAAATAATTAAATAATTAAAAAAAAAGAGCCGTTCAGATCTAATGAACGTAAAATACATTTTTTTTTTAAACATGGATCATAATATTTATTTATTTTTCTGTTTGAAAAAACATATTATTGCACAATATTAATGTTAACTATTGTTCTAGTAATTACTAAATTAATGAATTAATAATCTATACAATTTTATACAACTTCTTTATATAAAATAAAAATGTTTTACACATATTATAATTCATTTTTTGAACAAACTGTACTGTAAATATTTTAAATCCCACCGACTTTCTTCTTTCAAAACTATTCAATCATTTTGATTAATGGAATTAATATCTTTGATGAAAATTCTTCATTTAAAGTTTTATTTAATTAATTCGTGAACATTAAATTGCATTTTACACGCATAACAGAACACACAAAAGACGTTTACAAAACCCCAAACAAATTGGCAGCAATGACAAAATACGCAAGGATGGAAGACAATCGTCTTGATTTTAGAAATAGAACTATTTTAGAAAAAACAGAACTCTACAGTAAAAGAATGATTTTAGAAATGGCTCATATAGTTTCAGCAATCCGTTAGCAATCAACCAAAGCACAGACACAAAGAACTTGTCAACATTCTATTTCGCTCTTTTAGTAAACAGCAAATGTTGACCTTACTTACAAAATACAACTTACCTAAGTACAATAGTTGAAATTTCAGTTGGAAAATGGTAAATGAAAAAAAAAGAATTTTCAACAAAAAGTTAAATTTTCATCCAGAGAAATTATTCTTGAACCAAAAAATATGAAGTTTCAATTAATATAAAGATTACTTTTCTACATTCAGATGAAAGACAACAGACCAAAAATATAATATTTATATTTTCGCTTGAACGGTGTTTAAAATACCAAATTTTTAACAAAATTGTTCAGATTTTCAACCAAAGAAATTAAATTTTAACCAATATAATACTTAAATTTTAATTAATAAAATGTTTGGAGAAAACGGATTTTCAACCAAATAGTTCAAATTTTCAACCAAAGAAATGAAATTTGAACCAAAAAGGTAAAGTTTTAATTAATAAGATTACTCTTCTACATTTAGATAAAAGATAACATACCAAAAACTTAATAAGTAAAATTTCACTTGAAAAGTGTGGGAAAAAATTAATTTTCAACAAAATAGTTCGATTTTTAACCAAAGAAATTAATTTTGAACCAAAAAAGATAAAGGTTCCTCTAAAAATATTACTTGTCTACACTTACAAAAACGATTTGTTTAAATGAAAAAATTTTCGTATTGATAAAATATTTTATTGATAAGAGGATAACTTAAAAAAATTTACTGGTGAAATGTTTCATTAAAAATAAGATAACTTAGTAAAATAAGACAAGAATAACTTAGTAAAATAAAATTAGAATCGACAACCAATAACATTCCTTTAAAACTATGTATATTGTACATGTATCGAAGAGTGGTTTCTCTCACATTTTAATAGCTGTCCCTTCCTCTCCAACACACCAAATTACTCCTCACCCCGCTGCCTTCAAAAAAGGTCCACTTTTCCTCTGCTCACAAACTCTATGGTGAAAAACATCTTCCACTTATCGCGTTAAACCGTTACAGAACACTAACCAATGCATCAGTTTTCATGCATTTTGCAAAACAAATTGACGTCTAAACTGAACTGCTCCAAATTTCAGTCAATTATAATGCATACGCATTGGAATTTTAACAAGGTTAGTTGACAAAAATCTGTTCAATCAAGATTCGAATTTCAAATTTGAATACAATCTCACAATTACCAGTCAATTGCATTGCATTGTAAATTTTATTCTCTGCTTATAACAAATAAGTTCACCCAACTATTATAATGAGAATACATTTTCCAATTTCTATGAACTGTCCCAAAGTTACCAAAGCCTATCATCAATTGAGACTGCACGAGAGCCTTATATTGCGAATTTTATTAATTTATCCCATTATTATAATGGCATCACACATTTGAAATTTATGCAAACATTACCAAAGACATTCAAGACTGTCCTAAACCAAATTTGAAGTCATTTTCTTATTTGAACTAAATTCTTACACTGCGTGCCTGCGGAACGTTTGGTTCAATTGAAAATTAACTGAATTATTTATTCTGAACCTAAAGCCAAAATCAACATCCAATATTATAAACAATTATTTCCATCGTGGGTCAATATATTCTCCCCAGTGAGTATTATGAACAATAACATCGACGAATGTTTTTTTTCTTTACAGGTCCCTGCTTCACATATAACGCAAGTGGCAAATATATGGCAAATATTGCCTGAGAGTGCGATAAAAATCAGAACTGAACTGATAAAGATACCCATAGAGTGGCTGAGATTATCCAAATTTATCCTCAATTTCAAAAAAACCAATCTCAAAAGAGACTTGGATCCCTTATGACCATTGCAGGGACAAACTTTTATCATGGATGGACATCAATTTAGGATTAATGGTTCTGCTCTTTTCCAGGTAAGTTTTGTGACTTGTTCAAGTTTGTTATTTTTATCATTATCCTTTTTGTTTTTTACTGGATATTTAATTGGCTTTTATTTGTTTTATTCTGTTTATAGGTGGGTCGATTCGATAAGTGGATAGGTCTTTTTGACGAACTCCCTGTGGTCAAACATAAGGAATGGAAAATTCAGATACCTAGAGAATGGACCATTTATGGGTTTCGCTACCTAAATGATGGGATGATTGCTTTGAGGGCGCATTTATACAACAGTCGCTTTCCTGAGCTTGACTCATTCGATTATATCCAACGTAATTGGCGTCTTTTAGGGAACAGGGTTATTCGCGTAAGTGAAAACATGAACTATAATTAATGTTTCCACTTACGCGAATAACCTTGTTTCCTAAAACACGCCAATCACGTTGACTAAAACCGAATGGGTCAATCTCAGGAAAGCGACTGTTGTATAAATGCGCCCTTAAAGCAATCATCCCATCATTTATGTAGCGAAACCCATAAATGGTCCATTCTCTATGCATCTGAATTTTCCATTTCATATGTTTGACCACAGGGAGTTCGCCAAACAGACCTATCCACGTATCGAATGGACCCACCTATAAACCCAAATGAAACAAATAAAAACTGATAAAATATCCAGTAAAAAACAAATAAGAATAATGATAAAAATAATCAACTGCAACAAGTCACAAAACTTACGTGGAAAAGAGCACAACCATTAGTCCTAAATTGATGGCAATCCATGATGAAAGTTTGTCCCTGCAATGGTCATAAGGGATCCAACTCTCTTTTGAGATTGGTTTTTTTGAAATTCAGGATACATTTGGATAATCCCAATCACTCTGCGGGTATCTTTATCAGTTCAATTCTGATTTTTATCGCACTCTTAGGCTAAATTTGCCTTATATTTGTCACTTGTTTGTAACATGAATTGTAATTAATGTTTTCACATACGGGAATAACCTTGTTTCCTCAAACACGCCCATAACGTTGACTATAATCGAATGAGGCAAGCTCAGGAAAACGACTGTTGTATAACTGCGCCCTTAAGCAATCATCCCACCTCATATATAGCGAAAGCCATGAATGGATCATTCTCTGGGGAGAATAATTGTCCATTCCTTATGTTTGACCACAGGAAGCTCGCCAAAAAGAACTATCCACGTATCGAATGGACCCACCTATAAACAAAATAAAACTAATAAAACTAATTAAATATCCAGTAAAAAACGAAAAGAATAATGACAAAAATAACCAACTTCATCAAGTCACAAAACTTACCCGGAAAAGAGCAGAACCATTAATCCTAAATTGATGGCCATCCATGATGAAAGTTTGTCCCTGCAATGGTCATAAGGGATCCAACTCGCTTTTGAGATTGGTTTTTTTGAAATTCAGGATAAATTTGGATAATCCCAGCCACTCTATGGGTATCTTTATCAGTTCAGTTCTGATTTTTATTGCGCTCTCAGGCAATATTTGCCTCATATTGTCCACTTGTGTTATATACGAAGCAGGGATCTGTAAAGAAAAAAAAACATTCGTCGATGTTATTGTTAATATTAAGTAAATTTTATCTCTACACTAAGAAAAAAGTACTGTCAAATCAAAAGGGCCAGTGCCAGATTATTATATAAAGGTGAAGCGTATGAAGTTAAGAACAATAAATGTAGATTTATTTCAAGAACAAAGTAAAGTTTTTTAATATGAACAAAAATCCATTTGTGTAATACATAAATTTATATGATTTAAAAATTACATAACTGTCTGAAAGTCATAGTACAATTGCACAAATAGTATCAAATCTTATTATGTGTCTACAAAATATTTTTAATGATTAATTAATATAATGCAAAAGAGTTAAATCAATGTTTTAAAATCTTCCAAGAAATTTTGAAAACCTTCAGATTGAGTTTGAAAGCCGTACAAAAAGCTCTGAAACACGTTTTAAACCGATGTAAAAGGAATATACTATAATTTGTTCTTACGGTTGAAAATTTCAATTTGTCTGCATAAGTTAATTTCATAAAAATGTATATGAACACTGAGCAACTGAACGGAACGTGTTAAAGTTTTCAGAACCGCTGCTAACTGACTGCATTTTGAAATAAGATTTCTTCAATGTTTTAGTTTTATAAACAATTGGAGTTGCAAATCAAAATAAAAAAAAATTTCCAGACTTTATAAAAGTGTAAATATCTGTAATGTATGCTAGTACATTTTGTCAAAATCACAGTTTTTCATCAATAAAATATAATAATTATGCTAATATTATTTATCAGTATGAAATTGAATATCAATATAAATTAAATACGCAGTAGTAGAAAATATTAGTAATTATGTAAGGATTCATTTTAGAACCACGAATATTATATATTGTGTCCAAGTAATGATTGAATAAATAATGTGAGTAAATATTCATGTCAAAATTTATAATAAAAATTAATAAACTAATTTAAGTACCTCATACTATTTAACTTAAAACGTTGCAAAATATAAATCTAGAAAGCTATATTTTTGAAATAAATTATGTATAGAAAACGTGTTTTCGAATTTTCTAATACTGTACGATGTATATTTAAATCAGTAATTAGTTTTTGCAATGATTAATTTAACAACCATTTTTAAGATGAATTATTGATATCGAAAAATCAACTAATATTTATTAATTCTCTATTCAATTCTTATGCTAAAAAAGAATTGTTCAAATCTACACATTTTAAATATAAATAAATCCTTTTTGAAATATACATTAATGTTATTATCCGCATTTTTATACTTACACTTTTGGAAAATCGAATTTTTAGCAAAAATAAATACCTTCTCCCGAGACATGGGGATATTGAGTTAGAATCCAAAACTTGTGATACAAAAAAATGATTCGGTTTCAAAAACTGAGAATAATTTCTACCAATATGAATGCGAGAAGAATGACAAAATTATTACCCCACGTTAAAATTGGAAATAAATTTCAACTAAAACTTGACTAAGAATTATTTTTCAATTATTGTATAAAATAATACAATTCGGAAAAGAAGATTGAACTCACTTGCAAAATTCAAACTCACAATTCTTTCCTTACTATGAAAATTAGTTATTAATATCAGCTTACGTGTCAAACTGTGCTATTTCAACTTTCTTTTGTAACTGCTTGTTTGAGTAATCTTTGTTTTTACAATTTGAAGTAGCAATGCTGAACTTAGGTTTTGTGTATTTTTTTCTGTGTACTTACATGATCGAGGTTCGACATATTCATCGCGAAGTAGTAATTTCCAAGGCGCAGTACACATTTAGCCCATACACGTCCAGCTCTTCCATCAAAACCTCCCTTCTTAATTCGATTTCTGCTAATATTTTCCAAAACTCAGGACCCCTTATATTGGTCACCTTCTATCGTACAATAACTTGTCCAGCTTTTTCATATTCTCGCCACATAATTAAATGACTTAAGATACGTTTATTTCTCTCCATTCGCGTCTCGCGATTAACTGTACAATTTGAAACTTCTATAATTTGCTTTTCACCAATCTCATGGCTTCCACCATAAAATGCTTGTACTTTTTGAGGTACTCCTGTATTACCCTCATCGGCTACCCTTTTTCGTTTTATTAATGTTAGTGGTCCCTCAATTTCAATCGTAGAACCGCCATGTTGCGCAATATACTTCGTTATCTAGGAAAAAATTCGTCGTCAGGTCAGGGATACTCTTGGAATCCCAAAAATCCGTTGATAGTCCAGTCATATCGTGCAAATCCGAAGACGGCCCAGGAATATTTCCAATATCTGATAAAGCTGACGACGGTCCAGGAACATCACTCTTCTGCAAAATATCCACAGACGATCCAACACATGCTACCCAAGACTCACAATCACTCGATGTATCAGAATCAAGAATTTTCCATAAATTCTCATAACTTTTAGGGGAAAAATCCAATTCATTAGGAATTTATCAATTTAAAAATTCATCAATACTCAAATCTGAGATTTCTTTTTGTTCATGACCAAACGCGCGAAAGAAAGGAGACCCGAAAAACAAGGCGAATCGTCCACATTTGACAACTAAACACTAATGACAAAAAAGGTCTCGAGACCCCTCAGTGACTCTACATACGGAAGTAGGTTTTACTGCGTTGTAGAAATTACGACGTGGCTTATACACTGTATGTTCCTTACAGCAGAACTCACGATGACACCACCGAGATCAATTGATCTAGACCGAATCCATTTCAAATCAGGCAGGTTCTACACTTGAAGTTGCAGAATCTCTCGGGGACAAAGTATGTTGTGTTTTAGAGGAAATTAGGCGATATGTATTTTTGCGATTTGCGAAAAAAATTTTTTTTACAGAGTTACGCATATTTGAATTTTTGACTTTGTTTTTCAAAAAAACCCCAATTTGTTCTTAAAACTCGTATAACTTTTGAACTAATTGAGATATTTACGATTTCTTTTCAGATTCTGGTAGGGTTTACCGTCTTCGTTTGCAATCCGCGAGGAAATTAAACCAAATGGCGGCAGTTTTTCTTAAAATGTTAAAAGTCAAAAAGTAAAAAAACCCACACTTATATTTTTTGTCAATTTTTTGTTGAATTTGTACTATCATAAGGAAAAGACCCTGTGAGTTTAATGCGGGCTAAATATTTTTTGTGCGCAGGAGAATTTTTTTTATAAAATCGAATTTTCGCATTTTTCTTGAAAACAAAGACAGATAAGAAATTTTTTTGAGAAAATAGTTTGCACATTTAAAAAAGTTCTACAAAAAGTTCTCTTACGCATTTATGATATCTTGTACCATTTCCGAGAAAAATGAAAAAATTCAATTTTCATAAACAAAAAATTGTCTTCATTCCTGGCTTATGGAAATACCCACCATTTTTGTTGAATATTAATCTAGGTATTATTTATTTTTTAAACTGAGATTCAGATAAAGTTTTCATACATTGTTGAAAAATACCTTGATCAATGTGATATATATTTAAACATATTGAAGATAAAAACTTTTCAGTCAACAAATTTCTTGTATTGGCATTCGTTTTGTAACTTAAATTGTTTTAGCGAAAAATTTCAAAATTCGAATTTATGAAAAATAATGTTCTGATGATCAAAACTGTTCAGCCCACATTAACCTAACATGGAGTTTTCCTTATATGAACGTATATATTTTTTTAATATTTAACAAAAATGGTGGGTATTTCCATAAGCCAGGAATGAAGACAATTTTTTAAAAATGAAAATTGAATTTTTTCATTTTTCTCGGAAATGGTACGAAATATCATAAATGCGTAAGAGAACTTTTTGTAGAACTTTTTTAAATGTGCAAACTATATTCTCAAATTTTTTTTGTATCTATTGTTGTTTTCAAGAAAAATGCGAAAATTCGATTTTATGAAAAAAAATTCTCCTGC
>CAKNXH010060673.1:0-10065 GCA_932178445.1 Andricus quercusramuli
TCCAGGGCGCAGCCCTGGTGGGGGTGCAGGGGGCGAAGCCCCCGCTGGGGGGTTCGGGGGGGCGAAGCCCCCTGACTGAACAAAAAACCACCAAATATTAAACTAAAAAAAAAACTAGAAACTTTTTTTTAATTAAACTAAATTAAACTAAAAAAGAAACTAAAAAAAAAACATTGAGTAACGTGCCCAACTGCCCACAGTGTTGAGTGTGCTAGACTTTTCGAGAGTTCGTCAAAATATGCAAGGAGCACGTTTTCAATTAAGAGGTTATTTCACTCGTTTAACACCTGCATTCATATCGAATGGTCGGATGTTTGACAGCTTTTTATGAACGTAATGAAAACAAATGTAGTTAGTTGAGTTGCCCGGGCAACGCCGCGTAATTGTCTCACATGCCGTGCGAATATTAATTCTCGAACTAAAGACAAGCGCTCGTAAATGATTCAATGCGGGAATATTCCCGCACAAGTGCGGGAATGTTACATTCCCGCACGCTACTCTCACAGTAGAGGAATCTGGAACTTTCCGTACGCTTTATGGACACGGAATGTGGCCATTTTCATGCATGTGTTGCAAAAATGCCTTTTTATTTACCTGTATATTCGCGTTTCTACGTCGAATATACTGACTTAAATATCGACTTATAAGAATATAGTTTATAGTAATACACGTTAATTTCACTTACATCAATCAATACATCTATAAACTGTTTTTTTTGTTTAAAAAGAACATTTGATGCTCCCATTAGGTAACCTCGAACATGTTTTGCACTCAACAGGTCCAGATATGGCAGTGATAGATATGGCAAACAAAGGTAACCCTGAAAATGGATAATTGAATATTATATTTAATAAATGTGTAAATGTAAATGTACAGTACATTCTCATTAGTGCTTTCGGAGGTACGAAGCCATCACTGGTTTATAACCCCAAGGCCATACATATTTTTGCTTTTTTTATTTAACATAGTGTTCATAATACGTTATCTTGTATGATATTTTTTTTACAGTTTATTCAACTTCATTTTCATACTTCTTTTCGATTAAATTTGTAATTTCAATATATTGATGACAAATAATTGTATCTTAAAACACATGAAATTTCGAAGAAAATTTCAGATTAGGTTTCAGCCAAATATATAATAATAATTATATATAATTATATATAGTAAAATATCCTCATCTACAGAAATTTGCATTAAGGGTTCGTCTCAATAACGTGAAAGACATCAGAAATAATGTTATTATCTCAGAATACCGAGCAATAGAGATTAAAGGACAGTTTGATTGTGATTTCGACAATACGCAATGTGCACTCAAGATGCACTGTACATCTCGAACATCTACGAGACAGTA
Organism: Andricus quercusramuli; assembly: GCA_932178445.1. Classification (NCBI taxonomy): domain Eukaryota; kingdom Metazoa; phylum Arthropoda; class Insecta; order Hymenoptera; family Cynipidae; genus Andricus; species Andricus quercusramuli. The sequence goes on from CAKNXH010060673.1 coordinate 1,355, forward strand.
GGGTACCGGCAACAGCTCCACACTACACCATTAACCAAATCTTACGCCTACTACAACATCGACGCAAGATATTTCAAACGTCGTATTAAATGCATATCATCTTTGACTCATCAGGCTGAGTCCTCGGATGATAACCCAAAAACTGGGATAACCCGAGATAAGGCCTACACTTGGATCGGCCTACCCTTACAGATCACACTTCTGTTAACAAAAGGCTGTACATTGTGGTGTTTCGTAAGCAGACACTGCACGCCAAAATTACCGACGTGACAGTTCCCCTGCACAAATAATTCATCCGCTTATGATTTCAGCTACAAATAACATCCACGCCAGAGTGCCAGCTGAACTTATAAACGCAGTTCTACTGAACATCTGCTAGTAGTATATGTAGGCCACGATGGTTAGTCATAACAGTCTCGAGATGCCATCCTGTGTTATCAGTGACGTTGCCAGACTATTATGATTCCACATCGTGGCCTACCAGCGGTCTTATCTCTTACAGCCGATGGAAAAGTGTCATTACAGATGACGTAATCAATGTTAATGTTTATGTTCATACCCCTAACCCATTTCTCTTCTTATACACACTACTTACAAAAATCATATACCATCCAACTATTGTCTAATCTTGAACAATTGCAGCTTCTTATCAGAGCAAAAAATGAAAACATTCTTACGAATACGGAATTCACGTTCATTCAAAAGCGCATCTTATAGATAACAGGTTCGGCACATGGAGGTGGAACATGGTTCTCCATATTCTGAAAAGTTGGCTACTTCCTCATGAACAGAGCCCAACAAACACGTTCTGTAACTGTTCTGGATCAAAAAAGGAACTGTGTTCTATAACAGTTGTTACAAGATGGGGACATAACTTTTCAAGAACGAAAAGGTAACAGTGTTCTAGAACACTGTGACAAAATTGTGATAGAACCATTCGAGAACTATGTGACAGCACTGTTCTGTGACAGTTGCTATGGAATTGTTCTAGAAAAAAACGTTCACAGACGTTCTATAATATTTGCTCCAAGTTTGTTCTACAACTGTGCCGTAATAGTTTTATATCGACATTCTAGAACCCTATTACAAGTGTTCTAAGACAAATTATAAACAAAGATTTATAACTGTGCCAGAACAGTTGTTACGCAATTGTTCTAGAACTGGCCAATCGCAGACGTTCTATAACATTCGTCTTCAGTTTGTTCTAGAAGTGTGACGTAATAGTATTATATCAAAGTTCTAGAACCCTGTTACTGAACAGTTGTTACTGAAATGTTCTAGCAATGACGAATCACAGACGATCATCATTATTGTCTATATCATTCAGGGTTTTTATGTGAGAAGTTGTAGGCTCCGGAAGCTACGACCATTGTTCCTTAAGGTAACCAATCCCGACGCAACTGGAACGTGTACATCATCCACTTCTGCTCCTTCTATCCCAAAATGTAAGCCAGAGCGGGAAACTTACGCAAGAGACTTCGTACAACACTGTTAATTGAAGTCCAGTCTCTAGCCGCGGATGACCTTACGCAGCAGACGGCACAGTTTGACATAAAAGTTTTACGTCTAGATACTTTTTTAGAGCTACCAATCTCCGCCGAATCACATTGATCATTCTGCACCATGGATTTAAGTTACCCCGGGGCGAATGGCAAGACGGTCAATATATCAACATCATAGAAGTACCTAAGATGGTCACATAACACTTTTAGAGCCGCATTGTGTCTCTCTACACGGAAAAAAAAAATTCATTAAACTTTCTTGGAGTATTACAAGAGTCGGGGATGAGAGCGAACCTTGAACAAATTTTCTATATTCTGTATAACTTTCAGGATTTAATATAGAACTAACCTAGAATAACTCTACAAGAATTCTGTAAACTTTATATTGAAGTCCGATTTGAAAAAGTTTAATAAAATATATAGAGAAATTCATGAAAGAATGCTGAAAACTTTCGTAGAAATCACAATTGAGGTATTGAAAGTTTGTAATCACATAATTATAAGGTTTAAATACCTCAATTCAGTCAAATGTATAGAAAAATTCTTCAAAAAATGTTGAAAAATCTCATAGAAATTCGATTCGAAGTATTGAGTGTTTGTGAACTACTTCAAACTAAGATCTATAGACTTCAGTTCTTTAAAATGTATCTGCGCAGTCGCTACTGTGCGCAGGCAGCGACTTTTCCGCATCGCTCCCGCGTGAAAAAAAAGAATTCAAGTCTTAGAGAACATTAGCACGCGTTGAAAATTAAAATATTAAGTTTGCCAATAACCGACACATCTCTAAATGGTAAATCCACTACGCGGGTGCACCGGAACGTGCACCAGGTCGTTCAAGACGTCATCTACGAGAACTTTTTTAGAATCTAAATTGTATCAATAGCCAAAATAACTACCAATGGTGAGTCGACGATCAGGATGCACCGGAACGTGCACCAGGTCGTTTGGCACGTATTCTACGAGAACTGCTTTAAAATTCAAATTGTGTCAACATCCAAAATAATTAAGTGTTGAGTCGACGATCCAGGTGCACGAGTCGCGCACCAGGTAGTTCAGCACGTATTCTACGAGAACTTTTTAGAAATTTGAATTGCTTCAACCCCCAAATTAACTACCGTCGACTCACCATTGGTAGTTATTTTGGTAGATAAACCTCAAGATTTCTAAAGAAATCATCAAGCGAAGCTCTCTTCGATCGTTTTTTTATATTAAGAAGATATGAGAGAAAACAAAGTTTTCATATTTTTTTTCGGTCTTACGATCCTTTTAGAAAAAATTGAAAAACTAAATCGAGTCAAAATTCCTTTTTATTGACGTTTTGGCCCCATCTGTGGGCCTTCATCGATACAAACATCTTAAAGAATAATCAGAGTCAATCATTAATATACGTCGAAGCGAACGACAACATTTTAAAATTTTGTGAAGTCAGATATCATTCTGAAGTTTTAAAAATCATTATGAAGTTTGTAAAAAAAGTATTGGGAAACTATAAAGTCCAAGGAACTTTCACAATATGTTAAAAAAGGTTCATATTTTGTAATTAAAATGCTGTGAAACAGCTAACAAACTGATATTTTTTCACAAACTTCATAGTGATTTTTAAAACTTCAGAACGATCTGACTTTACAAAATTTTAAAATTTTATCATTCGCTTCGACGTATATTTATGATTGAGTTCGATTATTCTCTAAGATGTTTATTTCTGATGAAGGCCCACAGATGAGGCCGAAACGTCAATAAAGAGGAATTTTGACTCGATTTCTTTTTTAAATTTTTTCTAAATGTATCGTAAGACCGAAATAAAAATATGAAAACTTTGTTTTCTCTCATATTTTCTTAATGGTAGTCAGTTTGGCTATTGACACAATTTAGATTCTGGAAAATTTCTCGTAGATGACGTCTCGAACGACCTGGTGCACGTTCCGGCGCACACTAGAATTTATAACCAAAAAAGAATTTGCGATTAAAAATTTGTTCGAAATTTAAAGTTTCCAAAATTTAAAAAATGTTAAAGATCCCGAAATTTGTAATTACCTAAATTTTAAACTAAATTTTCGAAATATGATATTCTTGAAATTACTGACATTATTAATATAAAACTCCAGAAATTTCAAATTTCCGAAATCATTAACCTAGAATTTTCAAATCACAAAAATTGGTCAAACAGCCCTTCACAGCTGTAGCTTATATTTTAGATTTTTTTTATAGTACAAGTTATGTTAGCTGCGAGGTTTTCTCAGGAGCTCCGAATGCGTAGGTAGGGGGTTCGAACCCACAGCGAATAATAATTTTAATAGCGTGCGATTATTTGCGTAGTGATTGTTTGTGTAATAGAAAATAATTATGTACTTAAATATGTGAACAAATATTAAAGCATAATGATAATAATAATGATAATAAAAAAGATTTTTTTTTAGGCTAAAAATCGGCCTTTATTTTATAGAACTGTTCTCTATAGTTTCGAGACTTCTCCGATGTAGACTGTATATTAGCTGGACTTTTAGATTTTCTAGAACTATTCTACGTTTTTCGCATTTTAGAGAACTCTGTATTAAATTTTGTAGAATAGTTCGATGCAATGTCAAACCAAGAAGATTTTAACTTTTAATAAACTACCCGTCGTATCCTCTACTATAGAACTATTTCCATAAAATTTAATGAAATTTTTTTTCCGTGTATGTACCCGTAGCATGCATACTTTGAGCATCCACTGAGAAAATGTCTAAGTATTTCTAGCTCTTGCTTGCACGCTCGGCAGTTGGTATCGTCTACAGGTATATTCATTGTGCACTCGCCATGAACTGAGGTGTCTATAACCAAAGTGTACTCCTTTAGTCCAACCTTGTGATGTTCATTTTCACAGGCAGGTAGAAAATCTTATAAAGCGTCTCCAAGACTGTACTTACTTGATTGAACATGATCGCGAAATGAATTTCCGTCAGAATAGTATAAAAATACATTAAATTGTTTACCATCATACATTTTGTAATATGTTGCATTATGCATCGTATGCTTCGCAACTCTGTGATAATAGGGAAACTTTTATGAATGTGAATGAAGTATGCTTTCCCATAAATGTTCTGAAAAAACCATGTGAATGTAAAAAATCTGCGTTTATTAGATGTGCCAGGTGTCGCGAAACTTTTTGTTCTGCGTGCTTTTATGACCAGTGTCACTCTGGTTCGTGCGCAATACTACATAATCCTAATGGTATAAATAATAGTAGTTAAGAATAAATGTATGTGTAAAAAAGTAAATGCATTAAAGAAAATTGGCTATTATTTATTTTTTTATTGTAATTCGGGGAAAACATTTTAATTTCATATTTATTGTTTGAAACACTTTGTTCCTGCTTTAATCTACGAACATAAATACTAGAAACTATTGAAGAATGAAGAATTTAAATAAAATGCACAATTATCCAAACGAGTGATAATAAAAATACAATAATCACTAAATGGTATAATTTCATTGAGTTTTGATAAAAATGGAATAAAGTAGCATTTTGATAGAGAAAAATAGTACGGATAGCGAGAATCGAACGCACCACCTTGTGGTTATCAGCCGAGTCCTCTGCCAGGGAGCTACCTACGCTTCGAAATACTTTTACACCGGCTCGATGACCATCCGTTCACAACGTTTAAAATGCATTTTTCTCGAAAATGGGTCAAAATTGCGTCTTCTTGATTGTTCTCAGAAAACCTCTGGTACGGACCTTTCATTGAAGAGAGTATGAAGTTAAACAAAAAAAAAGCATACCTAAAGGTTCCCTTGTTAGTAGAAGCGAATAATATTCCTGTACACGACTTTTGAGCACCAGAGGTGTTAGTGATGCTAGGCCATGTGTAGTGTCGCTGGAATCAAATGGAAGACCGAGCTTCTCTGCGGCCCTATCTGCTGCACGGTATAGAAATACCGCAGCATGACAACTTCATGTTGATGTGCGAGTCTCATAAGACAATCTGTGCTATTTAGAACTGAGCAGGCTGTAGCCGGAACCGTTCTTCGATGAAGACACTCCAAGCTTAGCAAGCCTTTATCTCGAGGAAGGTATATTCGAGGTGCGAAAGATCTAAGATGATGACTTCGATGAATTGTGAACATCTTTCGTGTGCTTCAGTCAACTTGCTTTAACTCATCGACGTTCCATTTTAGTGCACCAATCATGTAGACCAGTATAGGAACGGCGACATGAAATGGTCGCCTGGATCTTATTCGTCCCCGATACTTCGGAAGCCCAAATTTTTCTGAGAATTTGGCGATACCTTTCTTCAAGGGCCGTTTTTAACACACGCACAGTTTGGGTTTCCGCTTCCGCACGGAGAAAAATGGATGTTTAAATGTAGATGTTCAAAGGGTAAGATTGTACCGCCTAACATGCAGTTATTCATGCCAAACATCTACTATCTTTTTGAGATGTTAGGCGTAAAAATACTTTTATGTTAAACTGAAACACATTCAGATATTAAAATCGTCTAAGCGCATGCGCATTGGATTTTCACGACTACTTTTGACAGCTATATAATTTGGATATTACAATTATGGAATATTATAATTTTTGAAGATTTTCAAAGAATCAACATTGGCTATCCTTAATTAAAATTGTATAACGACTTTTGTCTGTCTACACGACGGAACAATGTTCTCAAGTTTAAGGTTATATTGACTCGAACACATTTGAATCATTTGAAAATTTGACAAAATGATTGTAAATTTATAATAAAATATGCGTTCAAGTAACCTCGAATATATTAAACATAACCTCTACCAGACTGAATGTATCATCTGATCAACATTTCATATCCTTTATCTGTTTTTCGTTCATGTAAGAACATTCAAGTTTACTTACAAATTCACGAATAAGTTATCAATTAATTCCTTGAATGCTTAGAAATAAGTAAATTCCTCAAATATTTACAGCCGTTAGTTCACATAACCATACATGTAATAATTCGGATATTTCAGGTTGAACATTTTAGATGTTACAGAGTAAGATCTCACTTTTTAATATCTATAGATAATAACTTTGAACACCTAGATTGCTGTCCTATAGTTAACATAAAATATGTTAATCCTGAAGATCTAGATGTTAAGTTTAAACATCCATTTTTCTCCATGCGGTATTCCAAGATATGTTTATGTTTCTCCATTACCAAGATGTTGAATGTTATTCCGCCAATGAGTTGAACATCCTGATCGCCACGCGATGATTTAGTTTCTGGTCTTGCTTGGTGTAGGTAGACGCAGGCACACTTGTCCAGACTCAAGCTCATGCCAATCGCTTCAGAATACCTATGTACCGCTGCCACAAGGATCATAAGGTCCTCTTTTGGAGAAGCAAAGAAGTTAAGATCGTCTATGTATAAAAGGTAGTTGACCTTATATTCCCTTCTGTTCGGCGGGACAAATAGGTATCCAGAGTCTATATTATATGTAAGAATTTGTTAGCTTCGGAAGCTACAATCATGGTTCCTTAAAATAACCAATCTTTTTTATTATCATTAACTTTATTATCTGCATTGTGCCGTCCGAATGCTACATCGATGTTCTGCAGAAAACTATTAGATTGTATTCTTTGAATTAAATAATAAAATAACTATTTTCAGAACTAATAACTAGAAGAAAGAATTGTTCTACCGTAGTGTCCTTCCTAAATAAAATAAATTTAAAAAGAAGCAAGGCAGATACAGTTTTGTAATTATAATTTAAAAATACTGATATTCTTTATCAGAACACAGATGAACAGCTATGAAAGAATTAATACGTTTTTTAATGATGAAATTATATTAATATTAACAAATAGATCTTAATAATAATAAAATAATAATAATATAGATATTTTATAATATTTTACATATAATGTATATAATATTTATAATATATAATATGATGTATAAATATAATAATATAATATTTGAATAATAAAATAGAGCTTAAGGCCCTTGATGTCACCACACGTAAGATCATGCATATGCATAAAAGCTTGCATATCAATTCGTCAGTTCCGTGAGTATACATTTCACGCAGTCAAGGCGGACGCGTACTTCTGAATCTCCAGAGTCTTTATAACCGAATTGTTCTAAGTACAGCTTACACCGTTGCTGATGGCAGAGATCCGCTCCTAAAAATGGTCAGGAATCACGAGATGATTGGCGAAGGAGCGTTCCTTTACAAAGCCGCGGAGCAAGCGGCCGAGACCCTTGGCCTGAATTTTAACATCAGAAGTGAGGAAAGTGCATTACTCCATCTAGATGCTTCACGTCTAAAAGCCGAAGTAAAGAAAGCAGAGGTTGGAAAATTTCACCAAGAGCTACTCGACAAGCATATGCACGGAAACTTTTACAGAAATGTAGAAAAGCAGACCTTGTCAAAGGAGCAAACTTTTGCTTTCCTCAAATCATCAGGGCTCAATTCAGGTACAGAGGGTTTTATTTTTGCATGCCAGGAAGGTGTCATTTCCACCTTAGCATATCGCGCCCGCATTTTATGTTAAGAAGTTCCAAGTGATAGATGCAGAGCGTGTCATGCACACGCTGAGTACCTAGAACACATACTATCTGGGTTTCTGACGCACGCAGGAACGACGTACATCTATAGACGTAATGCGGCCCTAAGAGTACTTTATTACCATCTTTGTCGCTCTCACAGTGTTGGTCGCGACCCGCCCTACCGAACGCTCCGGATATAAAGTCAATTGTCAGAAACGAGAAATGCCACATTTTCTGGAACTACGATTTTCGGGCAGCAGTCTCCGTTGCTCACTCGAGACCTGACATTTTTCTCCAAGACATCGAGAAATAAACTATATTCGTGATCGAATTCTCGGCTTCGTCCGAATACAGCATCACTGCAAAGGAGAAAGAAAAGGAGGAGAGGTATCAAGACCTTAAGAGAGAGCTGCAACGACTGTACCCAAAGTATTCGGTGCAAGTAATTGTCCTTGTGATTGGTGCTCTCGGATGTGTGAAACTGTCACTGGTTCGTAACCTTGAAGCCATACCCGCGTGCCAAAAATATGCCAAGGCACTAGCCAGATGGATGCAGAAAGCTGTCATCCTTGGGTCGCTTCGTGCCCTCAAGACACACGAGGGTTTTGCCGGCCTGTCGTTGTGATTTCGTCCTGCCCTGTGACCACCCATCTCACGGTTGTGAGACGTGGCCATAGGTGTGATTTACCGCTGTTCTACTGGGGGCTATTGACATTTTTTT
>CAKNXH010060673.1:10465-25430 GCA_932178445.1 Andricus quercusramuli
ATATATATATTTCATCAAAAATCATAGAATAACACATTACATATTACACATTAAGAAAACGCGCAATGTGTTCTAAGTAACTCACATCAGTATGAAAACCCAGACGGCAAAAAATTGAGTACACTTTTACCTTGGCGACATTAAAATATGCTAGCAACATTCTAAAGATAACTTTACGATACGGACATACGACTTCATCGCGAAATCGTAAAGATGTCGTGAAGACGTTCTCCAATTTTTTTCCCCCAGCGAAATTGTATAAAAACATTCAAATTTATAATTTGACGTATGCGAACAACATTTTGGGGAGAAATATTTGTAAACATATTTGTAGAATATCGAAAAACACCCCTAATTTCGTTCGGATTCCGGACTTTCTAGATCTATCTAGTCCAATTATCATCTAAACATTGTCCACTTATTAGTTATTAGGTTTTTTTGTGGAAGTACGTATAAATAAATGGGTGGAATCGTGGTTACGCAAGCGTCTCCACGTTGTCATCGTAACAAATATGGAGGTCGTCGTACGAGACGTGGCTTGAACGTATTTCGTTGCTGCTCTCAAGTATGTGCTTGAAAGCAGCAACTACTTGCACTTGTATGCTTTTAATGATTTTAAATAGACAAGATCCGCCTCTCAAAACTGACCAATACACGAAAGAGAATAATGGCCTCTAGGAAATCTACGTCTTACCTTTTTTTGTTTACTGTACACGCCTTGTTCCTAAACCCAGTAATTAATTTATTTTTACGAGTTTTGCTTTTAAAAAACCCGGTTATCCCCGATATGATCGAGGATCAGGAGAGAATTATTTATTTTTGATAAAAACCCGGCCATCCTCGGTACAATCGAGGACCCGGAAGGGGTGATTTAGTTTTGAGAAAACCAAAATAAATTAACGGCAGGAGCGCCCAACGTCACGACAGAACTATTATCCTCCATTGGGACCTCACTTATTCATAAAAAATTATTTCATCAACGTTTTAAGTCGGAGGTAATCCTCTGGTCGTAAACAACAACGAGGGCAACATGACCTCGAGAAAGGGCATAATTATTCTTCACCAAGTCTTCGTGTGTAATCACCTCAAACACTAGGTCGATAGATTTATTTATATTTCAAAATTCAAAATTCACAGTATTAACAAATACGGATAAAGATTCTAGATCCTGAAAGAACCTGAATATTCGTGGATACAGGAATCCCGCGGGGTTTTTTGAGAGCGACTTTCTCGCTGGGGTGCGGCCGGACTCGAACACCCCTGCTGCGTAGTTCGGTAGGTGAGAGGAGGCGAGGTCCTCACTTTCCTGCGAACCGATGAGAACTGAACTGCGAGCCTGACGGCTGCCGCTCGCTGGGCGGTCGGCGCTTGCACGGTGGTTAGGCTCCGTACTAGGATAGTCTATATCGCCGCCACTAGTGGCATCGCTGGTGCGCGTAAAATATTCAAATACTATATCGGTCTGAGTGGAATGTTGTTTTTGTGGATTTTTGAGAGTCCGTACAATTTTGGACAGATGAGATTAGTAGGCATTAATTTAGATATTGTTCTGCTGTCAAGTTTGGAGTTTTTTTAGCAGGGTTTTAGTTCTTCTGACTATTGAGTTTGTGGGCTCTTTTTTAAGTTTGTCATATGTATTGTCAGTTAGAAGGTCCATGGTTTTGTTAGTATAGTCTTCTCCATTCATTATTACTGTCGTTTTGCCTTTGTCTGTGGGTAACATTATAATATCTTTATTCCGATTGAGTCAGATGATACTTATCTACTATTTAAAATGTTTACAGATTAATTATATCTACTTCATCTCCTATTTGAAATTTGTCCTTCTGCATTCCTATTTCTCCTTCCTTCTCTTCTTCTCCATCTTATCCAACCACCCCTTCACCCATGCTACCAGCCTTTTGTCCCCCCTTTCTTACATTAAGACATCCATACTTATGCCACTCTATTCCACCTCCGCGCTCTCCTCCAACCAATACTTCTCTCTTGCATCCCCCTTCCCGCGCGATTCACACATCCTCTTCTCCCTAGAAAGCCAGAACCTATTTAAAAACTCCATGTACCCACAGGTCATCATCGCTATAAGCTTCTGACTTTATTTCTCTCCTTTCTCAAACAAATATTCCGCTCTCTTCCTTGGCATAATCCACCCATAGTTCCCGTTAAGCCTTGACTCTCTTCTTTTCTCTTCCCCTGTGGTCTTCTATCTCTCTCCATGCCGTTTTTCTTAACCATGTCATATACCTTTCTTTCGTCCTGGTGCATCCTTCTCAATTCATCCATCTGCAGTCCATTTGTTGAAAGGAAAAGGTATTTTAATACCCTTCCCTTCCAACCTCCATCTTCTCACCCCCCTCTTCTGTTCTCCTTCTCCTACCAACACTCCCTAACCAGCTCACTTCCCCCCTTTTTCGAAAATTTCTCCTCACATTTAGTAGCCCGACGCCCCGTTGGAATCCCTAAACTCGTTCTCCCAGTCTCCCTCCTGACAATATAATTAGGCGTGTTCCTTGCCAACACCAGTGTCCACTTTACATACCTCTCCTGTGTCCTATTTACCTCCACACTCCCCCCCCCCCCCCCACACCTCTACCCCATACAATAGCACACTCATCACTAATGAGTCAATCAATTTCATTTCCCTTTTAAAAATCATTTGCGAATAACTTCTTTCCCAACCCCAACACCTGCCTCATCATCACATTCGCCCTTCCCACTCTCCCTTTTATGTGAACATCCACTCCCCCATTCTGCGAAACAAGAAGCCCAGGTACACAAAATCTTTCACCTCCTGCACCGCCTTTTCCTTCTAATTCCACTCCCCACTCTTATCCCTTCCACCTCCTTTTCTGAATACTACAACCTTCGACTTTTCCGAATTAAGTTCTTACTTATTCTTGTCCAGGTATCTGATCAACCTATCATCATCTCCTTTAAGGCCTCCTCGCTTCTTGCAAGCAACACTATGTCATCTGCATACGTGAGTAACCAAATTCTAACCCCTCTTACCCTAACTCCTTCTACCACTTCGGCCTCCAGCTTGCTTTCCATCTCCGTGATTAAAATTGCAAAAAGCGTTAAGCCTTCTCTTACTTTATATTTCGTCTCTTTATATATCTCCCTCACCCTGTCGATCAGGTCTCGCTCTACACCCCTCTTCTCCATCGCCTGCAACAACCTCCCTTATCCACCGACGAAAATTCGCTTTCGAGATTCACAAAAAACGCGCACACTCTCGAGCCCTTCTTCGCAAATTCTCTATTCACCACGTGCTGCAAAACGTAAATACTGTCTTTAGTACTCCTGCCCGCCCTGAAACCCTCTTGCGTTTCCGGCAATATTCCTTTCCCCTCGACATAACTTCCTTACCTGTTTCCGTATCTCCCCCATCTCTGCCTCCCTCGCTCTTCTAGTCTCATCATCTCTGTTCCATGAATATGAGCCCTGAAATAATTCTTTAAAAGACTCCCGCTACTTTTCACACCCTATTTTCTCGCTTATCCCCACTATACGCTTCCTAAATCTATTCATTATCTTCCACACGTCTCCCTCAGTCTTAACAATTCCCCATTTTCTCTGCCAGATCTCTCTCTGCTTCTTGTTCCTTCTTCCTACACATACATTTAGACCCCTCCCTGATTTCTACGTACTAGTTCCTTTTTGCAGTTCCCTCATACCACTTCTTGAATTTCCTCTTCACCTTCCTTTTCATCTTTTTTTCATTCCCATCCCACCACGGCTTCACCATTTCTTGCTTCAGTTCTCTGAATACCTTCTTTTGCATACACCCATTCACTTTCTCTTTCAAATCCTTCCACATCTCTTCCACCGACTCCCCTTCAAATCGCGCCTTCCCTAACTGCTCCTGATACTTTTCTATCGCCTCTCTCGTCCAGCTTACCCTCTCCCCCGTCAAAACTTCTTCCCTGCCTTGCCTTCCGTCCTTCTCCACCCTTATCCACAACCCTAATAGCTAATGGTATGATTCTACCCTCTCTTTCACTGCGAATCTCTCTGCCTCCTTCCAACCTTGCATATTCATGACTACATAGTCTATCATCGATTACCCTACCTTACTTAAGTACATGAGGTACTTCATCCAGTACCTCAGAATCTCCCCCTCCTTAATGATTATCTTATCCTTCGATTCCTTTTCGAAGCTCTCCTCTTTCCTGTAAAGGCCGCCTTTCCTCCCCATCCTCGCACTGAAGTCCTCACCCCCTCCCCCAGTACCAAAATACCCCCCTCTCTTTCGCCTAGCAAGCCTTCCACCCTTCCTTTGATTCTTTCCATCCCATTCTTACTGTACACTGTCACAAAATTACAGGTTGCGCTTCCTATCTTTACTACCCTCATTTGCACGCTCTCTCCCTCTCCCTCACCATGAACTTCTTCCTCTATTTCTAACCTTGATATAATGCCCCCACTACCCCTTCCTTTCTTCTTCATTCTGACCACCTCCTAGAGTATTTACCTATACTCCCTTGACAGCTTTGGCTCTATTCTATCCCATTCCACTCTGTCTCTACTCAAGTCTCTACCAGTCCCACAACAACAAATTTCTAGATATATCTCCAGAACTACTCATCTTTCTTCTTTAATCCTGCTACGTTCTGGTATAAAACCGTCATACTCCTCCGCCCTGCTTTACCGCACACCCTAATTACTGAGAAACAAATTCCCCTGCATTTCCTTCAAAACCCCTTTCTCTTCGTCCCACACCCTCATCTTTTATCCTATTTTTACTTCACATTCCCCCAACTTCTCTTCCCAGCTCTCAAACTCTACAACCGCCACTTCCTTCTCCTTTCTTCCCTCCAGCCTCACTTTCCCTACGTTGCCTTTAACTCGCCCTATGTTCTGTAGCAGCGCTTCCACGCCCTCCCTTTCTTCCCCACTCTTTAGCTTCAACCCTTCTATCACAATATTATTTCTCATGTCTGCCTTCTCTTTTCTCTCCATTCTCAACTTCATTACTCTGGTCCTTTCCCTATTCGCCCTCTCGTTTCTTTCATTCCTATGCTCTCCTACGTTCTATCCTATAATATTCTCTACTCTCTTCCAAATACCTTTCTTCTCATCCTCTCCCCTGTCACCTTCTTCCATTTCCTACCTACCGTCCACCTTCTCAAGCCTTCTTTCCGTCCTTTCCTTTCACACAACCTCCCTCTGTAATCCTTCTTTCTCCCTCAGCTGTCTCACCTACTTTTTCCATTTCTCATATCTAATTCTCAGGTCCTCCCTTATGCCTTCCATCTGCTCCTTAGTCCCCCTTACGTCCTCCTCCACGGTGATGTTCAAGTTAAAAGAAGTTGAACAAAAATTATCATTTGATCGTAATATAAATACTTAATTTCTTGGTCCAATGGGAGGAGGAGACCCTATTTTTTATCAACATTTATTTTCATTTTTTGGATATCCAGAAATTTATATTTTAATTTTACCTGCTTTTGCGATAATTCCTCATATGATCTATATAGAATATAGAAAAAAATATACTTTTCGTTCTTTAGCAAAGCGAAGAATGGTATAATGAATCATAATGTATTTATCAAAAAAATACATAATCATAAAAATTTTGTAAGAAATAACGAAAAATCGTAATGCTTAAATTTTACTTATGAAAAATTCGAATGAATTATTATAAGTGTGTTGGCGGGAGGGGGGGGGGGGGTTACTATAAATTTATATAAAAAAAAATTGATTAGCAGTTCGAACTCGAAAGTTCATTGCCTCACTACCCGATTCGGGTAGTGTTTCTAGGTGGATAAATACTACCAGTGTGGGTCCACCACACCCACGATGGGCCAACACCACGCAGTATTCCCGAACGGTCACCCATCCAAGTACTAACCACGCCCACCGCTGCTTAACAAAATATTTATCTTCAATAAATTGATAAATTGTTAAATATTTATCACTTAATGTAAAAGGTCTGATATTTGATCACAGAAGATATGAATGCTAAAATAACAAAAAATCGTAAAAATCCTAATTTTAATGTAACATGTTAATACGATTAGCTAGGATTTCGAACTAACAAGGAGAGGACGCGAGATGGACATCGCCGATTTGACTTGGGCTACACAGGATAAAAGTACATCAAAATCCATTAGGGACGTATTTTTTCTTTCGATCTAATGGGCCTTAATTTCCGAGATGTCGAGGTTTCAGTATTTGCGCTCGAGCCCTGGACTCGCCACTGCAGAGCGGGCACCCCGTACTTGGCGCTTTCTCACAGTCCGACATTAATTTTGTGACTAACGGAAAGTCAACAGGGTTTCTATATCGTTTCTATAGGGCTTCTTTATGTGGATTGCGAATCTAGAAACGAAAGTAACCCATCACGTCTCATTTTTGAAAAAAACGGGGTTAAAAAGCAAAAACAAAACATAATTTTTATCCCTTCTTGGAAAAGTTGATATGAAATTATATTTTTGCAACACTGTACGGGAAGTTCTCAGTATATGCACCAAAAAATAAGCAGAAAATGGCCGATTCTTGATGAAGTCAAACTGTGCGGGAATCATAACATTCCCGTACAAAATTTCATGCTGAAATGTTGACCACCAAGCATACTTCGAAGGAAAGTGTGTATCTGCTGTATTCGACGCACGAAAATTAAAGGAACCGCTAGTTTCTGATTGCCATTGGTCAAAATTTTACGCGCGCGATTCAAAATCCAATTAATTTAATTCGATTTTGAATCGCGCGCCAGATTACAGCCAATTGCAGAATTTGTCAGCTTTTCTTTTATTTTTTTTATGTCAGAATTTCGTCAGCTGAGAAGTTGACTGTTTAGGTTAGTTTACCTGGTGCAACTTCGTGTGTCTTTGGGAAGCTTACGTTTGAGAGAGTCGAGTGTAATAATTTTAGTTCGTATCTTTTTCCTCTCGGGGGGCTTTGCCCCCCGAACCCCCCACGGTGGCCCCGCCCCTCGGCCCCGCCGGGGCTCTGCTCCGGACCCCGCCCTCCCCCCGACAATCGTATTACCTACCAATATTTCTTGTGTCACGAACTTCCCTTTACAGGGGTTACAAAAAATAGTATATGAGACGCGTGCGGGTTGGTGATTCCCTCACTTGTATCATAATGTACTATTTCCGTTCAAACTATACAAGATGCGCCGATATGTTAAGAACCAAAATTTTTCATCTCAAAAATATCTATGAATTTATATTATACATACACTTTTTTTTTCTCTGAAAAACAATAGATCAACTTTGTTTTCTGCTTTTATCGAATATTATTTGTAAATATTCAATATTATAAAAAATATTCATTCAAAAGGCATTGAATAACAAATAAAACTATAAGATACGAAAAAATGTTTGAAAATAAAATAATTCACCTCAAAAAGATCTATGAGTTTTCTTTAGACCATTTTTTTATAGAAGGCATTGTTTGTTAATTGTAAAAAATAACATCAAAATTAACAAATGATGAGAATGTTGCCGCATAGTTTGTGGATTTTCTATAACAACAAAATGTCCCAAAAGAAGCTAGAAAAATATTTTCAGCTTCTTCATTTAAAATTTCTTTTTTACATAAATTTTTACGAATAGTTGATAAATGTTTTTTTTCTAAAGTGAATCGTGTAACTTCTTTATAATTGTCACTTTATTTCAGTTCACTGACGTTGATTTAATTGATCAATATATACTTCAATTGAAAAGTACTTCATATTCATCACTTTCATTTAGCAAGTATAACATAGGTAAGTTCATATTCGTTTTTCGAATAGTGCCTAGGTACAACAAATCCTTTTTCAGAACGCAATCATAAAAATGGCGTGTTTTCATGCCTTCGTAGACGAACGCAAAAGCACGCTTTTTGAGCGGCGACTGGCGGTGCGTTGGATGAGTTACAAAATATGCAACTATACCACACGAGTTGCACACACTATTTTTCATCACAAATGTGAGGAATATGCATTCTTTGTATTTTATCCTCACGAGCAAAGCGAGTGCGGAATATCGCCGGGGGGTTGGGCGGTGGTCGGGGGGTTCGGGGGGCGGAGCCCCCCGAGAGGATTAGCACCCCAATCAAAAAGATAATTTCAGGTGCCGATGGAGAATTGGCCGTGTTTTCTCGAAACAAGTGCACCTAACCTGAAACCTGGTGTGGGCATAAACCCTCCAAGGACTAGTGTGACGTATACGTCACATGAGAAATTAAATGAAATAAAAACATAATTTGTTCAGTTTAATGATAATATTAATATTATGAATTTGAAAAAAAATAGTTCTCGTCCTTGGAGGGGAATATTCATATTATACTTACTTTATACTTAATTCTTGCATCCATGACACAAAACAAACTGTTGTTGATATTTTGAAGATGATAACGTTGAAGTTAGTAGAAGGTTAGTTGCGTTTGTTTCGTGAAAATACGGCGAAGCGTGTGATTTTTCTTACTAAAACACGGTGGAACGTGCATATTCCGTGCATGCGTGATGAAAAAAGAGCTTTTTTGTGCATGCCCGAGTATTTTCGTAACGCTAGAGTTGGCCAGAGAGAGATCATCGTAGACAAAGATAGAAAGAGAATTCATGGCGGATTAGTGAGTCGATGTTTCTAGAGAAAAGTATAGCGTGTTCTTATCGCCTCGCACATTATACTTTGTTGTCTCATTCACGCTCGCTAGAACAAAAATGCAGCAGAGCTCATGCGTACCTTCGCCGACTCAAAACGTGATTTTAGATTTTTCCATGGAGACAATGTAATCACGCCATTTATGATTTTGTTCTGAAATTATCGTTCGTGACTCCTGCGGACTGACGGCTTTCATTTTTGAAACTCGCAGCATGTTTTTGTAACTCGTCTCCGGTTCGGATGCCTTTTAATAGAATCATTTGTTATAATATAATATGTTTGCAAATTATATTCAACAAAAGTGAAAAATCAAGTTTATATATTCTTCTTTTGCAAAAATAAAATTGGACAACTATTTATAAGTCCAAAAATTGCTTTTACATTGGTCATTTGAAAGGATCTAACTTTTCTTGAATGCCGCAGCAGTGGCATTATCATTTTCTCGGAATACCGATGCTCGAAAATTTCTTCGTATATGATGCTTTCCGCAAAATTCGTCCTATATGCACTATACGCAGGGCCGAAACTCACATATGTACAAAATATTCGTCTACTGATCACAAGAACAAGTCATTAGACGTAATAGCTAACGGGAGTTGGAACCCCAGCGGAGTGAGAGGAGTAAGATCTTTTTTTTGAGTAAAATTTTAATCTTAATATTTAATTCACGACTCCATCTAGTCTGAAAAGACGAAAATATTCCCTATATTGAGGAGATACTCTTGATCGATATTACAGAATTCCAGTTGCACAGACGTGTAAAGATTTATCTAGTGATCGACAATTACCATCTCTGAAGATAATACAGATTCCCATTAATTATCTTTTTTTTTTACCAGATGCCGTCCAAATTCAGTTTTTAATGATTTCCAATAATTTGGGATACTATTTATCGATACATATTAGAAATTTGTGAAAAATCATTCCACATTTCACTCGAAAAAATGAATTTCGAAATTATGAGAATGAAAACTTGCTAAGCAACTGGATACGGACCATTTGGTTTTTCTTCTCTGGAACACAGTGATTAAAAAAAGAGATATATTCACTATCCTGAAACTTTGTAAATAATGGCCACATACTTCTATTTTTTTGGGTAGATTTTCTATTTTGTAGTTTAGAAATAATTTCATTTTTGGTCCTTATCCAGTTGTCATTCACACTTTCTTAGAAACGTTCATGGTTAGACTCATTGCTATATCGAAAGTAATGATTTTCATTTTTTATAAATCTTTTTCAGGTGAATAATTTTATTTTTAAATTTTTTTTCGTATCTTGCATAGTTTGGCCGTGAACTGAATTTCATTTATTGTTGTATGCAGATGACTCCCATCTTCAACATTTGTTGCATGATTCAGTTAAAAAATCATCACTGTCCGCTGGAATATAGTGTTCAACAACATTTCCAAGAAACGACAAAAACGATTTTTTGTTTTTCTTACTTTTAGACCCCGTTTTTTCACAAAATTGACGTGATGGGTTATTTTCGTTTTAAATTCGCAATCTACATGAAAAAGCCCTGTAGAAACGATATAGAAACCCTGTGGATTCTCCGTTTATCACAAAATTAGTGTTGGACTGTGAGTAAGCGCCAAGTCTGGGGTCCCCGCACTGCAGTGGCAAGCCGAGCGCTCGAGCGCAAATATTCAAAATTCGATATCTCGGAAACTAAGGCCCATGAGATCAAAAGAAAAAATACGCCCCGCATGGATTTTGATGTACTTTCATCCTGCAAAGCCCCAGTCGAATCGGCGATGTTCATCTCGCGTCCTCTCCTTGTAAGTGGATTTTGCTTCCAGGAAGCTTCTAGAAAAAGACTGTCCGAACAGTTTTTTCCGACAATGTTACGAACCAATTCGCTTCCGAATAGTTTGATTAATTTTTGAAAAAATAAAAATAATGGTAGTGTCGAAAAAGGATTTTATTATTGTGTCGCCGGAGGTACTCAAACAATCATTTGAGATTTCTCTCAAATGTTTATTTTGTTTTTAGGTTGAATATTGTTTTTGACCTCTCCTTCCCCGAGAAGTACTTCTTCTATCGCCTTTAATTTCTGATGGGTATGAGGGTTCATAAATAGATTGTTGAACTTGAATTTATTCAATTCCCAGAAACAACTCAAGTTTATTTATTTGAAAAACGGTTGATGACATGAAATGAAATTACCTTAAACCTACCGCCTGACTTTCGAGCGTGAAGTGTCGACGGGCTAAGCCTCAGAAATTATGTTATTCAGACATTCATAATGTTGAAATCAATTCCAAATCGATTTCAAGGCGTAGGAGAGATAGGAGGGGGGGGGGGGCGAGAGAATAATTGAAATGTATAGCTCAAAGATATTTTGAATGTATACTTCTGACTTTTTGTTTGATTGTCGTCCTCTCTGATTTGACTGTTATTCCTAATATGTCATCAGGAATAACAGTCGCCACCGTCTTCACTCACACACACACACGCGACAATCGCGTCCGCTGCCCAACGGTTTTTCACAGTATCGACACAATGTTACGCCGTCTATTACGTCGGATCGTTCCGGCTATACCGATGTGGACTTATTAATCGGGTTGATCCACGCACAAGTCACTCGAATTTTTAGTCCTTTGATAATATTATTATTCACTCCCGAACTGGATTGGGTGCACTATTATGGTTTACGCGATTTTTACGTTTCTCCACTTAACGTCCCAAAACCCTCTTAGTGTAACCGTTTTCGGCCCGGAACCTTCGAGGCAACCATCACGACGCGCACGTGAGAGGAAAAGGCGCGAGGACATTTTACATGTCCCTTTTTCTTACCCTCCGAATCTGTACCCGCCTGTGGTATCGCACTGCTCATTACCGTGAGGTCTTTACTTTATCATCAGCGGTGCGCTTACCATGGTTAGGTACACAATCGGATGAGTTTTCCTCAATGTTAGGCGGGTTGCGTCTAAGTAAGTGTTATGTGAAATTTTAAAAATCGGGCAATAACAGTCCTTCCTTCTTAAAATCATCATCTTCCGCGATGAAGGTTTCTTCAGGCAAAACAGAGGACAATTGTTCAATTTTTGGTGTAAAATTCCTATGGATAGATTATTTAATTTTGACTATACTAGTTCTCATATAAGAAATCTATCGATGCACCTAATCCAATTTTCTATATATATATTACGTTTAGGATCGAGTACATTGGCATCAACAATGCTCGATTTTTGATTTGAATATTAAAATTTGAACTGCCCATGTTCTTGATCCATATGTTGTAA
Source organism: Andricus quercusramuli (assembly GCA_932178445.1). NCBI lineage: Eukaryota > Metazoa > Arthropoda > Insecta > Hymenoptera > Cynipidae > Andricus > Andricus quercusramuli. The sequence goes on from CAKNXH010060673.1 coordinate 22,305, forward strand.
AATTAATTTATATTCTAATATTCAAAATTACTACATTCATTTGTTATTATGTATTCAACATTATTTTTGTATTTGAAATCACAAAAAGTTGGTATATTATATATTATATCTTAATCAGATAATTTTATCAAAGTAGTGTTAACTTCCAATGAAAACACCGGCACACAAAAAATAAAAAGTGGGCGGTGGTACTTTTTACTACACCTATATATTCCTATGTATTTTGAGGCGCTGAATCCGAATTCGGTGTCCGTTTTGCCCGCACACCCCCAACATTTTGAGAAAATCACGAAAAACCGTGAATAATCGATGAAAATCGCATTTATAGACGTTGGTAAATGTTAGAAAGTATTCTTATGAGTGTTTCACACATGATTTCAGTGTATTTTGACGCGCTGAAGCCGAATCCGTTGTCCGTTTTGCTCGTAAACCTCCAAGTTTTGAGTAAATGGCGAAAAACCATGAAAACCCGTGAAGGTCCACATCGATAAATCTAGAACTTGAAGACTGCATGGCACCAGGGTGTGGTGTTCCAAACGGTGTCTCTAGGATACCAGGTCGCCTCCTAGAGTATGCAGACCTCACCCCTGCATGCGGGGCTCTGCGGATCCGTTGGATTTGACGGAGGAGCCTGACGTTAGTCAAAAGACTGAGACGAAACAAGATACCATGTTGGCGAAAAAAGCTTTAACAGACGCTGGAGAACTCGTCGAAAAATTGACAGACGCAATAGAAAGGATGCAGGATTTCTCTGACACGAAGAGGAGTATGTTCATGCCAATCAGGCATGGACTGGCGGAAGCACAGGAACTGGCGAGTAAGCTGAGAATGGCCGTAATAACAGCCGAGTGCCGGTTTTGTTCAGGCCAACAGAAATTGGGTGGGCCGCCGGCAAAAAGGCGAGGATAGAGGAAAGGAGGAAGGCAACGCAGAAGAAGATGAGCCAATCTGGGACCCAGACAGAAGAAGCCGTGGAAACTCCCGCTCCCAAGCTAGGGAAGTGCGAACGGGAGTCCACCCTGAGTCCCATAGAGGCGAATTCTTCGACAAAACCTATGAAGAAGAGACCAAGTGCACGCACTGCTGCGACTGCGGCAACCTTGATGCCTAAAAGAGGAGAAGAGAAGGAGAAGCCTGCCACTGACGGAAGGCAGGCCAAGCCAACAATGCGAGCTCGCCCTGAGGCGGTCCTCATGAGACCGGCCGAAGGCTAGAGCTACTCGGAGGTCCTCAGGGACCTCAAGCTAAATGTGAAGCCGAACACCCTTGGAGTAAAAATCAAGGGCGTCAGGCAAACCCGAAACGTAGAGGTCCTTGTGGAGGTAGGGCCGAAGGCGGATGGCAGAGCCCAATTGTCGGCGGCTATCAAAGAAGCGGTCGGTGCTGAGTTAAGCGTGCGCGAGCTCGTCCCCCGCATCGAGTCTGAGGTCCTGGACCTCGACACTACCACCGATGCGGCAGAAGTAGAGGCCGCCGTTCGTAAACACTTCAATGAAGCAGCAAGCGGCGAAATGAAGGTTTGTATGACGAAGAAGGCCTTCAGAGGTAATCTAAAGGCCTTCGTCGAGATGTGCGAGGAGCTTGCCGCAAGGCTTCTCCGCACGGGACACCTCAAGGTAGGATGGGTGTCCTGTCGCGTTCGGAAGAAGACGGAGGCTTTGAGGTGTTACCGCTGAAGGCATGTTGGAGGTGCGACAAGGAGGGCCATAGGGCTGCGGGGTGCGAAAGCACCCCTCAGTGCTACCTCTGCAATGCAGAAGACGACAAGCACCGGACAGATCATGTGCCTGGTACGAGGAGGTGCAGGGCACTCCGAGAGGCGACCTTGTTGAGCCAATGTTGAAAGCCGAAGCACAGCCTATTGACCTTACCCCCATGTCCTTGAAGTAATGCGAAAGTGATTCCGAGGACATGGGTTGGCAGAAAGAGGAGGTGAGTTTAGTGGAGCCCTGGGTCACCGACTATCGTGCCGTCCTGACCGTCATGCCCATCGTCACTACGTGGAGGTGCCCCGGTTGCAAGTACAAGCAAACAAATATATTTTCATATGGCAACGTTTCTTTAGTAGTAAAACCAGACAAAATGATACACTTTGTGTAAGCAGTAGCTTCTCGATCCATGGATGTGGACCTTCACGGTTTCTCACGTTTTTTCGCCATTTACTCAAAATTTGGAGGTGTATGAGCAAAACAGACAACGGACTCGGATTTATCGCGTTAAAGTACACTGAAATCATGTGTGAAACACTCATAAGAATACTTTCCCGCATAGCACACTATATTCCATTCATATTCCAGGAATATTCCATTGGAACATTGGAAATATTTCCGTGGAATATTGCATCCACTTTGCAGGAACATTGAAATGTCCTACGTTGGGAATATTGCCGTGCAATGTGGCATGAATGTTCCTAGGAAATATTGTCGGAATATGGCCCTAAATGCGTTTTGAATATTCCTGTCGAACTTTGTCTGAACATAGCGTTGAATGTTCCCTAAATGTTCCTCTGGAATGTAGTCCGAATATTGCCCTGCAAGTGTGTGGAATGTTCCGGTGGAATATTGAGGCAATATTTACGAAAAAATTTCAAAAAATTCTGTCGAACTTTGCTGAAATACTCCTTGGGAAGTGTTAAGAAAGTTTCCGTGAAATATCACTAGCGCATTTTCTTGAAAGAATAACGTATAATGTCTATTTGAAAGAATTAAGAAATTTCTTTAAACCGTGCTTGGCCATTTTTTTATTACTTCTTCTTGCACACAATACAACTTGAAATAGAAAAATTGATTTTGCGACTGAATGCAAGTGCTTATACTAAATTTTTAATAATGTGCATTACAAATATGTTTAAAAAAATCTCTGTTACGTCAGAATTTCGAAGAACGTGTTTGAACGTGTTCAAAAAGTTCGAATGTCTAAGGAAACATGAAACATTTTAATGTTTATTTAAAAATAACTAAGATCTAAACTTAAAATAAAAACATATTTTCTTAAAGGACCATTTTCCTTAACTTGAATCTTCTTCACGTTCGTCTTCTTCGGATTCTCCTTTAATTTCCTCTTCCATATCTTGGTTGTCCATTTCATCCGCTAAGTTTGCGTCTTCTTTTTTTTTGTTTCTTGCTT
>CAKNXH010060674.1:3839-60140 GCA_932178445.1 Andricus quercusramuli
TTTAAGCGAGATTCGAAAAATTCGACGAAATTCACAAAAATTCGAGGTCCATTTTCTGAAAAATCCAATTGAATTGAAAAAAATTCACAAATATTTGAGAAATGTATTGAATTCGTTAAGCTTGGCGGTAAATTGAGAAAGATTCAAAGGAACTAAAATGAATTTCATGAAATGCCGAACAATTTCACGTGGATTTTAACGAATTCAGGATGGTTTATTAGAATTCTAATGAACTGGAAAAACTTCAAAACATCCAAAAAATTCAATTTCTTTCAATAATATTTGAGTAAATTTAGAAGAATTTAAGAAAATTCAAAAGACTGATAAAAAAAAATCTGTGAATGAAGGCAAATTTTAAAAATGAAAAAACTTTCACTTTACCGAGTAAAATAAGAGCGATCAGAATTCAAAACGAATTCAACAAAATTAATGTGAATTAAGAGAAAATTAAGAAGAAAATGAATGATAAAGAATACGCATGAATTTTGAAGAATTCAAGAGCAATTAGAAAAATTCAAGATCAATTAAAAAAAATTCATGGTTCATTCACATTTTTTTTAACATTTAAAAATGTATAGAATTCATTAAGTTCGGTGGTGAATTGAGCAAATCTTAAAAGTGAATTAAATGAAATTCGAGTAAATTCAGAGGAATTTAATGAAAATGAGAAGTTTCAATGAAATTGATAAAATTGGAGTCAATTGAAACAAATTTGAAATAATAAAAAAATTAATCGAATTCATGATATTTGTGGTGAATTGAAAAGAATTCAGGATGAATTAAGAAGAATAAGAAGAATTCTGGTTGAATTCCAAATGATATGCAAAGAATCCAAAATATTCCATCGAGTTCAGTAAAATCAGAGAGAACTTAGAAGAGTTGAAAGAAGTTGAAGAAAATTCGATGAAATCAATACGAATTGAAGATGAATTTAAAGGAATTCATAGCGAGTTTAAATTATCCAAATAATTTGAACAACATTTTCAAGATATAAAATAATTCCACTGAATTCAGATAAATGTGAATGAACAGAAATTTAATAAAATTCACAAGAATTAAAGGTGAATTGAAAAATGAGGAGTCTTTAGGATGAATTGAACAAAAATTATTGCAAAATATATACCTCTTGAATTTAGTGGGTTTGAAGGGAATTCCAAAGAATACAGGGCAAATATAAAAGAATTCATGGCGAATTGAAAAAAATGCCAGAGAATTCGAAAAAATTCAAGAAGATTCAGAAACAACTATAGACTTGCATTCAATAGTGATTGAACCTTGGATTCTATGTTTTCATTTATTGAATGGGAAGTGTATGATGTGATCTTTTCATCGAAGAAATTAGATAACGTGGTCGACGTGCGCACATAAAAAACGGTTTGTAGCCTATTAAGTCATTTAAATTTCCCGCGCCTATCTGTTTTCCCCTTTCTAACTTTCTTCTCCTCCTTTATCACTTATTTCGTCTTGGCTTAAAGTTTGAACCTCGTCTCGAATCACGTCTCGAAACCTCGTCTCGAATCACGTCTCGAAACCTCGTCTCGAATCACGTCTCGAAACCTCGTCTCGAATCACGTCTCGAACCTCGTCTGGAATCTTGTCTCGATTCTCGTGAAAAAGGAAGACAGACGGAAACCGGAACGAAACTATAAGAGTTTCTTCCCGAGCCTACGGCTACCCAATAAGTGACCATGGTGATTTTAGACGAATATAATATTTTTTACCTACATTTCAAACGTAGCTTCAACAATAGAATTCAAAACTTCATTTGGATCAGTTTTTAAAATAACAAGTAAATTTTTTTCCTGTATCTCTTCAGTCTCTATTGGTATTTCAGGATCGATTCTTACCTCCTTTGGCGCGTTAGCTTCTTTCTGAAAAATTAAACACCTAAAAACAACTGATTGCGCATTTTTTGAATGATAAAAATGTTTTTCTAAGTACAATATTTTTTTTTATTAAAATTCAGAATGGAAGCCATGCTTCCATTATTTTGAGCAAAAAAAAAGTATTTAAATTCTTAAAAGTGACGTAATACGAACTCTACGTCGGGTACTTTTTTTAGTATTCCGTTGCTTCAGTATTTCCTTAATTCCATCATCTGCATTTTCCTGATTTTGTCCGGGAAACAGAATTTCCCAATGTAGTAAAGGTTCACCAGAAACTAGTTTTACAGCCGTGTTGCAAAACAATTCATTCATCATTCTGAAAAAATCTTCTCGTGAAGGATTTTTTTCTACAACGTTATGAAAATATTCTGATTTATGTTCTAAATAATAAAATAAACTAGCAAAAATAGCGCGCTATGCATACCTAATATACTTCTCCTTTTTAATGACTTAATCATCAAATTAAAATTATGATTCGTCCTTAGGATTTTAATTTAATTCAAATATAAATATAAATTTTATCTTAAATTTAAATTTTATTTTAATTTTAATCGGCTTTCAGTAATCTGTAACTTTCATTTTAATATAAGATTTTATTTTAACAGGAATTAGAAAAAAAAATTAAGAATGAATGTGGTCCATTTTAAAGATGTTTAAAATTGAATATTCGCCAACTGGTTTAGTTTTGAATGTTTATAGTTAAAAATCATACAGCTTTTAACAACTTTTTTTAATAGGTTTTCAGATCAGAACTTCGAAATTATAGAAATTTTAATTTCTAAATGTAAAGTTTGCATAACTTTTAATTGCATATTGTCAACATTCGAAACTCTTTAATTTTGAAGATTTAAAATTCAAAGTTCTACCATTTTTGAAGAGTTACAATTGAAAACGCTTGTTTATTGTCAATTGTGAAAATTTAAACCTCTTCAATTTCAAAATTTGTAGTTCAAAAATCTTTGATTTTAAAGATGTTTTAAAAAAAATTCTTGAATTTTGATGATTTGATCATTTTGAAGATCAAAAGTAAAGTTTTCAATTCTACATATTTCATATTGAAAATTTTCAATTTTAAAACCTAAAACTTGAGTAATTTTTAATTGTAAATTGTCAACATTAGGAGCTATTCAATTTTTAAGATTTAGAATTCAAAGTTTGGAACACTTTTTTGAAATAGTTTAATTTTGAGGATTGAAAATTGAAAATTCTTTATTTTGGAAATTAAATGTCAATTTTGAAATTTTATATCTTCCAAATTGAAAACATTTCGAGCGTGAAGTATCAAAATTACAGAATTTTTTAATGTAAAACTTAAAATTTACAAAATTTCTAATTGTAAATTGTCAATATCATGCCTTCAATTTCAAAGATTCACAATCCAAATTTCAAAACTGTTGAACTTCAAAGATGTAAGAATACAAATTTAAAATTTTTGGATATTTTGAAGATCAAAAGTCAGGTTTTCAATTCTAAATCTTCCGAATTGAAAATTTTGCATATAAGGCATCAAAATACAAGAATTTTTAATTGTAAAATTTAGAACTCACAAATTTTTAAATTAGCAATTTTCAAAATTAACAGCACTTCAATTTTAAACATTTGAAATTTTTATTTCCAAAATGTTGAAGATCAAATTGAAAAATTCTTTCATTTTATTGAGTAGCATTTAAAAACTCTCCCATTTTAAATATTTATAGATGAAAATTCTTAAATTTCGATGATTTTGAAGGTTTTGAAGATCAAAAGTCAATTTTTTAATTCTGAATCTACCAAATTAAAAATGTCGAACATAAAGCATGAAAATTAGAGCATTTTCAATTGTTGAAGATTAAAAATTGCATAATTTATTATTATCAATTTTCTAAACTAATTTCTTCTCAAATTTAACGATTTAAAATTAGAAGCTCTACAATTTTGAAGAGTACCCTGGTGGAAAATTTTTACAAAAATGTACAGAAAACTAAAACTGTTTTTACAGGAATCTATAAAAAAATATAATAAATTAGGTTGAAAATTAAAAAAAGCGATGAAACTACAAAAGTAATTTAAAAAATCTCCAGGAATCTCATAATAATATTATATTATCTTGGAACTCGAATTTATCCCTACAATTTTTAAAAAATCCTGCAAAATTAAAAAAACTACCTTAAAATCATCCAGATTCTTTTTTGACAAAATTATTGTTAGTTCTTTTGGAATTTTGATACCAATTTTTTATACATTTGAAACCTTTTAAATTACTTAAAAAGCTTACAAATTTTGAGTTCAAAATCTTAAAAAATCTGCATTGTGTATTAAATGGTTTGAAATCTTTACACGTTTTAAATTATTTTGGAATCTTTTCAAAAGTTCTAAATATATTTTGAATTTCTCGATTATTTTCCAAATTAATAGTTGTTAAATTATCATTTATTAATTGAAAAAGTTTGTTTCAAATCTTTTCAGATATTATCTTAAAATTAATTTTTCAAAATAAAAAATCATTTTAAATTTTCCCAGCAAAATTAAGAATGTTTTTTATTTTCTCAAAACCTTTAAAGATCCTTGGAAACTTTAAAATTTTATTTCGAAACCTTCATAAATTTAAATTTAGTTTTTTGTTATTTAAAATATTTTTCAGTTTTAAATTAAGTTTGGATTTTCTCAAAACTTGCAAATATTTCTTAAACTAATTTTAATTTATTTTAATTTAATTACATTTTTTTTTTTAAATTTTTAATAAAAAAGTCTTAGTAAAATTATATTCATATGACCTTAAAAATAATATAATCATGTATAAAGTTACCTTGGATGATCTTCATTGCACCAGCAAGCCAACTGACGAAAATGCTTCGATTTTCCCCGTCAAAATTGAGGGAATATTTCAAAACTTGTAAAGCCAGAGTATCCAAAAACCAAAAAGCTGCTATGTTGCTCTTATAATCCAAAATTCCCAAATTTTCACCCAAGAGCCTTTTAAATTTTAAATTAAAAAAAACTTTAAAATTAAAGAGCCCATTTAGATATTAATTTATAATTTTCCAAAATTTTTAATCCAAATGATAAATTATTTTACTCAATTACTCGAAGAGGTTCCTTGTTTTTCAATTCTATGGGTCGATTCATCAAACTTTTGAAACAGTTTGGTAAAGTTGGCATAAACTTCCTTGGTGGGGTTAGAAAAATATTTTTATTCACTTCCGTGATAATTGGAGTCTGAATCAAGTAACAAATTAAAAAAAAATTTTAAACAAATTTTTAATTTATTTTGATACTGTAAAAAGTAACTTTTTTAATGACCTCTACTTCAAGTTCAGGTCCCATAGAAATATTGCTCTTTTCTGTTATCAAACTTTTGCTTTTCTTATTCTTCTTAGGGTTTGCCATTTTTAATAAATTGATTAATTATCGGGAGTGAAAAAAACTTTTAATAACCTGTCTCAAGTGACGTTTATATTTTTAATGTAATTTTCTCCCTATGGATTAGCAATTGTTTTTAGTGACAATACTTTCCCAAAAAATCGTGTTTACAAAAAGAATGTTTTTGGTTTTTTTTTTGTTGAATTTTCTGGAATTTTGTAAATTACAGTTTCGAAATGAGGAATTTTACTTATAAAAACTTTTTTCTACAAGAAAACATTTTAATTTTGTGTGATTCTATATTAACAATGGCAACAATTATTTTATTTTTCTGAATACATATTTTGAACAATTACAAACAGATTCTATTCAAACCCCTCAACCAAATTAAATCAATTTTAGGAATTATGACAAAAAAAATTAAAGAATGTAGTAAGGTTTCAGGGGAATAAAAAATTTGCCCTGATATTCTTGGGAAAATTTCAAATGATTTTTCATTCTGAAATATTAATTTTAAAAGAAAATTGAAAAATGTTTCAAAGGATTTCAAATAATTTCCTAAAATTTCGGACAAGAATGTAGAAGATTTGAAATAGAAAATTTGTTCAATTTTGCAAAATTACAAAATTTTATAATAAAATCAAAAGATTTTTAAAATTTTTAACAAAATGTGAATTTTCGAAGATTTCGAAAAAAAAATTAGTGAGCTTTTTAAGAATTGTAAATAGTTGTAAAAGAATAAAACAGTTTTCCTAAGATTCGTGAGAAAACCTAAATTGATTTTTTATTTAAAAAAAAAAAATCTTTAAAGAAAATTTCAATCGGTTTCAAAACATTCCAAAAGATTTATAATAATATGAACGAAATATTTTGGAAGTTTTTAAAGCAATTTTTTTGTTTTTCAAAAGTTTAGATCAATTATTAGAAAAACTTCGCATTATTTTGAAAGATATTTCGATATTTTAGAAGTTATGAAAAAATTTAAAACAAGAGGGGATTTAATTTTTTTTAACAGAACTTAGATTTTCAAAAATTCGAAAAAAGAAGCTTTTCAAGAATTTCGTAAGTTTTCAAGAGAATAAAAAAATTTATCTTAGATGCCTGGGAAAATTGTAAATGATTTTTTATTTTGAAAACTTAATTTTAAGAGAAAATTGAAAAATATTTTTAATTATTTCCTGAAATTTTGGAAAAAGAAAGATGTTGGAAGTTATTTCAATTTTGAAACTTGAAAACATTCAAAAATAATTAAAAACTTGAGAAGTCAACAAATTTTGAAAACTTAATTTTAAGAGAAAATTGAGAAGTATTTCAAATTATTTCCTAAAATTTCGGAAAAAGAAATATGTTGAAAGTTATTTCAATTTTTAAACTTTATGGAAAAGCATTAAATGATTTTTTATTTTAAAAAAATCAATTTTCAAAGAAAATTTCAAAAGATTTCAGGACATTCCAAAAGATTGATGAAAATGTCGAAAAAAAATTTCGAAGATTTAGGGGTAATTTTTTTTTAATTTTGCAGGGTTTCAAAAAACGATAGAAGAACGTTGCATTATTTCAAAACATATTTCGAAGTTGTCAAGGTTTTAAAAAGCTTCGAAAATAATTAAAAACTAGATAGGATTTCAAAACTGGAAAAAAGTAAATTTTTGAAGATTTTGAAAAAGAAGGCTTGTCAGGAATTTGGAAAGGTTTCAAGATAAATTTTTTTTCTTTAATATTCCTTGGAAAATTCAAAGTAATTTTTGTCTGAAAAATTAGCTTTAAGTCATTATTTAAACATTACGGGAGGTTTCCAAAATTGCCAAATCTGGTCGAATTTATGCCATTAAAAATATTTTAAAACTTTGAAAGATTTCCGAAAATCCAGAATTTTTTTAAATTTCTCCCAAACTTCTATAAGTCCTGAATATGCTTTAAAATGAATCTTGTTTCTTCCAAAATTTTGTTAGAAAAATCTTAGGAAAATTATATTCATATGACCTTAAAAAACAACCAAACAAATAAACTGAAAAAAGAAATAGTTATTTGCTTTTGGTTAGAAAAAAAATTAATCTACTTTGTAGAAAATTCAACAATGTTGTTAAAAGGTCTTTTTTTTAATAAACTGTTTTGTTGAAAAATCGTCTTTTTGGTTAAAAATTGTTTTTTGTTTTAATTATTTTTTTAACAGAAAATATTCTAGTTTTAATTCAACAATTTTTATTTTTCAGTTAAAAGTTCAACTATTTTGTTGAAAATTCGTCTTTTTGGATGAATTCAACTGCTTTTGATTTTGAGATAATATGTATTTTGGATTGAAATATCAACTATACAATTTTTTATTGAGAATTCATCTTTTTAGGCTGGAAAGTCAACTACTTGGTTAATATTGATTTACTTAGTTAAACCATTATTTTTTGGATTAAAGTATCAACTGTTTTGTTGAAAATGAACTTTTTTATAGAAATTTTGATTTCAAATATTTGAAATCTTCAAAAATCTATTTAAATTTTCTCAGCAATGTTAGAAAAATTATATTCACATCACGTTACGAAAAATTAACTTAAAAAATGAATAGTTATTCGCATTTTCTTTTTCGTATTATAAATTATTTCCCCTCTCAAATTATAATTTGGTTAACATTTTTTTGCTTTCTCAACTAAACATCTTTTTCGGTTGAAAATTCAACTATTTAGTTTAAAATTCTTCCTTTTGGTTGGAAAATTCACCTTTTTAGTCGTGAATTAAACTATTTTGTAGAAATTTAACCGTTTTGTTGAAAATTAGATTTTTTGTTGTTGAAAGTTAATTTTTCAGACCCAAAATTTACCTATTAAATTTTGTATTGTAAATTTATTTTTTCAGTTGAAAATTCAACAATTTGGTTAACAATAAATCTATTTTGTAAAAAATTCAACAATTTCGTTGAAAGGTCATTTTTTGTTGAAAAATGGTGTTTGATAAAAAAAATGTTGTTGTTGAAAATTATTTTTTTTTAACGGAAAATATAACTATTCCATTTTTTACTGTAAATTTATATTTTTAGTTGAAAATTCAACTATATTGTTAGAAATTCGTCTTCTTAATAAATTCAACTGCTTTTGATTTAAAATAAAAATATTTTTGAATTAAAATATTAACTATAACATTTTTCGTTGAGAATTAATCTTTTTTTGTTGAAAATTCATCTACTTGATTTTTGAACTACTTAGTTAAAAAATTATTTTTTGGGTTGAATCAACTGTATTTTTTTTTAAATAAACTTTGTTGTTGAAATTTACATATTCCATTTTTGATTGTAAATTTATCCTTTTTAGTTGAAAATTTAACTATTTGTTCCAAATGTCATTTTTTGTTGACAAATCGTCTTTTTGGTTCAAAATTTATTTTGTGGATGTTGTTAAATATAATTTTTTCAAACTGAAAATATAACTATTTCATTTTTTATTGTAAATGTATATTTTTAAATTGAAAATTCACCTATTTTGTTGGAAATTAATTTTTTGGGTCAAAGATTCAACTATTGGTTTGAAAATTAACTTTTTTTCAATTTGGATTTGGCGTATCTGAAATTTTTGAAAATCTTTTCAAATTTTCTGAAAAATATTTGGAAAATCATACTCATATGACCTTAGAAACAAATAAACAAAAGACTTAAGAAATAAATATTTATTCGAATGTTCTATTTTCTATTATGAATTATTATTTCTCTTAAATTATAATTTGATTGCAATGTTTCAGCTTTCTTGACTGAGAAATCTTTTTTCGTTCAAAATTCAACTATTATGTTGACAATTCGTCTTTTTGGTTTGAAAATTAATATTTTTCGTTCGAGGATTTAACTGCTTTGTTGAATTTATTTGAAAATTATTTTTTTTTTTGTTAAAAATAAATGTTTTGACTGAAAAATCGCCTATTCCATTTTTGATTGTGAATTTTTTTAGTTGAAAATTCAGCTACTTTATTGAAAATTCATCTTTTATGAATTCAACTGCTTTTGATTTAAAATAAAAATAGTCTTGGATTGAAATAATAACTAAAACATTTATCGCTGAGAATTCATGTTTTTTGGTTGAAAATTAAACTCGTTGATTAAAGCTGTATTACTGTGATAAAAATTTATTTTTTTGGTTGAAAATGAATTTATTTGTTAAAATTTTCATTTGACATATGTATCTGAAATCTTGAAAAAATATTTTCAAATTTTCTCAAGAATTTTAGGATAAATATATGTATATAACCAGTTAACAATAAATGAAGTTGAAAAATAAGAATTAATTGGAAATGTTTAATTTGTATTAAAAACTATTTTTTTATTATGCGATTTCAATCAAAAATTAATGTTAAATGAATAAACATTCTTATTGAATTTTTCCTTATTTCAATAATACGAAAGATAGTTATAAAAAAATTTGAACTCTGTTCAAAACATAATAAAAGGATTTTTAAATAAAATGGAAATAAAAGAAATTGGGAATAGACCAGTGTAAAGAAGGTAGAAGCCGTGAGCCGGTATTTTTCATTTTTATTAATTCGTTTTATTAATTTTTTTTCCATATTTTGTTCAATATTTTCAGAAAATAACACTCCAAAGCGAAAAAACCGTATATTCTCACCAATCCCAATGTGTGTATAATATATATATTATACTTTTCATTTATAATATATATGTATATATTTATATATATAATGTATACTTTTATACTTTATATATAATAATAATAATGTTATGTGGAGTAGCGCACACTTTAGACTGTTTATGTATCGATACCTTTATAATTTTATCGATAATTTACAAATATTGAAAAACATGAAACAGATAACAGTCATCAGGGACCTGCGAATTTCGACGATAAGGGCTTTGAAAAATGATGAAAAACTTTTTTTTTTCATTGAGGAAAATTTACACTCGCACGGTTCCTTCCTCTCCCAAATGACTTTCGAACCAATGGGAATAAATTACATTCAACCCATCCCCGATCACATAAAATCACAGATTTTGCGAGCATCGCGATTCCTCTTCTCCTCAAATCTCAAGTTCAAACTTGCACAAAAGTTTTAAAAAATTCAAACTTTTTTTTCTTTCAAATCATCCCAAGTCTTATACAGAATAAAATATTATCAAAAATTCATTTTCAGTACAAACGCTAATAAAGAACAATCTTTTCTCCTCTTGTGCAAGTCTCACTCGCGAATCGACAATATAAAACTTTGAATAACTTTCATTTTTTAATCTAAAGTCTCCATACCTTATTATACATATATTCATTTTTATTAGGGTCTGACTTTCAGTAAAAGTTTTTCAATCGCGTGCTCAAATATTAGACAAGACAATTTTTTTATTTCCGGGAGAGAAAGGAATCAAAGAGAAAGAGAGAGGTGTGCTCAAATATTTTTTTTATCGTCGATAAAAAAAATTCGCAAATCCTAGACGGACCGTCGTATGTACTTATATATTTTTCACACCGAAGTCAAAAAGGCAATACGCAGTATGAACTTACCTAGTACATGTTTTGTGTATCTGTGTGTACGCGTGTGTATGCAATGAGACTTTACAGATATTTTTTTTCTTTTCTTCAAACTCAATTGTCTTTTTTTCGTGAGTTTTGAATCTGCAAAGATTTATTAGAGAGAGAGAGAAAGAGAGACAGAGTGAGTTTGAATTGTAGAAGAGCCTCGGAGGAAAGTGGAGTGAATCGTATACGGAGCTGCTATATAACAAAGAAAATAAAAAAGGAACACAAGAAAATCAAAAAAACCCGGTCGAAATAAATATTTTCAATCGATTTTATTGAAAATAATACAACAAAATGTCTCATAATAATAATAATTAATAATAATAATTAAAATTAATTAATAATTATCGATACGTACTGCTCTACTCGATATCTAGATAGTGTCTTAGAACGTCGTTTAAATAATAATATTATCATCAATAATAATCGCAATAAAATAATAATAAAGACAATAAATTTAATAATAATCATTATATCATAGAATAATGTATCAATAAACAAACGTAATGGGCTAAATTACTCGTGAATCATTCGTCATCGTCCTCGCTATCGATGGATATTGGATAACTAATTAATTAATAATTAAATTACACGTTGCTTGGATATGCACGTAGAGATATAAAGTCGTTTTTGGTCCCACCTAACTGCAAACGTTACATTCGTACATCTTCTGCTTGAATCGCTTTATACGTGTGTATCGTGTGTACGTGTTTCATTATTTTATTTATTTTTTATTTTATTTTTTTATCAATGACTATCCGTTTATAATTACATAGAGTGAACTGTGTCGTCAAATTCTTTTCGCGTATACACGTCGTAAATAGGTTTCGCATGCCTGTACATTAAACTGGTTCCGTGGAAAATTTCAAAAATCGCCGCTCGCAACAAAACGATAAAATAATTGTCTTTTATCATTGAAAATCGAAACAATCGAATATCACTGGGACATGGCTTTGTCAGTGTCTTTCTTTCTGCTTTCTTCGATTATTACAACTGGCATTTCCCTTCGGCGCGATTACGCTAAATTACCTAGTAAAATAATTACTCTCACTACCTTTTTTTTTAACGCCAAGGATGGCATTGCGTTTTTTTGAACGATCGAAAACAATCGGCAAAATTAAAATCGTCCTCGCAATTCCAACCTTCGCTTAATTGGTAGGGAGCGGATTAGAGTCACTATAGATAGTTTTAGAGTAGCTCTAATCCGCTCCCTGTTGATCGATATTTGCAAACAAATTTTTATCGCTATTGGTTCCTTTAGAAGGAAATTTTACAAATGACCCAATTTATTATTTCCATTGATGCGATAAAAATTTTTTTGCAAGTTACCGATTCACATTTTACAGCCAATCAGGAGAATTTCGTTTCGGGATCGTGCCGCATCGATCCCGGCACAATAAATCTAATTAAGGCTACGTACAATTTTAATTTTACACTTTTCACGAATACTGTGTTTATCAGTCTCATTTTCGCTCAAGTCTGATCATTCTCGACACCTAATTAATTCGATCTCTCGCTAAACCAGCCGACGCTTTTTCGTAACTTTCCACCCAGAGAATATTTTTTTTTATTTTGAGAAAACCTTGTCCAATCCAATTTTATAGGAATGAAGAAACGAAAAAACTTCGCTTGGTTGTCTTCAGTGAGATCAGACCCTACGTGATATTAATGCCAGTTGTATCCTTTTCGGTAACCGCAGGTCAAAAAATCTACCTCTCCCAAACGATTACACAATCGCATTAATTGTAAATTAACGTATAACGTAGATTATAAGTTTTCATAGTTGAAAAAAAATTGTTTTTCAGGTGTCTATTAATCCATTCAAGTAATTCCGTTTTAAGGGTATGTGGCGAATCGTTATTAAGTACATCCAGAACGCTTCTTTTCTAGATGCACTCAACAAGCAAAAAATAATCAAAATTCTTCCGCCCTTTCCCTTGCCAAGAGGGTTGCTTTTTTAAGCTGCGGGTCCGAAACATTTTCGAAAAACAGTGACGATTTTTTGCTTCCAAAGCAAAAGTTTTTATTCCCCGAGAGCGGTGAATAAAAAGTTTTTTTTTCGTAACTGTCTTTCGAAAAATGTAACAATCTTTCAATAGAATAACCTCACAACCATTTTGACAACAATCAACCTTCAATAAAAGAGCGTCTTATGTCAAAAAATCTTTAAAAAGAGCGCGTCGTCGAACGAGCGACTTTTCGGCTTTTGCCGAAATTTCCGTCCGTTTTCTCGTCGATCGACGTATCACATGTTCAAAAGTGTGAACCACATTTCTATCTCATCTCGCGATTAAAAATCGATTTACCCTTTACTTTCATCGACGTAAAATCTTCCACATTCGAACTTTTTCATTTTATTTTTTGCCTCTAATCAACCACGTGTCCTCGCACGAAATATGCACCTATTCCCAAACGAAATAATTTCCTCAAAAAAATTTCTTGTTGGGAACTTTTAACAAAAGTTACGATACTAATAGAATTCATTTGGAAAAAACGATATTCCTATCAATCACGCCTAATTATTTATACAACTTCTAATGTCTGTTTGTGTCTGTGTTACGTATTTCTTTGTGTCTACGTATTTTGTGTATTCCGTTTACAAAAGATCCCACTTTCCAAAAAACATGCAAAAATTAATTTAACCCAAATTCGAAAACTCAAAATTGAGTTTAATTAAAATTTTCTTTTCTTCTCAAAATATGATCTCATTCTTACGTCTCTTAAATCCTATCTACTTTTTTCTTTTGGTATACGTTTCCACAAGACTATTACGTCAACAATTACGTCTTTTTGTCTGTATTTATGTCTTCATGTGTGAGTGTATTTTTGTGTAGAATGTAGAGTTTCTGTGTAGATTCGACACCACTGGACAACGTCATATATGCGCTAATGCGTCAGCGATACTGCGTAACATTATTAATAAACGTAATCGTTATAATCGTACACAACGAGAAAGTAGCATTAATGATAATCGTATTAATAAGTAATAGTAGTAACTAATAATAATTAATAATAATCTAGCAGCGATAATAACTATCAAGAATCCTATATCGTAGTTTTAAAAAACGAGCGGTCCCTGTAAAAACGTCGTATCTATTCCCTGTCAGCTAAAACCCCGTATCTGATATCGTCCCATGGATAACGACCCGATACGCTCATAATCCCAGGAACTTTTCAACTGTTTCGCCTTCATTAAATAATAAACTGTGGATCCACATATATTCTGTAATATTTAATATAAAAAATATCTCTCGACGCATCTACCTACATACGTGTTACGCCTAGAACTCGAGAAGGAACAAAAACCCTATTAACGTAAAAGCTTTTCTTCCAAGTCAATAAACATTTTTACAAAGGGGGCGCTACAGTTCCAAAATTTGAATTTTCCTTCTTGAGACTGTTCCATTTTTTTAACGCTGTGTCTGGTTAAAAGACCGTATAACTCATTGAGAAACTCACCCCTCGGAAAATTTGACTTTTTCGAAAAGAAAATCCCCGAAGAGCGAGAGGTACGCGGCATCAACAAGCAAATCCCAGTTCTCGAAGGACTTCGTGTAATTAGTAGCAAACCGAGAAAAAAAATCGGTCCGAAATTCGATCAAGTGGGAACCAAACTAACCAAGGGAGAAAAATGATTTAGGACTATACTAATAGGTACGAAGGTACATACGTCTTGTCTGAATTGTACTTGAGTGAATGTGTGTATACTTTAAAGAAACAAGAGAATATACAACGTAATGAGGCTCTTACGCTCTTCTACTTTATGATAATAAAAAAAAATGCAAAAAAAATAACAGAAAATAAAAACTTATCCTTCCTAGGCTCCTTAATTAATAAGCTTTCGTTACGTGGGTTTAATATGCGAGGTGAGCTCACGTTTCTGTGTTAACTCATAAGACTGGCTCTGTGAGGTGAGGGAGGATATAAAGTTAGGTAAAAAAAGTAAAAAATCAGCGCTCGCACTTCCTACGTCGACTAACGTCTGAACTACGAATTCGCGTCGATTCCAAAAACACTCTCAAAATAAGAATTAATTAAACAAGTTTTTTTTAGAAAAACTGGAACTGAAATTAATTTTTTTCGAAAGTGTTTATAGAATTGTCGTCGCCACGTCATTACGGAATCTAAAAATGTCCTGTCGCTAAACCAAACGAATAGCTTGTTAAAGGTAGCGTGTATGTTCAGTTATTTATAATATATGTATATAGTTTACAGAAAGTGATATACACCTATACGATCGGTATTTACAAAATTGATCCTACTCGATGATCGTGAAAAGGCCCTTAATGAAACCTTATCACGATTTATGCCCACATTATATTTAGAATAAAAACTGGTCTCGAGTCGATTTTGCGAAGAGAGATGGAAAAATCGAAGGATATCGATCCGAAAAATCGACCCACCTTAAGTAATGGCGTTGCCACGAATACAAATCGCGAAGAGGAAAACCTACAAATTTTTACTATAAAAAGCGAACGAAAGAGAGGAAATTTCGAAACTTATTCTTGAAATTCTATTCTTGAGTGGAATACAAAATTATTCAGTTCGAATTCTCTCTGTCGTGGAAATCACAGACATTGGCGAAGTTTTTGTATAAAAAAAAATAGGATAAGAACGCCTCTGGAATGAAGTTGGAATGAAGAGAGAATCCTGAGAAAGAAAATGCTACATCGATTCGTATTTAATTAATAAACAATTATAGAAAAAAATTAATTAAGAATTGCATACTAATTGTTTGCAAATATTAAATAAAAAAATAATTTTAACAATTTCATCGGTGCGAGAGCGAGCGGCAGAGGAAGATATAACGAGACCATATTGGGAATGAGACTTTGCTCGTCTTCGCTTTACTTTCCTGAATTCTTGCTAGTCGATTACGTCTACGAATTCTTTATGAACACATTTCGTTTTGATTGTAACTGAATTGCTCATTTTATCTAATTCTCACTGAAAAATATTGGAAACAATCCTTTCCTCCTCCTTACTTTACTTGAGCGAAGTGGCCTATGAAAATTTCTAGTTCAGAACGAGTCTCAATTCAATTTAGGAATTATTTGAAAATTTATTTCTAAATTAAAACTGAGACTCCTCGCACAAAAAATAGAAACTAATTTCCCAGGCCTCTGAAGCAAAATCTCCAGAAAGAAACTGATGATCACAAAATAATGGAATGCATTCTGGAATTTTTGGACTCGATTTCGGTACTATCATGACGCAAAGAGAAATAGAGGTAGGCTACGGAGAATAGATCTACCTGAAAAAATATTTTTTTTATAACACATGCATGATTTCAGTTTACTTTATCTCCCAAGGGAGCAAAAATGTGACGTCATAATGAAAATTATACATCCAAGAGCTCAAATTTTGGGCTTAGAAAAAGTGATCGCCAAGGAATCAGTTGATTACGTAGACAGATTGTGTAAACAGATTGGACCAACTCGAAACGTTTAATTATAATTAATTACCAAAAATTTCAGAAACTGTGCTTTTATTCCAATCGCGTCTGAAATCATGCATTTGTTATAAAGAATATCGTACGCACCAAGGAGGGGTGGATTTTTTCAGACGACTGAAAAAAAATCCACTCGTCGAGAAAGTCCCACTTTTCTCCCTTGGTGCATAATGTACTATTTATTATACGTCTCACCTCGTCATCGACTCTCCTCGATATTAAAAAAGTGGGCCCTGTTATACTCTCCCTCCTTATTTATCACGAAGCTCGACCTTTTTTGACTTTCCTGTCTTTTCTTTCGCTTTTCTACTAAAGATAAAATACCGAATAGTAATTGGTCTCCGCCATTTGTAACATACGTTATAGTCTTTTCGTCCTTCTGATTTCATTAAACAGTACCTATGTGTTTGTGTGTGTTTCGTATAAGTGTACAAGTGTAAAACATACGAATATACAGTATATATTACATAGATATATCGAGCTTCCTGAAATGGAAAAAGTTCAGGCTCGAAAGACACGTAAGGAGAGGGGGGTGGAGGAGGGGGGCAAAAGGTTAATTATCGTATAATCGTATATAAGCGTTTTCAAGTGAGTAAGTACTTCCCGAAGTCGACTCTCAAAATTTACAAAAGAAAAATCTTAAAACTTGATTTTAAAAATAAAGAAGAACAAAAAATAATAAAAGAGAATAAAGGTTTTGAGAAGAGGGGGTTGAACGATAAAAACGCGAAGGACAGGAGAGACGGAGAAGATCCGAGTATCTTACATAATGCTACGAATTGCACAATCGGTCTCGAGCTTGAATTCCTTTGTCGATAAAGAATAAGCTCATTTATCAAAAGACTCGATTCGCTAATTGCAAGTTTGATGGGGTCACAAAAGCGTTTATAAATCCTTCAGGAAGATTCTGAAACTACTTAAAATTTTTTCTTAATTCAAATTTAATTTCATTGATTAAAAACCCAAATTTAATTGAGGGCCCGGATCAAAAAACCCGGTTATAACTTTCTGGCGCGCTCTAGGCGTTAGAAAGTTACAGCCACTTCTTGGATCTGGGCCCTCAATTACAAAAAATTGATGGCGATATGAGGAAATCGAGTTTTTTGAGAAAAAGTGTTATTTTCTCGACGTGGGAATTTCAATAACATAAAACAATAAAAATCGTCACCATATCGTCACGATGAAGCGTTTATACTTGCATTAGAAATATGAGCTATGAATGAGTGTGTGTATTCCTGATGAGTGTGTGCGCGCGTATTTTTACTGGTATATGTTATACAATAAATTACTTCGATCGTCAGAGTCGTGACAGTCACCGTCACAATATATAATCTATTTTGTCTTTTTTTTTGTAAATCGTGTGTATATATAATCTGCATATATTCATATTATTCATATATATCGCTCGATTTTTATTCGCGTTACCAATTTAGTTTACACACACAAATCGTGTCACACACACGCACTCACCCACACTTAATGATCGTATTTAATTATTTAATTAATTATACACAATAATGAACCGGTATCATTAGTAAACGTACTTACACCTAATGTACTTCAATATACAATAATAATCATAATAATCGTAGTAATTATATCTGCCGTTATTTTTAATTTTAATCAATCGTCGTGGCGATAGGTCGGTCGGCAAAGTAGAGAACTACTGATCGGTATCCTAGGAGTCATGTACATCATTTTTTTTGTTTTTTTATTTTGTGATTCGTCATTTTGTTTCCCTTGTTTCGCCTATCGGGAGAGAACTCATAAATGAGAACTAATCCTTGTTTTATTTTTTGACGAGAGTCGGGGGCCGAACGAACAGTTTCTCGAATCTCTGGAAATGGGTAGCGATTGTTCTTTACACTTATAGTTAAAAAATGCATACGGAATATTGCTTAATTATGGAATATTATTTAAATAGAGAATATTCTTTGAATACGGAATATTATTTAAATGCGGAGAATTGCACTCGAAGCGGGGTGCCGATTTTCCACCAAGCACCCTTAATTCGGGAAGAGAATCACTGTCCCGGCCATGCAGAGCGTTGCGCCCATACCAGAGAAATAAGTAGAATGCATGTGCGCGACAGCGGTTCTCAACGCGTACCGACATAGATTGGTGGGTAAATCCGCTCCCTATAATGATTCAGGGATTCGAAAAACTGTTCACTCGCTTGATAACGCGTCGACGGACGCCTAACTGTATCCTATTTTTCTTTTCTATCTGAGAACCGAGATCTCGGATCGTGGCCGAAATTGTTGCAAGTGTGTGAGCGAGATAATCGGGATTTTCGTCGGGAAAGACGAATTACGTGAGTGTGAAAAAAGAACGTTCGGCAGCCTATCATACAGAAAAGACACACTTCCTAGTCGCGATTTGAAAAAGATGCAAACATTTATAAACATTCCCCCATTTACATTCCCCCTCCTAATTGTCTTTTTATAATAAATGATTCCGTTCTTTCCTCACTTTAGTTTTTAAGTTTAAACGACGATTACGAAATTTGTTTGTTTTAAGAGAATATAAAAAATCGTGTGGCACATTGACGGTTGGAATGTTACTTTGTTTCTTTAGATTTAATAATATAATTATAATCATAATAATCATAATAATATATAGTACTTTTTGCGTTATTAATAATATACTTTATGTATGTTAATAATAATAATAATAATATATAATATATTTATATATATACCTTTTTTGTTTATTATAGTAGTTTGTTTCCTCTGCACTTATTGTTTATCTCTGTGCTAACTGCAGGTTTTGATTTGAGGGGACCTTCGTCCGATCTCGATTGCGACGCCCTTAAAGAGCGCCTTTACAGAAGCGCCATCTGCACGGGTGAAATATGATTCTCAGCGTCCCTGGCAGATGGCGCTAATCGGAAATTTAAGGCGCCAAGTGCGTCGCGTGAGATTTGGACGATCCGATTCTATTTAAGTTTTGTTTCGCTTAAATCACTGTTGGATATGATGCATAGTATTGTTTTGTTTTGTCCACGACGAGCCACGAGCGAGAAATCGCAATCGGGGTCAATCGTGGGTCTATTTGATGTCTATTGGTTCATGTGTTGTTGCCGGTTTTTGAAGTGCGCGGATGAGTATGCAATCCGCGACACATCTGGAGAACACAGCCTTCGAAAGTTCAAAAAATTCGGGAGCGCAAAGCGATTGAAAATTCTCTATTTTTTGTGATGACTGATCTCTACACGCTATTGGTTCTTTATGATATGCTCGTACATTGGTCGTCTTTCATGTCGAAACTTTGCGCTCAAGGTGTATTTTTTTTCTCTATTGTTTTTTATTTTTTATGGGGTTGAATTTTTTTAGCTTTCGAGGCTGGATCCCCATATTTAACTGAGAGGAGACGACTGGTTCTGGATGTTGATGATTTTTTTGCTTTTGAGAGCAGACTGTGTGTAATTGTGTGAATTGTGTGAGCTTATTGTAAATATTGAATGACGGAGGAGGAGTGGGGACTGACATGGTGATTGGAGGGCTGGCAGGGCTGGTTCCAGATTTTTTGTAGTTATCATTATAGTTTTCCTTCTCTCGAATAGTTACATATTTATCTTTGTAGTGCAAGGGCCTCGCCTTTTCGGTTGGGCACCAAATCCCAAAAGAGATGAAGCAGAAAAAAATCATATTGAGAAGAATTTTCAAATAGTATTTCTACAATTGAGGCCCCGGATCAAAGACCAGCATATAACCGGTTCTTTGATCCGGGCGCTCAATTAGAAATAGATTTAGTGTAAAAGATTATATTTTTGTATAAAAAGAAAATAATGAAACCAAATGGTTTATCAGGAAGCGCAGGTCTAATTTCCTTGAATACCAACCATCAAAATTTTGAAATACTTCTTGTCAATTTTGAGATCTTGCAAGACCGAAGAGGTGAGGCGGTCAGAGTGACAGTATAGAAAAACACGATATACAAACAACTAAAGCGCCATTCTAGAGTACTAACTAAGTAGTACCAGCGCCATTTGACCTAAAACTAGACCGTACTAGGCTGATCCAACGCAGATGATTTTTCATCAGGATTAAGCAGTTTTTTTTCAAAATTACAAATGTAAATCAACTTCAAATTTATTTTTCATTAATATCTGCAAGAATATTCATACTCCTGTGATATTTGTGACTAAAATTTCTTCAACAGATTACAAATAATCACTAATCTCGATACAAAATCTAATTGAATAAGTAGGTCTGCTTGATAACCTGATGGAAAATCAGCTTCACGGTGGTTTCCCTATGTTGCCATTCTCGCGCTCAGAACTATCCAAAATTTTTATAAACATTCGACGAGGTTCCCAGAAGAAAAACAATTCGTATTTTCCTCGAGTCTTCAGAAAGTCGAATAGCGTATACATTTAAATGCGAGACAGACTTTTAGTCATCGTATAATTAAAACTTAGCGTACGAATTAAAGCCAATTGGAAGGTACCAAGATTTCGACAATCGAAGAATCGTTGGAAAAGGCAAATCGATCATCAATCTGGATTTTCGCTCTTTCCCCGACTCTCAAATCTTTACAAAACAACTTTTTACAATTAAAAAAAATTAGTCTAGCTAAAGATTATTATAAATATATTTTAGAAATAATAGACTGATTTTTTAAAAACCAGTATTTATAAAAAATTTCTTTAATAAAAATAAAAATTTAATTCAACGACGCAAAATTCTTTAGTGCGCATTCGTATACTACTTGGAACAAGATTTCAATAAACTGATAACATGCTTTAATCCCTGTGGGATGTAACTATTAACAACAAATTTTAAGGACGATCCACTTCAAGAAAAATATCTTATCTTTCCTCGAAAATCTCTAAATATTTTATTGGAATGCTAATCAAATTCCCTATTAATTTATTGAATTGATATCCTTAAATCCTTCCTAATAATCGTATACTATTCAACAACAATGCACCATTAATCGCACTCGTCAAAAGAGGACGAATACCTTTTTTTTTTTTAAATATTAAGAGTCATGAAAAGAGCGAAAATTTCATCGAGGAATTTTAAAAGTTTTTTTTAACGTATCGGTGGGTGTGTACGTGAATATAATATGAACGACAGGCCAGCTCTTCGTTGATCACGAAAATCCCAACATTCGAGAATGTACGTGAATTGAAAATAGAATTTAAAAAACTAACCTAGCGCGTAACAGTTCGTTTCCCTCTTTTTTTACCCATTTCACTAATAACGTGCCAGTGTGGTTGTGTTTCGATTTACCTAATTGCACTTATTCGACAAAACGGAACCTAAAAGTGAACGCAAGATGGCGGCCGGGCGGCCCTGGAACGCAAAAAGTTTATACTTTTTTTTATACATCGTTCATTCATTCGCTACTTCTAGCCTCCTTTTAGTTACAATTCCCAATATTCGTTTTGCTTGGAACTAAACTTTGTTTCTATCGTTTTCGTTTTGCTGAGTCGTAAAAAACGTAATCTCAAAACTTAGGCACAATTTGGAACTGCTTAGACCATCTTCAACCGATGTCGGATCTTGGGGATGATCCACAAAATATTTTCCTACAAAAAACAAAAATAATAGTAAATTAAAATAAAATTTGAAATAAAACAAGTGTGTGACTAGTATCAAAACAAAAAGAGATACAAAATGAAATTTTTACGATTTGAAAAAGGAAAAATGATTTGAAGAAATAAAAACAAAGGGTTCTCGTGGGCCATCCCGGTCATCAAGATCCAACCAAACGTAACGACACTGTGAGGTAGCTGACATTGAGCCGTTTCAGGGCTAATCGGACCAAATCTTCCAGTTTTTGTAGAAAGCGAAAAATTGGGAAAAAATTTCTTAACCGTCAAAGGGAATTTCCCCTATTTAGTCTCTCGAAAGAAAGAGAGGTTACTGTCGAAATTTTTGTTTTTCTTTATCTTCACCTAATTTATACCCACAACGAAATGAAAATGAAAATCTAAAAAAAAAACAAGAAAACAGGAATCTTTGTGCCCGATTTTCCGAGCGATGCCCGCCATCTTGGTCCCGTACGACCTCCTCGTAATCTTTTAATTATTTTGTCTCATATCTCGTAATTACAATAGTATCGTAATTTTTAAATATACACTAGCTGGATTACAATATCTTGTGAAAAATATACATCAAAATTTTGTTACTTTTTTACATCACAGATATTTTAATATAATATATTTTCATCTAATCTTAAATTTTCCCCTCTCTTTCGACTAATTCATTTCGCCGGATCTGTTTTAGCGCATCGCGAAGTGTCGAGGAAGGTGGCTTCGGAATCGAAACTCTTTCATGATCCATTTTTCTAATATCCCAAGTTCCTTTTTAATCCGGATTTCGGAAGAGAAGTTTACTTTTATTTCGGTGTCGAAAGTATTGGGTTTGAGGAGAATTTCGCTCGCTTTGAGATACTAAATAAACGTATTTAAAAGCCACCGGTCTGACTTCGGTAACCAACTTTTAATGAGTTCTTCGCTCGAACCGAATGTCCACCTCCCCCGCAAACCGGAACTCGACAGTGTCCTTTACAAACGTGACCTCGCTGAATTTCCATTCCGAGTTCTTTTCATATTCTTTCAGATATCGAATCCGCTCTACTCCTTTCCAACAAAGCTCCTTTCTTCTTCAATCAGAAACCTTAACTTTCCTTGCAAAAAGTTTCTCCTATTCAATTTTAATAAGCAAATTTGTTACCAACCATTTTCATAAAAGGAAATTCTTTATGAAAAGTAAACTCTATCTAATCTGATCCTGCGATATTGGAAAACAAAATAATTTTTTTTTATCTGGATGAGAAGATTGATTGGAAAAGAGAGAGGTCGGATTGAAATACTCAAGAACCGTTTATCTAGGGCCTTCGTATTTCAATCTCCGGTAAAACTTGCCATATCGCGAACAAATTTGATTAAGCTACCGAACACCAATTCCGATTGAAAAAAATCGAATTTCCCCCATCCCAGAAGATGATTTCCTGCTTTATGGCCTCAGCTGAAAACTGAATTTTGATTACAGTCCACTCCCCTAAATTTTCTCTTTTTTTACAATCATCCTCGGGGATCGAGTTGGCAAAGCGTCCTAGAAATTTTCCATTTTTTTTTTGTTGAAAAATTTCTAAAAAGTCACGGAGAGGTCAACCATCACGGATCCGACTTCTGATATAAATAGTACTGCACCGATTGCAACGAATCGTAATCGTAATTAATAACGACAATCATGATAGCGATATATCATCCGTACAATAATATAATTTTCACATCTAACGTTAAATTTGTTCCTTAAAAGTTTTGGGCTTCAGGGCAAAGAGGGCCAGAAGGGTTGTTGGTACAGGTATAGGTAAAGGGCGAGAATAAGAGATAGTTTACAGGGTACGTGTGTGTGTGTATACAACATTTTTTTTCTCGAAATACGCCCGGATGAACATTTAGAATAAAGAGCTTTTCCAAGGTATTTTAAGAAGTTTAAGAATACACCGAAAGTGAATTACTTTGCTTTCTCGCGGGGAGTTTTTTTTTGTTTAAAATACGTTTACACACAATCATGATTAGTGCTTGTTCTGCTTTGCTGCTTTTTTTCTTTTAAAATGTTAACCCTAGGAGACCTTAACGTTTACACTCAACAACTTGCGCATTTTTTTGTTTAATTTAAATATGTAAATTTAGTTTATGTCCAAAACACCGAGAGAGTAGCCTTGCCTTAATATGCTTTTTTCGTATTATAATTTTTTTCATAGTAAGGAATTTTTTAACACCGAACATACATGCCTTACGTTATGTACAGCCTAAAGTTTCAGTCGTATAAGAGTCATGATGAGTGCGTCGTTTTTCACTATACGTAAAACAGAAAACAGCTTTTTTTCTCCCAAATCCGCTCTTCTCGCAATTACGCTATTCGATCTGCCCTGTCGGTACAGCGCCATTCCGATCTCATTTCCTTATATAATTTAATCCTAGCGAAACTTTTCTGCGCGTCGAACTTTTCCCCTGTTCCCCTTTATCTCCTGTCGCTCTTTGGTCCAACGGGAATTTAACAGCTTTTCAGACTTTTTGTTTTGCCACTCGTATAACTTAAAGCGCGCGCCTACCTAATTGCGGAGCACCCCATTTTTTCATATTATTTTAACTAATTCCGGATATCAGGAATTCGGGATCTACAACCCAACCATTCGACCTTCCAAGTCCATCAACAACTCGTTCAATAGTTTTCATTTAATCTTAAACTTTCAACTTTAGATGATCCTCTAAATAAAAATTTGGTAAAATTGAAAAACAATTGATGAACCTGGAACGTGTCTAACTTACTCAACAATACCAAAACGAGTTAGACCCCAGGCTGTGATCCCTTGAAATGTGAACCCGTGGTGAGAAAAAGTGTTTAGTCTTTCAAAGAACGCTACGCGCTTGTGCTATGGTAGAAAACTTGCATTCGTATCAAAAAGTGGACTTTTATGTGTATGAAACTGATCAGAAGAGATCCGGAATCGAGAGCGCGCGTTTCTAGATTTATCTTATTTTTCTCAGTATTTCTTGTCTCTCAAACTGTCTTTTTTTTATAATTTTCCTTAGTTTGCTCCACAGCGCAGTCTCCGTCGACGAAGGGGCGTTGCGTCTAAAGTGACAAGGAAATCACAATTATTTTAAGCGTACACGTCAATAATCAAATACACCTTTCATTCGCCTCTTTTTCTAGTCAGGAAAACCCGGTGGTTTCAGGACTCCCAAAAGATATGTACAAGAAGAGACACGAATTCAAAAAAAAAAAAAAAAAAAGAAGAAATTCCAGTGAATTTATAACAGACCGAAATTCATTCTAAAACACTAAATTTGTAATTTCCTTCATTCCTTGTAAATAAATCTGGAAGATTTTTCAAATTCGCGTCTCTTGCTACTAAAGCTTCATTTTCTTTCTAAGTCTTCGCACATACTTTTGGTGGATTGATTTCGTAAAAACGCGCATTCGTCAACGGAGAGAACTCTCAATAGTTAGATTTACAAGTTATAAACTTGGGACGCGAAGATCCGTTTTAAAAGACCGGCATGAAAAACTGAGATATCAGAGAATATTGTCGCCTTGTGAAAAAACGCCTCGCGCGCCAACAAAAGTCTTGGCTCGCATATCATCGTCGCTAATCTTTCGTAATGACCAAAAATATATGTATATATATAATATATTATTCTTATATAATTATGTTGCTTCCTTAAAAGTTAAGTAATGTTAATAGTAGGTAAGTTACGTTAGGTAGTTTTACATTGATAGAGAAAAAAATATGTTGTGTTTAATTTCTTCATCTGCCCTTCGTAGGTAATACGGTGAGGGTCGCATGCGCGCCAAACTTGATTTCTTTTTTTTTCTACCTAATGTTTACCAGTTTCGTGGTCGTTTGGATATTCCGGGATACCTCAGGTAAAAGGGGTACAGTATACAAATCGTGTTTGGATGACGCGCGTGTAGGAATCGTGTGTAGAGTGTAATTGTGTCTGTTAATGTGTCTGAATTTGTGTCGAGTGTGGGTTCTCGGTTATCGTTTCCTTGTCTTATTTGCTTTTCGTTAACATCGCCATAATCGAAAGAGTCGTACCACGTCGACATGTAGAGAAATCAAGAAGTCCTCTACTGTCTGAGTTCGCGGCGTATTTCCTGGTGGGATCGCAGTAATTTTTGTTTAGTGTCGGACGTTTCACATATAAGAAACTCTGAACCATTGGCGAGCAAACAGAATTATAATCGAAAGATGCAAAAAAAAAAATAAAGCCAACTTCAAATAATCTGCTTAGAAGAGACCAGGTTTGAAGCTGGTTCTATTTCGTTTCGATATTTCGATTAAAGATTAGATCGTGACTGAGTTCGCTGATGGTTCGCTTGTGATAGTCAATACGTCCGACACTATTTTTGGTTCGGTGGTGTAGCATCTCGCATACGCTTTCGTTTTTGCACCGGGTTTCTTGCCTCGAGACGTTGAAGCTTAAGAGGGGGTTGAAGGAGTGCAACCACTCTCGACCAATGACGAGGATCCTGAAGGTCCACCCGTCTCCGCGATACTGGCCACTAAACAGGGCACTTCGAGTTTACTTCGACTTAGTGCTTTCTTTCCCCTCGGAAAATATGAGAAAAGTTAGAGCAAGGTGGATGCTCCGGATCCCCGTCGATGGTTGGACGGGCACAGTGGTTTGCGGGCCTTGGGAGGGGATTTACTGTACTGGTTACTTTAGTAGTTACTGTAATCGCTACATTACTTTGCAACTGTATACTTTACGAGAAGATACTGACTTTTCGTCTACTGCTCTACGGAGTCTTCCATGAGCACCGCTGAGCCGCGCTGCTCCTGTGGCTGGTTGTTGGAAGGTTGATCACCGGACCTATTGGTACCGGAGTTGTATCCCCTCTGCAGTTGCACCACCAGCCCACTTACGGCCGCGTACTCCTGCTGTTGTTGCTGAGTCTTCTGGCTCGAATGATCTACTATAAGCTTACTATCACAGGCACTTTTTTTGTCAGTTGATACGGCATAGAGATTGTGTAAGTCCGGGTAGTGATTCAGCGATTGCTGCAGATTCAGAGTCTTTTTCTCCCGGTCTTCGCTTCCCCCGTTGAGGACTTCTCGCTCCCTACTGCTGCGATCAATCCTGGGGTCGCGATCTTCCTCCCTGCTGCTCGCCCTGGAAACTGGTAGAGGCGTGGGTGGCGAGGTTAGTCGATCGCTACCATCATCGGTTCGACCTCTCTCGGAAGGCGATGGACTTAAGTCGACGGTGGGTACTCGTTCAGGTCTTTCAGGTATCGACCTGCCGCTCGAGCTTCTGTAGCTCTCATCCTCGCTACTGTCCTGGGTCATCCTTGGAAGTGGCGTTCGCCTTGAGTTCCTGCAGAGCTGGTCGATTAGCGCCTTGCTACTCAAAGCTTCCGGATGATGCTGCGAAGCCGCTTGTTGTTGCTGCTGCTGCTGTTGCTGCTGCTGACTCCTAGCTTCGGCCAACGCCCTTTGGTCCCTCGTTATACCTGTCTCTAGACTCGATCTGATCAGATTGTCCAGAAAACTTCCGTTTGCTCCGGTCCCATCGTAGAGACTCTCGGCCATCTCCCTCGTAGATTTCACGATTGAACCTCGGGAGTTAGACGTTCCTGGTTCAGCTGATCCAGTATTGCCATCTCGATCCCTCTGTTGATGCTGCTGAACAATTGCGTTCCTCTGCTGTTCCTGCAGTCCTCTCATCCTCTGAGTGGCGAAATACTGCTCGGGCAGCATTCCTGGGACGTTGGGAGCTCCTCCCATAAAGGGCGAGGGCATGAAAGGCGCTGGACCCCAGAAGTTGAAGGGATGAGCGAACGGAAGCGGAGGCATGCCTTCCATGAAGGGTGGCATCTTCATACCGTTCGGACCTGGCATTCCTCCAGGAGGTGTGAAGGGTTTCTGAGGTTTCAGCTGAGGCTTTTTGTCGGGTGCTCCAGGTCGCATGGCTCCTGGTGCAGCCGCGGTCTCCTTGGCCTTGTCGTCTGGTGGCTTTTGATCTCTGCAATCAGAAGTAAAAAAACAAGGATTAACATCTTTCGAGTATAGATATTTTAGAAATTACTTAGACAGAATTCCAATGTACCTTTTTCGTGGCCTCATTAGGTGCCTCTCCTTGACTTTGTACTCGAGAGTAGAATGTGGAACCCCGTAGTAGCTTCCAGCTCGATGAACACTCATTTCTCCTCTCTGCACAGCTCGCACAGCCTCCACAAGACTATCTCGATCGTAATTTCGATACTTTCCACGTTTAGGTCTTGTGCCCTTGCCTCCAGTTCCCGGCTTCCCTTGCTTGTCTTGAGACTGAGACTGCTGTTGCTTCTGCTGTTGCTGCTGAGCCGTTTGAGGAGGTGTGTAACGACCTCTTTTGAAGGGATTCGATTCGCCCATCATCGACTGAGGTGACTGGGAGAGTCCACCCTGACCTTGCATTCCTCCTGGCGACTGACCCTCTTGGAATTTGACACTTATGCTCTTCGCGATGACTTCACGGAAGTTGACACCCACACCTTTGCCTACCAAAGAATTCGTGGGACTACTGGTGCCAGAAAATGCGGGACTCGAGCGCTCCATTAAACCAGGACTTCCGGCCATAGCGCCGCTTCCTTGAGCGAAGCCCTGTGCGAAGGCAGTTGAGTTTGGCTCACCATTCTTGCTGGAACCCGGCGCATTCGCCGGTTTGTAGGACGGAATTTTTAGTATGGCTCTGCCCTGACCACTGTCACCCTCCTCCTCATCCTCGATGCTCGCATTGAAGTCGTCATTCGTCATTGGGCCACGTTGCTGTTGCTGAGAATGATTTTGCTGTTGGGCGTGCTGTTGATGGTGACCAGATTGATCACCGTTCACGTCTTTACTCAGCCTCTTGTCCTCGCTCATCAACCTCCTCATCACCTCGGGAATCCGGTAGTCTTGCGACTCTGCGAGACCTGTAAAAATAATTCAGTTTTGGTATTCGAAAGATTTAATTCAGCGATATCAAAAACGCCTATTCTCATTAATATCAGCGATGATGATATTCAGCAATATCAACAATGATGACATTTAGCGATATCAACAATGATGATATTAAAAGAAGAAGATAAGGTTTGTTTTCTTTAAAAATAATCTGTGGGGTTTTTTCCTCGTTGGGTTATTTCTACTCTAAAAGAAGCATCATTCATCGATCTATGGAAGTTTTAATATCAAGCTATCAACTAAAGACAGTCTTAGAAGCGATGTGGGTTTTAGATTAATGATCATTTTTATCCAAAAGATTCAATTCAGCAATATCAAAAATGATGATATCTGAAGAAGATTAGGTTTTTCTCTTTAAATATCACGTATCAGATTATTTCCTCGCTAAATTATCTACTGACCTAAAAGAAGCATCATTTTACAGTTCTGGGAAAGTTTTAACATGAAGCTATCAACTAAAGATGGACTTACAATCAGAAGTGATATTGGTTCTAGTATAATGATGATTATTATCCAAAAGATTCAATTCAGTAATATGATAACAATAATGATGATACTCAAAGAAGAAGATCGATCAGGGAAAATTTGAAC
Source organism: Andricus quercusramuli (assembly GCA_932178445.1). NCBI lineage: Eukaryota > Metazoa > Arthropoda > Insecta > Hymenoptera > Cynipidae > Andricus > Andricus quercusramuli. The sequence goes on from CAKNXH010060674.1 coordinate 33,062, forward strand.
ATGGAGCTATCAACTGAAAATGGTCATAGACGTGGCATTTCCAGTTTAATGATGATTGTTGAGTTCAGTTAAACCTTTCATCAAATTTCATGATCCCCTTTCCCTCCTATTTAAATATCACCTTCGGGGTTTCTCAATCATTGGTCTGCAGTTAAAAAACATCATTAAGCCCTGTAGACCTCAGTTTTACTTCTTCTATGAAGCTATCAAGTTTCTAAAGGGAATTTTTATGTCAATCCGGATTAGCTCTCTAGAATAGCTTTGGTCGTTTCAGACGTCGATGTAAAAAGGCGGAAAGTGTTGTCGACCCGTCCAGCGGACCGGGCCTGGCTTCTATCGATCCCTGAAGTCTTACGAAGTTACACGCCATTTTTTTAACTTTCGTGCACCAACACGAATGACCCAGATCAGTTAAATACTAAAAGAGTCTAGCCAATCGATAGGAGACAATTCTACCGTGTCTTTGCAATTGGATTATTTTTAGTTTTGAATCAAACCCCTTAGAAATTCGAGACTAGTCAGTAAAATATAATTGAGAGACTTGTTTTTATACCTTTGAAAGGTGTTGCAGCAGCCAACATCTTCTGGATGTAGGGACCGATGTTCGCGTGTTCAAAACCTGGCCACTCGGTTCCCGTCTCCTGTCCACGTTGCAAAAGAGTCCGTAAGGAATCTCCGCCACTTCCTTCAAGAGCCGAAAACCTGACCAGGTCCTCAAGAGATAGCAAGGGTTTCAGCAACGCCTTCTCCACCTCCTTTTCTTCCTCAGCACCCGATAGTTCCTTCTCGTCCGCCTGTTGAAAAAGATCATTCTAGCTTCTTCTATTTTATATTCTTATCACTAGCAGGAAAATAATCCTTCGAATAACAAAAACCTCGGCAAATAATAAGACTAGCTTTAATCAATATTTTGTTTTCATTCATTTTGATCTTTTTCGTTTCGACCTGTTTGAACTTGACAATTGTATTTGTGTCTTATGGTGTCATGTGTGATGCAATTGGTATTTAATTGATTCATTATGACGCAATGTAGCAAGCACCATGCAGGGACTGCTGAGACACTTATGTTTCTTTCTTAATGCGCTACAACGCATTTGGATGCCGACAGAGTAATAACAAAAAATATATACACGTATATACATTCGGGATAAATGACCCACGTGGGACATTTAAAACATGCATTCAAGCCAAAATGAAGCTCTAATTCGCCTCACTGACGCGATACATGGCAAAATTATAAGATTCTAAAAACGCAGCTCGCGCGTACTAACAATCCGGAAGCAATTTCATGAGATGTTTCTATTTTTTTTAAATTCTTTAGAACCAAGAAAGAAGAATCGTGAGTACAAACTCGTTCCTTCTACGGCAACGCGAAGGAAAGTAAAAAACAAGTCACGTTCTGTACGGAATTACGGATCTTCCCAAAAACTTACCTCGAGCCTCGTCACCTCGCGAGCGCCAAGTGGCCGAGTGTTAAACTACAAATAGTGATAAAAAATTAAACAGCCCATGCAAAAGACACAGGACACTACTGAGCATCACGACAATCTTTCGGAACAAGTGTAGACCATTTTATTCAGAGAGAAAAAAATTGAGTTTCTTATTTTTAAAGGTAATTTGTAGGAAGGGTTTTTCTAAAGCAGAAATTGGAGGATCTACACAAATTTTTCAACTGCCATGACAGAGGTATGTTTTGGGGAAGCTCATTCGTTTTTCCTAACCAAAACCACACTTCTATATTGAACGTTCATCGGCTGGATCAATCATGAGTTAACTTTTCCTGAGAAGGAAACTTTTCTTTCGAAACTTTGAAGTGGATTTCGGATTAAGGAAACCATGCTAGCTGGTTTGTCTCTGGCTTCTTAAAGTCCATTCCAAATAAGGTTTTCAAAGATCCTTCCTCTGTTGAGGAAAATTTGAATCATCGACTAAAAAGGGGACTATTGGATTCCAAATGAAATTCGAGAAGTAGTTTAAATTTATATTGGTAAATCGTCAAGAGAATCATTTATTTCAATTTAAAAAATTCCATGAAAAGATGGATTTCAATTTAATCATCTGATATTGATTCAACAGGGCTTATTCTAAGGGGAAGTGTTGCCCGAAACGGGCAAAGATGAATCGAAATGTGTAACATTAAATCCTGATTTTTGGTAGTATTAAAAATAATACAAATAATGAATAAATTCAATAAGAGGTTATATAGAATGAACAAAATTAAATTGAAAAGATATTTTTATCATAGTTCATAGCTAGAACATTTTAAATTTGAACGTTAACAATTGAACAATTCATAATATTTACCAAATATTGTAACTATCAATTCTTCAAATTTAAAAAATGTTATAGGGTAAAATGAAAGTATTTAATAACCAATATTGATCATTTAACGATACTTGATATACCTTAATTTAAGCTCGTTCTTAAACCTAAAACTAGATTCAAGCCCACTCTTTGTCTTAAAACAAGACCGATTTTCACAACTGAACATTTTTTTCTGTTAATTTAGAATAAGCCCTGATCTTGATTCGACGATGAGGGTGGATGAAAAATAAAAAATTCTGGAATTCGAAATCGTTACAACTCGAAAAAGTAGCGTATTGGGATGTTCTTTGTTAAAAATTATATTTTTTGAAATGAAGATTTAGCGATTTAATTTTCTGTTGGAAAAATTTTTTTTTCAGTTGAAAATTCGTCTTTCTGGTAGAAATTAAACTTTTTGGTTGAAAATGCAATTATTCTAGATAGAACACCCTGATATTTCCAATTTTGATACCTGGGTCTTGACTGTTTTTTTTTTAGTGGATTTTCATCACTGGAATGTTTTCAGGAACCGGAAAAGCTACTTTTTCGGGTTGTAACGATTTTGAACCTCAGCTTTTTTTTCGACCCACCCACTGACGATATCTGCTCTGAATCTGCCAATAATCTGAATAAGTGTCGCTAACTGAGTTTCAGGAGGTATCACTAGTTTCTGTTTCTTGCATCTATTCTCTGTACTTTGGTTTTCATTTTCTGTACTGGATCTCGCGACAGACAAAAAGCGAAGGGTACGAAATATTGCAGATAATCGATCAAGCAGCTAAACGCGAGGAGAGTACACCAAACTGAGGTAAACACCGGAAAGTTTACCTCAGTTTGGGGTAATCAGCTGATTACTACCTTGCTTGAACAACTACCTGCAACCTTTCGTACCGCCAGTTTTTTCTTTGTATGTAGAAAGGATGAATTAGTGCGTTAGTTCTTAGTTTCTTTTGGTATACAACGCTCTTTGTCCCCAAAACCTACCTCATCCACTTGCGAGGGCAGGGTGATTGCAGAGGCATTTTGGGTCGTATTTGGTGTTGTAGTTGTTGTTGTTGTGGTGGTGGTGGAGGTGGTAGTCGTAATCGTAGCGGCTGGAACGCCAGACTCGTGAGGGTGTGAAATGGTGTTTGTCAGGGACGCGTCCCTTTCGCGTTCCATCGCGAGCTTGTAGACCTTGTTGCGAAGGGTGCTCCTGGGAATTCCATAGATCACTGCTGCCCTACGGGTTCCTAGTTTTCCGCTCTGAATGTCCCTCAGGGCTGCCTGCAGCTCCTCCTCAGTATAAGTTCTCCTACCACCGCCAGCACCCACCACTGAAACACCACCAACTCCTGCTGGACCAGTCAACCTTGGTTTCGCCCGATAACAGGAACTGCAAACAAATAAGTAATCCAATTATTTACTTTTCAGAAATTAGTCAAACTACGCGCCATGCGCCTACAAGGAAAGGGTTGCATAGCCTGTGAAGACGTTAATTAAGTCATTTTAATCTTCTCTCCTCTTCTATCCTATCCTGTCCTATGTAATCCAATCCAATCTAATCGTATCTTATCCAATCCTATCCCATCTTATCCCATTCCCTCCCTTTCTCACCCTCCTCTCTCTCATCCACTACTTCCCCTTTCCCACTTACCTCTTCGCCCCTTCTTCCTCTCCCTTACCACCCATACCCTCTCTCCTACTTCTCACGATTTCAATCCCCTACTACCCATCTTAATTGTCCATCCCCTACTACCCATCCCCTGCTACCCATCCTAACTGTCCATCCCCTACTACCCATCCTAAATGTCCATCCCTTACTACCCATCCTAACTGTCCATCCTAACTGTCCATCCCCTACTACCCATCCCCTACTACCCATCCCCTACTAACCATCCCCTTCTACCCATCCCTTACTACCTCTCCTTCAATTCTCCACCTCTTTAACTTTTACCTACCCTATCCCTCCTTCATCCCCTGTCCGCTGGCATTTTAATTATACTAACCGATTTTTCGAGATTTTAAGGGATTTCCATGGACTTTAAAAGATTATAAGGGATTTTTATGCATTTTGAAATATTAAATTAAGGGGTTAAATATTTTTGATATCTGGTATACAATATACATCTTCCATAAAGTCTTGTGAAATTCTTTTCAATCTTTTAGAGAACCCGAAAAGCTTTGAAGTCCGTTGAAATTGTATGAAAACCCTTATAATTTGTTTAGATCCTCCAAAAATGTCTGGAAAACTCTTCAATCTTTTTATATATCTTGCAATTTTTTAGACCACTTGAAATCAGTTGAAATTCCTTAAAATCTTATAATATCTTTTGAGATCCTGAATCCAGAAATTCTTAAAAATTCCTAGAACTCCCTTGAAATTTAATTTAATTTATTACCTTTGCTCTAGAAATCTGATAGAATCCTAAAAAATTCACTGAACTCCTATTAAATTCTTTGAAATCACTTAAAATTTGCAAAATCTTGTCGATCATGTTTTTTATAATTCCAAGAAATATAACGGCATATCAACATTTTCAAAGAATTTCGTAGGATTTCAGAAAATTTCAAAAGATTTTCAAAAAAGTATCCAAGATATCAATGATATTGAATAGTATGTTATGTATATTATTTATGCAAATTTTCGGTCTTTTATAGTAAGTTTACAGGTAAATATGGTACCTTACCATAAATTACCCAAAATTCATTTTTTTTAATTTCCATAAATTTCCGGAAATCTATCAAAATTTATTGTAATTTACAGTAATGTACGGTAATTTGATCAGTTATGTATGGTAAATTTCCATAAATAACCGCCAAATTCTATTATCTGCAACCAAAATTTTTTCACAGTTTCTACGGTGAGTGGGCTGATAATCGTAAAATGCGAGCTCATAGATGTACAATTTTCATTATTCACCTCTGACGTCACTTTTCAGCCCCTAGGGAGTAAAAAGTACTTTTTACGCCCTAGAGAGTAAAAAGTAGAGATTTAGCCCCGCTTCATAGACTTCTAGGGATTTCTAAAAATTTCAGGAATTCCAGAGCTTTTAAAGGATTTCGTGATATTGAAGTGATTCATAGGATTTAAAATATTAGAAAGAATTTTCAACCCTTAATCTAATATTTTCGAAATTGCATGACACTATTTTGCCACACTTTTTCAAAATTGATGCTACTATTGCCACTACTTTAAATTTATCAGATTTGAAATAATTGAAATAGCTCTAAATCTTTGAAATCCCTTAAAAATTCATTAAAATCTTTCAAATCCGTTGGAATTTTTCCGAATCTCTTAAAATCCCTTAATCCTTGAAAATATATTAGAATTTTCTGAAATCTTTTAAAATATAGTGAAATCATAGAAACTCCATTAAATCCCTTTAGAATCCTCTGAAATATTTTGAAATTCCTTCAGATCTTCGAAACCTCAATAAAATCCCTACAATCCTTCAAAGTTAATGAAAATAGTTTGGTATCTCTTCAAATCTTCTAGAATCCAAGGACTTCTTTTGAAATATTTGATCATCTTTTGAAATCTCTTAAAATCCCTTAAACCCCCTTGAAACCTTTGCAAATCTTTTGAAATGGAAAATTCATTAAAACTCTATGGTATCTCTTAGAATTCTTCAAAATCATGTGATTTCCTTCAAAATATATAATATAAATATAATATGTAATTTCTTGAAATATTCTCAAATCCCTAAAAATCTTAAGAAAGCTCGTCACATTTCGTAAAAAGTTTAAACTTCTTGGAAATACTTCGTAGATAATTTCTTCAAGCTCTTGAAATAATTCCAAGTCATTTAAAATTTGCGACACCTAAATTTCAAAAAATCATTCTTACGTAATGATTGGACGTTTCCTCTAGTGGTTTTATTATTTTTGATCTTAAAGTAGTTTTCACCCATCCTGAAAACGAAAAATAATAAAACTGGAGGTGGCAAGATTTTCTGGGTTGAAGTCAATCGAGGCTAGACGTGAAGTCACTCGAATTCCGCCTCGCAATCAATGTGAAATTGTTCAATTAAAAAATGTGCAATCGCAATGTTGAGAGAAATTTAAAAAACAAAATTTTCAGTTGAATTGAAGTCTCTAAAATTTATCTAATAAATGAAAGGAAATGTAAGGAGTCACGTTCAGTTAATTGATAAAAAGATCGAAAATGCTTGGAAAATTTGAATTGATATGAACTAATAATAAATGTCCACGAAATAAAAAAGAACGTGTCTTGCCTTGCGAGTATTTTGTGATAGTAGCAAGATCCTCAGCATTCTTGGCTTTGATTTATTATTTTTATGAACTTTATCATTATTTCAGTATTGACGTAAACCGAAGAGCGAGTGGAAGGCATTGTGCTTATGGAGCGATTAGGAATTTGTGATTCAAGTATGTGAATCCAATGAGTGACGTCAACGAAAATTCTGTAGAGGATCGAGTGGCGGTTGGTACATTGGGTTTCTTATTCATTATTTGAGTTATGGTAAACTTCAGTTGTGCAGAACATTAACGCACGTGCTCGGAAATTCGATGCACGTGTTTCCTTTCAGAGGACGAAATTTTCGCTTTAAGCATATCATTCTGAACTAAATGAACGCTCCAATTATATTTGCCCCCAAATCAATATCCATCATACCTACTTTTCTTCCTTGCGACATTTACGAATTCTCTTTGCGATTCTATTTAAAATGAAGGTCAATGAACTTCCTTTGTCTGTTACAAAATTCAGTACTTATTGTTTCACAGACCTAAATTGTTGTCGATTATATCTGCAGTAAAATATAAAATTTCTTGTTATTTCCTGAGTACTGATTAGTATTATGGAATAGTTGTTTGTCCCTGGAACGAAGTTTTTTGATCTACAAGTCTAAACCAAAATGGTTACAGTCATCAGTTGTGAAAAAATTGCTCTAGAGCTTCGGTGGGATTGGATCCGAGGTCTACAGATTGCTGGTCTGGTGCTATTACTATAAACATTTTGGTTTGTCTATTCCAAAATTCAGTACTTATTGTTCCGGAGACCTAATTCGTTTTTGATTATATCTGCAGTACATTATACAATTTCTTGTTATTGCTTTGAGCACTGATTAGTATTATGGAATAATTTTTTGTCGGGGGAATGACGGTTTTTGATCTACTAGGTTAAACCAAAATGGTTATAGCCTTTATTTGTGAAAAAATTGCTCTCCAACTTCGCTGAGATTGGAAGCGATGTCTACAGATTGGCAATCTGGTGCTAATACTGTAAACATTTTGGTTTGTCTGTTCCAAAATTCAGCACGTATTGTTCGAAAGACCTAAATCATTTTTTATTATATCTGCAGTACATTATACAATTTCTTGTTATTTCTTGAGCACTGATTTGTATTATCAAATAATTTTTGTCGGTGGAATGACGGTTTTTGAGCTACTAGGTTAAACCAAAATGGTTAGAGCCTTCATTTGTGAAAAAATTGCTCTCCACCTTCGCTCGGATTAGAACCGAGGTCTACAGATTGCCGGTCTGGTGCTATTACTATAAACATTTTGGTTTGTGGGTTCCAAATTCAGTAATTATTGTTCCAAAGACTCAAATTGTTGTTGATTATGTTTGCAGTACAATAGACAATTTCTTGTTATTGCTTGAGCACTGATTAGTATTCTGGAATAGTTGTTTGTCCGTGGAATGACGGTTTTTTGATCTACAAGTCTAAACCAAAATGGTTATAGTCATCAGTTGTGAAAAAATTGCTCTCCACCTTCGCTGAGATTAGAACCGAGGTCTACAGATTGCCAATCTGGTGCTATTACTATAAACATTTTGGTTTGTCTATTCCAAAATTCAGTACTTATTGTTCCACAGACATAAATTATTTTTGATTATATCTGCAGCACAATATACCATTTCTTCTTGTTATCTTTTGGGCACTGACTGGTATTCCGGAATAGTTATTTGTTAGTTGAATGACGGCTTTTGATCTACTAGTTTGAACAAAAATGGTTATAGTCTTCAGCTATGAAAAAATTTCCCTCTAGTTCCGCTGGGATTTGAACCCAGGTCCACAGATTGTCGGTCTGGTGCTCTCGCAATAACCATTTTGATTTGGACTAGTAGATCAAAAACCGTCAATTCACCGACAAAAGAACTATTTCACTACGCTAGTCGACAACATAACATCAAAACTCAATTTCTCAAGAAGATTGGGAATATGAATTCTAACAAGACGTGCAAGCAATCTACAATCTGTAGTCCTGGGTTCAAATCCCAGCGGAGCAAGAGAGGAATTTTTTTACAGTTGAAGCCTATCACCATTTTGGTTTGGACTATCAGATCAAAAATAATCTGATCTTCAATCTTATATAATCCCATGGGAAATAAACAAAAGGAAATACAATTTTGAAGGATTCCTAGCGATTACAAAAATATCAAGGAATTCCAAGGTATTTCAAGAAATTTCACAAGATTTAAGAATTTTATTGAATCTCCAAGGATTTCAAACAAGTTCAAAAATTTCTGGGGATTTTAAAATATTCTGAAGCTTTTCAAGAGATATACAGAATTTCAAGGGATTTCAAAGAATTTTGTTGTATTTCCAATGATTCCAAGTGATTTCAAGAGGATTAATTTTCTAAAAAAAAAAATACGAATTTTGAACAAAATACATGAATTTTTAGCTCAAAAAGATCAATTTTAAACCAAAGATGAAGTGAGTGAATTTTTAGTTGGAAAATTAATTTTCATAGAGAAGGAATTGAAAAAAAGTAGTTAAAGTTTTAACTAAAGAGATGACTCTTCAACCAAGAAAATTATTTCTCAAGAAAAAGTGTCACTGTTGCTATTTTCACCGATAAATATTTTAATTTTTAATTAAAAACAGTTGAATTGAACCAAAGAATACGAATTCTCAACAAATTAGTTGAATCCTCAACTAAGCAGGTTAATTTTTGAACAAAAACAAATTGAATTTTCAACGAAATAGTTACATTTTCAAAGAAAAGAATGAATTTTCAACTAAAATTATGAATTGCAAATAAAAAAAATGAATTTTTAAACATATAGTTGAAATTTGATCAAGAAAGATAAATGCACAATAAGAAAAATAGTTGAAAATTGAGTTAAGAAAATACATTTTCAAACAGAAGAAATGAATTTCCAACAAAATAGTGAAATTTTTAACCAAAGAAATGCATTTTTAACTGAAATTATGAATTTTCAAACAAAAAAGAAAATGAATTTCCCACAAAAAAGTCAAATTATCAACAAAAATACATGAAATTTTATCGCATTTTCATATCAAACTGAAATGCTTAGATTTTTAGTTGAAAAATAAACTTTCAGCAAAAAAAAGTTTTAAAAAATATATAAATTTTCATGCGAAGAAATAATTTTTTTAATAAAATTAGGAATCTTCAAGCAAAAAAATGATTTTTTGCATTGAAGACAAATTTTTAACAAACCACATGAATTGTCAGTTACAAAGTTCTTTTTTAACAAAAAAAATAATAATTTTGAACTAAAATTGTTAATCTTCGACGAGAGTTTTCAAATCAACAATGGTAAATCTTAGAGCTTTGAAAATAAAAAATTATTATTCCAAAACATTTTACCACTAGGAAATCAAAACTTATTTGGAAAAAGTACACGCACGAAACATTCAAACTTGCCTTGTTTTTAGTTCAATTGTCGTTCCATATTACTATCATCATTCTATAAGTTTGGAATTCATCATTTCGAAACTCTCTGAATTTAAACTCGTTAAATTCAAAATGCCTTTATTTTTAAATATTTACATTTTTACACGTTTCATTAAAAAATTTTACAAACAATTAATTTTTGGACGATAGAATTAAAAAAATGTTCATATTATTTTATTTTATCCGTGAAAAACGTTTAAAAATGTTTTAATTGGTGGGACATAAAATGGTGGGAAAATAAAATTCCCGTCAGTGAAAAATTCCGAAAAAAGAATATATTTAAAATAGAAAATTCCTGAAATTATAAAATTTCCGATATATAAAAATTTCAAAGTGGAAAATTGCCTGATATATAATAAAACATTGGACAATTTATAATATTACCGAATTTAAACATTTCCAAAGTATTTTTTTAAAATGATTTATCTTCTAAAAAAATCTTGTTCTTGTATCTTTCGTATCAAAAAATATTTTTTTCAATTATTCTTATTTCAAATTGAAACAGTAATTTGAAAAAATATATTTAAAATCCAAGAATCAATTTTTTATCAAATTATTTTATTATTGTATTTTTAATGAATGAATATGATTCATTAAAAACAGTTTCTTTGTATGAATTCGATAATTTTCTACTTCCGGGGATATTGCAGTGAATCGGATAGTTTATAATTCGGCAATTTTCTGTCTGACCCGTGCAGAAATTTTGGCGTGGCGCGGGTCGGGCCCAGATGTGGCAGAATGTGGGCCCAGTCGGGCAATCCTTCCAGCGCCAGGTTCGAAATGAAACGCCTAGCCTGATCAGGGCCAGACTGGGCATCCATAAGGACGGTCGGATCTGGCCCAGAGCAGCGCCCTTTTATTTTTTTATGTTTAGCCATACTATTATTTAAATTTTCTTGCAGTAATAAATAAACAATAAATTGAGAACTTTATACTTTATTAAAAAATATTAGAAAATCAAAACAGAACATTTTTCATATTTTTCAGTCCAACTTAATATAAATTAAACTGGTGTTCAGCATTTTGTAGTCCTGTTCATGCAACAAAGAGTAGCAAAGTGAGGTTATGACACTGAAAATTCTAAAGCAACTATCCGTACCTTTTTTGCAATACACTAATGTTGTTGATAGAAATTGTCTCAATTATCACAATAATAGCATACTGGAGAATTTGGGATGGGTTAAATATCCAAGGGTTATTTGTGCAACAAGCAAAACAAAAATGTGTTCAAATTAAGTGAACTTTCTCGATTGTACTGTCAGAAATTTGAAAGCTCATAGGTTCACTGTAAATTTATTTTCGTGTAGCAGGTTGTACTAGAATTATTAGCATAATTAATTAACATAAACTTAAGCGAATGAATCACGCATGGCTACACGTGGCTTTGCTGTCTACCCTTGTACAAAGTTGCCTTCTTTTCCAAACAATCGAAAGGAACAGTTTGTGAAATCACAAACATAACCTCTGCTAACGTTCCTACTTTTAAATTAATGTTTATATAGTTTTCTTAACTTATTGTTCTCAATTTGTTTTGAGGTTAGGTTTGCTCGACCGATTTTAATAAATCTACTTACCTTCATCCTCATTTCGCACTAGGGAATGGCAGCAATTGACCTATATTTCCGTACCCGTAAGGTACTTTTCGTTTTTATAATATTTTAATTATTTTTGAAATCACATTACACTCAAAACCGAGCCGTATTGTGGAAAATATAAAATGAAACATCAGATATATCAGGCGGTCGGCACAGCAGATGGCGCTGCAATTTACAACTGATATTTTCTCGATATGTGGTTCCGACCCGAACCACAAGAGTAGCCATGCGACAGCCACAATGTGGCAAACCCGATCGGGGCCACATCGGAAATCGGGACCAAATTGGGCAATTTCTGCACGGGGAATTTTTATTATTCAAAAAATTTCTAATGCGGTAATATTATAAACTGTCGGAATTTTTTTAATTCGTTAATATTATGAACTGTTCGGGAATTTTATTAATCAGGAATTTTCCTATTCAGGATTTTTACATTTCGACAATTTTACAATGTCGGAAATTTTATTTTTTGGATTTTTCAGTCGTGCCTGGGAAATTTGATTATTCGGAAATTTTCCAATTCGGTAATGTTATAAACACCCGAGAATGTTAATATTTGGAAATTTTTAAATTCACTAATATTATAAGTTTTTCGGGAAGTTTATTATTCGAGAATTTTCCGAAACGAATTTTTAATGTTTGGGAAATTTTATAATTTCGTGAATTTTCTTTTCGAAATATTTTCTTTTTCGTGAATTTTATTTTTGGGAATTTTGCAGTCGACACGATTTTTCAAGGAAGGATATATGTATAGTTGCTTCCATCTTATCTTCATTGTAGACAATTTACGAAGCTATTGTGGGGAGATCAGTGAGCGAGAAAATTGCAGACAGAGCGGTAAACAAAAAAGTACCGATAAATTCAGACTGAGCCACGGTAGCTGCTATCAGGCTCGTATATGGTCGAAATGCACTTTTATCTGCGGATTCTGTTGACCGACAACGGCGGTCGACGAACTCGTTAAAATGACTCGATCATGCCAACTAAGAACCATGGATAAGGAGACACGCGACGATTTTTTACGCTTTTTATTTTTAATCTTATCAATTTAGATTTTTCAGAATCACTAGACTCCCGGTCAAGAATTCGTATCGATCAGGAAAATTAATTTCAGATCAAATGTTTCCAATTAAGAAGATTTTCAATCAAAAATTCCCACAGCTTTTTTTTATTTCGACGTTTTCAAATCGAAAGGATTGAGATTAAAATTTGAGAAACTATAGGGACTGAAAATCTCAAAAATTTCAGAACATTTCAAATGATTTACTCAAATTTCGCAAATTCAACTGTCTTTTGAAAAATTCATCTTCTTGACTTGAGAATTTAACTGTTTTGTTGAAAATTCTTCCTATTGGATTCAGATCCCATCTTTTATGATAATTTGCCTTTGAATATTAGTGGTCAGGGAAAATGAAAAATTTTGTTAAAAATAAATTAGTTGATTAAAAAAAAAACTTTTCTATTGCAGTGATTTAATTTTGAACTGCGCTATAATTCAGAAATACAAGAGCAATCATACATTACGATAAGACAAAACCCCCTCACTAAATCGAGTCATAAACTACAGTCTACTCGTTCCCAAATAACAGGTGTGGAAAATTTCCTACCAGATTTTCCTGTTTATATCTTTATAATCCCCATTTTATTTCCAAATAAAAATATCCTCTTTCCTCCTTTCTGAGTGTAATTGACCTGAAGCTTTCAGATAAAAATCACATTGCACATTCACGGTTCATGTTGTGAAAATCATACACACTTATCAATCCATCAGTCAATAATGGGCGAGTTTGAATGAATTCACATTTTTCTTTATTGAATATTTGCTTTTTTTCCTTTGTAATCAGGGATTAAATTATTGGTTTTAAAGTTGACATAAATATGATTTTCTTAAGATTCTTGAGAAAATTCACAAAGATTGTTGAAGATTCGAGATATATTGAATCATAATTTGAACCAAAAATTTAATTATTAAATAAATAGTTGCATTTTCGACAAAAAAAGATAAATTTTCAACGAAAAATGTAATACATAATTTATATAATAATAAAAAAAGATTTTAATTTAAAATAAAAAACAAAATAGTTAAACTTTCAAACAAACAGATGAATTTCCAACCTACAAATATGAATTCTCAACCAAATGGAGAAATTTTCAATGAAAAAAGATTAAACTTCAATAGTGAAATTTTGAAGCCAAAAAGATCAGTTTTGTAGAAGGCAGTTCAATTTTCAACTCTAAAAGTTGAATTTGTAAAAAAAGATTAATTCGTAACAAAAAATCCAGTAGTTGATATTTCCGCGAAAAGAAATTTCATGCAAATAGTTAATTTTTCAACGAAGTAATTAAATTTTTCATTAAAAGAGTTGAATTTATGACCAAATAGTTCAATTGTTGACTAAAAAATATATATTTTCAACAAAAAACGGAGAAGTTAAATTTCTAGTGAAAAAAAAAAATATTTTTCAAAAAAATACTGAACAAAATAGTAAAATTTTCCACTAACGAGATGAATTTTTAGTTAAAAAAGATGAATATTCAATCAAAAATTAAAGTTAAATTTTCAGTAGGAAAGAAATATTTTGCGAAAATATAATTTTCAACAAAATTGTCAAATTTTCAACAAAAATGATGAATTTTCTGAACACAAGGAAGAATTTTCTGAAGACGTATTTTCAAGAAATAAAGATCTTTCAGTAATTAAAGAAAAGCGTTCATCCAAATTGTTGAATTTTCAACGAAAAACGAATTTTCAACTATGAGTTCATTTTTGCCTAAACAGTTGCATTTTTAATCAGAAAAGATAAAATTTTAAACCAAGAAGATTAGTTTTCTACCAAAAAGGACGTCTTTTTCAACTAAAAATGGTTAATTTTCAATAAAAAATGGAAAAGTTACATTTTAAGTTGAAAAAAACTAATTTTAAACAAAAAGAAAGAATTTTCAGCAAATTAGTTACATTTTCAATCATAAACATAAAACTTACACAAAATTTCTTTAATATAGTTTTCCACCCCTACTAGTTGAATTCTTAATGAAAAAAGATCAATTTTCAACAAAATTGTTACACTTGCAATCAAAAGGACGAATTTTCAACTAAAATGATGAATCCTCAACTGGAATCGTTAAATTTTTGGTTTAAAATTAAAAAAAAAAACAGTTAAATTCAACAAAAAAGATCACTTTTTGATAAAATAGTTGAATCCTCAATCAATAAAGAATAATTTTTATCCAAACAGTTGCATTTTTATAAAAAGAAAAGAAATTCTGCCAAAGTAGTTGAATTTTGAAACCAAAAAGACAAAGTTTGAAGAAAATAGTTGATTTTTCAACGAAGAAAGATTTCAGTCGAATTTTAATCACCAGAATATGAATTTTCGACAAAAAGATAATTGACTACACTAATAGTTGAATTTTCAACCCAAAAGGGCCAATTTTTAACAAAACAGTTCAATTTCCAAACATAAATAATGAAAAGTTACATTTTCAGTTAGAAAAATTAATTTTAAGCAAAAAAAAAAAAAGAATTTTCGACAAAAAAGTTAAATAATAATTTTTTAACAAAGTCGTTTAACCCCATTAATTAAATTTTTAATTGAAAAAAATCAACTTCCAATAGAATAGTTTAAGTTTCAATCAAAGAGATGAATCTTCAACGAAAATAAATACATTTTCAGTTGAAAAAATTAATTTTCAGTGAAAAACATTAATTTTCGACGAAAAAAAATAATTTTCAACGAAAAAAACTAATTTTCAACTACAATGATTTTTTAATAAATGTATTTTAATCAAGTAGTTCAGTTTTCCATAAAATAATATGAATTTTTAACAAATAATGTAATAGTTATTATTTTAACCAAATAAGACTAATTTGTATCAGAAAACAGTTGAATCCAACCAAAAAAGAGGAAATTTCCAACAAATAGTTGAATCCTCGACCAATAAAGCTCAATTTTCAAGAGAACAGTTTTGAATAAAATTTTTGATTTAAAATGATGTTGAATTTTCAACAAAACGAATTTTCACCAAAAGAGATGAATTTTGAAAATCAAAATATGAATATTCGAAAGGAAGTTGATTTTCTACTAAAATAGTTTAATTTTTAACCTGAAAAGAAGAATTTTTAACATAAAAATGTGAATTTTAGACAAAAAGTTAATTTTCTACCAAAATAGTTAAATTTTTACTAAAAAAAAGACAAAATTTTAACAAAACAGTTGAATTCGCGACCATAAGGGATGATCTTTAAAAAAAATATTCGAATTAAAATTTAAAAGCTCTTATTTTGTTATTTTTGACAATTATTCAAAGTTCTTCACATAGAAATTCCTCGACTTTTTCAAGATTTTGTTTCAAAATCCCTAACTTTTCCTGACCAATAAAACTCCCTGACTAAAAAAGATGAATTCTCAGATAACAAACATTGAATATTCTTCTAGAGACACCCTCTTTCAATGAAATTTGCAGTCAAAAGTGTATTTGAAGTTATAAATTTTGCCTATCTATAAATTTCATTTTTTCCTGTTTTATATCTTATCAACTAAATTATTTCACTATATTTGTTCAAGTGGACAGGATAATTGCTGATTCTTTTGAAACGGAATGAAGAAATAAAAATTGTAAAAGTGAATTGTCCGATGACTTAATAAGGCTTTTAATGAAGACATATTCGAAATCCACCCTGACGAGGTCGATGCCGCCCGTGGCGTCATCGCGTCAACGCGTCAACTCGCTTCTTCCTTATCCGGACTCTTATCGGCCGTTTAAACGTACTCACTGTGGGTAGGACTACTGCAGTCTGCTCGTTCTTATTTCACGAGGGTCACGGCAAATCTACATTCTCCAAAGGGGAGGGTAAAATATCCCAGAGTACAGTACGTTGCCCTCATTGCGATTTCGATGTTTTCCCAACACGCGAATCACATTTTGCGCGTCAAATTTTTTATCATTTTCTATTATTAGTTCACGTAATCTACACCTCGCATACATCAAGTCACAAAGTGACTTTTCCCTTTCTCTTCATCTCTCTCTCAATTTTTCTTTTCCTCTGTAGTTTATATATGACCGCTCGAAAAATACAGGGTATCTTCGCGTTCTACTCAATGAAAATTAATCTCATTCCAATTCACATAAATTCTATCAATTTATATTCATTCTAGTAACGCAAATAGAATTCTAGCAATTTAAATTTAAATCTAGCAATTTAAGTGGAATTTCAGATATAGAAAATGAATTTTAACAATTTGAATTTAAAATTGCAGATTGAATAATTCTACACACAAGAATAAATGATTCAAATTGAATTAAAGAAATTATATTGAATTATTCGATCAAAAGTGAATGGAATTTTAGCAAAAAAAATTGCATCAAAGCAGTTCAAATTGAATTCCATCGATTCAGATTGACTAATTCTGGATATAAGAACACAGTTTTAACAATTAAAATTGAATTCTAGCTACACAAATGAAATTCTAGCAATTGAAGTTAAATTTAAGCAATTAAATTAAATTATTTAAATAAAAGTGAATTTCATCAATTGAAAACGAATTATAGCAATGAAAAGTGAATTCTAGCAACTGAAATTCAAACAGAGCAATATAAATGGAATTCTATCAATGAAAATAAGAATTATGAAAAAAGATTTGTAACAATTTAAATTTCATTCTAACAAATACCAATGGAATTTTAGCAATTAAAATTACATCAAAGTAGTGCAAATTGAATTCTATTAATATAGATTGAATAATTCTAGATATTAGAATAAACTTTCAACAATTTGAATTGAATTCTAGCAATACAAATGGAATTATGGCAATTCAAATTGAAGTAAAGAAATTGAATTGAATTATTCTATCAAAAGTTAATTTCCTCAATTAAAAATGAATTATAGCAATACAAAGTGAATTCTAGCAACTGAAACTGAAATCTAGTAATAGAAATGTAATTCTATCAATTAAAATTGAAACCTAGCAAATAAAGTGTAATTTTAGATATAGAAAAATAATTTGAACAAAATAAATTGAATTCTAGCAACTGGAATTTAACTAAAAAAAATATATAATTTAATCTAAAATGAATTTCGTCAATTTAAAATCAATTCTAGCAATACAGAGTGAGAATTCTATCAATTCAGATTGAATAATTCCAGATACAAGAATAGAATTGAAAAAATTGAAATGCCATCCTAGCAATACAATTCAAATTGAATGATTGAACACAAAGTAAATTCCATGAATTAAAAATAAACTATAGCAATAAAAATGAAATTTTATCAATAGAAATTAAAATCTAGCATTCTAAGTGGAATTCTGGATATGAAAAATAATTTAAACAATTTAAATTACATTCTAGGAATACATGTGAATGTCTAACAATACAAATTAAATTAGATCAACTCAAGATCGATTATATCAATTCATATTGAGTAATTCTGGATAAAAGAATGCAATTTCAACAATTTAAATTGCCACTAAAATTTAATAACAGCAATTAAATTGAATTATTCAATTCAAATGAATTCCATCGATCGAAAATGAATTTTAACCAGTTGAATTGCATTCTAGCAAAAGAAAATTTAATTATGTAGCAATTAAATCAAATTAAAGCAATTTAAATTGAATTTCAGAAATTTCCATTAAATTCTAGCAACACGAATGGAATTCTTTAAATTGAAATTAAAGTATAGCAATTTAAAAAGAATTATAAATATAATAAAAGACTTTTATCAATTTAAATTGCATTTTAGCAATACAAATGAAATTCTGGCAACTAAAATTGAATGAAAGCAAAATAAATTGAATTATTTAATGCAGAGTGAATTCCACTAATATAAAGTGAATCCTAGAAATAAGAAGTTAATTCAAGCAATTTAATTTCAATTCTAGCAATAGAAATGGAATTCTATCAAACGAAATTGAAATGAGTTATTTAAATGGAATAATCGATATAACAAAAGAGCTTGTACTATTTGAATTGCATTCTAGCAATACAAATAGAATTCTAGCAATTTTATTTAAAGTATATTATGTAAAATTAAATTTCAGCAAAATAATTCTAGCAAAAATTTGAATTTTAATAATTTAAATTCCAATTCATGTAAAATTAGAACAATTGAATTGAATCAATCAATTCAAAGTGAATTCTAGCAATTTATATACAATTATAGCAGCGTATTTATAATTATATTAATTTAAATTGAAATCTAGCAAATGAAGTAGAATTATAGATATAAAAAAAGGAAACTTAAATTGAATCATAGCAATTTAGATTGAATTCTAGCAATTCAGGTTAAATTCTACCAATTCCGATTGAAGTCTGGGAATTCAGATTGAATTTCAGCAAGGCAAAGTGAATTATAGTAATTCAGATGAAATTCTAGCAACACAAAGTAAATTTTATAAATTAAAATTAAATTATATCAGCAGATTTATAGCAGAACAAAAATATTTACAAGTAACGAATCCTTATTTCTTTCAGAAATAAAATAATAAATTACATGTCCCATCAAATAAATTTTAAACTCAATAAAAATTGCTTAAATCACTATACATGTTTGACTGATAAGTTAAATTGTAATTCGCTTCCCACCTCTTCTTCATGAATTGCAAACTAATAAAGTGTTTTTTAACAAATAAAGTTTCTTCATTATATAAGATTTAATACCAGCGCTTTTAATTTAAAAGTTTTCAATTTTAAAACGTACAATCTAAGAACGCTTTTATTCCATCAACAAAGTTTAAAAACTGTATTCTTGATTCAAGAGCGTTAATAACAATAAAGATGGAAAACTTTCCGCTTAATTAGTTACTAGGTGCTCGAGACTCGGTTAGATCTAATAAAAATAAAAATGCTTTCATTTTAAAATCGTTCAAATTTAGTATTTAAAATTAAGTTCTGAAACATTTCCATATTAGATCAAAAATGATTTTTAATTAACAAGCTTTTGCTCAGGAAATTAGAATTTTTAATTGGAAATCACTCAAACTTCATTACTTTTAGATGAAAAGCCTGAGGAAAATCCAATTTTTAAACTAAGTTAAAATTTCATCGGATGATCTAAATTTCAACTTGATTAATATCCGAAACAATTAAGAACTTGCAAAGAATCTGCAGTCATTTTAAATTTATACTAGAACAATTATTATAAATAAAAATGACTAAGTAGAACGTAATAAATTGTTGCTATTAGTCATTCCAAGCGATAAAAGCCCTAAGAAATTTCTGCACAGATAAAGCTATTATATTCCTAGACTATATTTCTAGTTAAGCAAGGTTGAGGTTATCCAGCTTGCAGACGATTGTCTAATTGACAGCAGGAATCAGGGTTATCATTCTCCAAAGTCTCTGTTGCCAGATTGCACTTTATAGCGTCAATGTGTGCGTCTTATCACACGTTCCGAATAGACCTACTTGCAACGTGCCACGTGCAATTGAGATCTTTCTTTCGAAAGGAATCCAATTACCTCCTTAGTCACGCAGTGTAAATTATATCGGTCTAGTGAGCTGCTACGTCATTTGACAGCCATGTGACTATGATGAACACGGATGAAAATTACAGAATAAACCGGGTTTCATTCCAAATAAACCGGACGTCAGTTCATTTTTGGCATGATCTGCTTCTTTTCGTTCAAAACTAACCGCGTATTGGTTTCAAAATGAACCAAATCTAGTTCTTTTCAGATGAATGTTCTGAGTTAAGCCTGGTTCATCTAGAGCAGGAAACGTGGTTCTTTTTAGAAGAATTCCTCAAGTTGAACCACATTAGGTTCACTTTTAACCAAACTCTGGTTTATTTTCGAGAAGAAGCTGGTTCCTTCGATTCAAAATAAACCCAGCTTGGTTCAACATGACCTGAGATTTTGGTTTAAAATGAACCAAGTCTGGTGTAACTTCAACAGGATATCTGATTCTTCTTAGAAGAATTTTCTGAGCTAAATCACATTAGGTTCATTTTATACTAAAATCCGGTTTATTTTGAACAAAATCTGCTTCTCCAGGTTAAAAATGAACCGAAGGTTGGTTCAAAATAAGAAAAAGACTTGGTTGTTTTCTAACGGAAAATCTGATTCTTCTGAGAACAACTTTTTGAGTTCAACCAACTTAGGTTCACTTCAAACCAAATTTCAATTTATTTTCATATGGTTCTTTTGGTACCGAATGAACCGCAGCTTGGTTCAAAATTGACCAAACCTAGTTCATCTCGAACAGAAAATCTGTTTTTTTTTAGAACAATTGTCTTATTTAAACCACTCTGTGTTCATATTAAACCGAAGATCGGTCAATTTTTAAGCTTAACCTGGTTCTTTTTATTCAAAATTGGGTTCACTTTAAATCTAAATCAGGTTCATTTTGTTAAAAACAAACAGCTCTTGGTTTAACTCGAGCATGAAATCTGGATCTTTTTGGAAGCATTTTATGACCTCAACTACATTCATGTCATTCAAAATGAATCAGATTTAGGTCTAATATTAACTCAACTTATTTTTAACCTTTATCTAACCTTTATTCAACCTTTATTTAGCCTTTATTAAAAAATGAATGAAATTACTCACTTGAATATGGTCTTAGGGTCTAGTCCTGCAGGCATTCGCAGAGGTATTTTTTGTTGTTCCAACAGGGATATGTTGTTGTCCTGAAAACGACGATGATTCTTCTATAGGACAAACGTAAAAAATTTCAAAACTCAATAAAAGACAGTCTAAAAATCATAAAAAACATTAGTGGATATCGAAAATAGTGATCTAAAATTTCCAATTCTTTAGCTTGTTTACAAAATTATTTGTATTTAAAAGTTAAAAACATGATTATCAAGCTCGTGAATTATGAGAAATGTTATTTCACTATTAAAAACAAAATAAAATCATAATATTAAAATAAGGGAATATAAAGGAAGGGTAAAATTAAAATTAGCATGCTCCTACGAAAAATGAAGAAGAATTATTTGAAAGTTCAGATTTCATCAAGAATATTTTTAATCCAATGATGACACAGGGGATAAAATTCTATGATTTCATAACTTTCTACCAAATCCCAAATTTTTAAATTGTAGTTTTGATCATATTAATTCAAGGTTTGCAATCCAAAAAGCAAAAATAACAAAATTGATTTGAAAGTCTATCTTCTGGATTGTCCACTCGTTTCAACAGGTTATGGGCCCAGGATATTTAAAGTTTCCAATCTGTGGATATTATCTAACTAGTTTTCTACCTAGCACCAGGGTGACCACAGAACGTTATTTTCAAAATTCCCTGACTTCGAATTGAGCAGAATTCGAGTGAATTCAGGGAAATCAAGTTAACTGCGAAGAATTCGAAAGAATTTAAGAGAATTCAAAATAAATGAATAATAATTCAAGGTGAATTCCAACTGAATTCAAAGGAATTGCAAAAATATTGAAAAATCTCTTCAAATATTTGAAAGTGTACGCAATTACGGAATTACATGAAATATGATATTTCCTGAAAGTTTGGAAAATTTATCAAAATACCTCCAGAACTTTGAAAATCCCTTGAAATCATTGAGATCCTCGGAAAGCTTATAAAAACTCTTGAAATCTTTTAAAATGCCTGAAATATTTCAAATTCTCCCTAGGATATTTAAAATACTTTTTTTTTAAATCCCTTTAAATTTATTAGAACTTTTGTAAATTGCTAGAAATTTTTAAAAACATCCTAAAATCTGTAAAATTCTTGGATATCCCTTCAAATTATTGAAATAAATGAAAAATTCCTTGGAATCTTTTTAAATATTCTAAAAGCTTTGAAATTCCCAAAAATCTTAGGAAGTATCTAAAAATATTTTCAAATCATTTAAATCACATGAAATTCCTCATTTCTTGTGGATAAATTCTTTTAAATTCGACGATATTTCCTGAAATTTTAAAAAATATATTGAAATACCTTGAAAGCTTTGAAAATCGCTTAAAATCCAGGATGTTCTTCCAAACTATATAACATTCATTTAAATCCACCAAAATCAATAAAATCTTCGGAAATTACTTGCAATTTTCTAATAACTTCAAAATGCCTTGGAATCCTTCAAAACAACCTACAATATTTTTTAACCTTTGAAATCTTGCGAAATTCTTTGAAATTTTTAAAGCTCTTGAATATTCCTTGAAGTTTTTAAAGATGTCCTAAAAATTTTTGCAATCCTTGGAAATTTCTTCAAATTATTGAGATGTTTTCAAAATTTCTTGGAATATTTCAAAATACCCTAAAATATCTCAAAACAATTGAAAAAAGTTCAGAAATAAGTATAGATCTGAATCCGATAGTTTAATCCATTGTTTAATTCATTTTTTGAAAAAATTGACTAATATAGTAAGCAATAATATTAATAAGTGACCTTTTCATTTGAAGAAGTCTCAAAGAAGTTACTGCAGTGACTTTATCTTAAAAAAAGTGACTAAAAGTCCCGATTATTCTTGAAAGTTACTTAAAGTACTTCTTACAGCGATTACCTGACTTTTGTCATTTGGTTTTTCAAAATCCCAGTTATTTCTCCGCATTTCCCTGACCGAAAAAATTTCGTGACTTTTTCCTGATTTGCAGGTTTTCCGTAATTTCCAGGTTTTGCCTGACCAGCGTCCACCCTGCCCAGCACGCAAGTTTGTCTCCTGCATGCTCACAACAGTGGGTGCCGAGAGAATTGAAAAGACGGACCAAGTATAGATCCTCTATTGAAGAATGAGTGGATTGAAATAAAGGAATGAAACCTATTTGGGTGAAAGAATCTGGACCACAAGAGGACGTATCGAGTTCCAGTGAAATTAGCTCGCCCGGATCTGGCTTTGAGGTTGATTTCTGAATTGAAAAGGGGGGATCTTGATGAAAGGGGGCTTACCTGAGAATTTTTGGGCTTGGCCGAGAGATCGAGGGGTTGATCGGCTCCCGATGCATTATCCTGGTGAGCTTGCACGTTGACGTGGGGTGCCTCCCTCGGTGGTAGACACCATTGTGGCAGTAATGTTGGGTACGTGCCAAGAGCGGCTGCCACCACGGATGCCGCCATGGGGTCGACCTGAACTGACATCGGAGACTCCGCTGATCGAGAACTGCTGCTGCTCTCGCTCTGAGGACTCTATAAACGCAAGAGAAATGCGATTAAAAAAGGTCCGAAGAAGTGGGGGATTGGTTTCCTGATTTTTCAGGCTTGTTGATTTTTAGATAGGGTCTTCGATTGGGTCATCGATTGGGTCTTCGATTGGTTTCGATGAAGGCAAGGTGTTAGAAGTGGCTTCATGAATCTCGAAAGAGGAGTTCAAAGCAAAGTATCCTTTAAAACGGTCCTGCTCAGCAAGAAGTATAGTTTGCACTTCTATCTTCATTTCTTCTGAAGAGCTTGAGTGGTGGTAAAGTCGTATCTTCAAACCTAGACTACGTCACTAGAACGAGAGTTGACTAGGCTGTACCACTACTCCAGCTCGCTCCCGCTCTTCAGAAGAAATGGGTCGGGAATTATTCCTCGCTGGGCAGGTCTGCTTCAGAAGAGGGTGGCTGATAGGATGGATTTTTAGATTCTCTGCTTGATTTTTAGATATGGTTTTCGATTGGTTGCTTCCAAGAGGTGTGAGATTGGCATTGAGATGAGAAGATGAGGTGAATCTTGGTGATTCTAGGATGGGCTTCGATAGAGGCGAGGCGAGGCGAGGCAAGGTGTTTGAAGTGCCTTCATGAATCTTTAAAGAGGAGTTCAAAGCAAAGCATCCTGTAGAAGAGAGTGGTTTGGAAGAGATGGATTTTTCAACATTAGAACTTACAAGGGGCGGCTGGTCGTCGTGTGGCAGCTTGCCATCGAGACAGAAGTAACACTTGTCCAACGGCTTCCAATCTTCCGGTGGAGGACTCACTATCCGATTTCCAAGGAACACGTTTTCTGGGATCACTTCCGGCTCCTTGGTTACTGATAGTGAGTTGGTTTTCGCCGCAGAGGTCGAATTCAATCCACTGCCAGGAACTGGCGCCTCCTGAAGCTCCTCCTCCTTTTTTACCCTCAACAAACCCTGTGTCACCTGTATTCGTTCCAACGCAACTCCCTCTATCCGTTCCTGAAAACAAAAGATCAATCAATGTTTAGATTCTTGTTTTCGAGTTGAAGGTGGAAAATTGATTTTGTAGTTGATTTTGTTTTTAAGGGTGGGCGCAAGAATTCATTTTCAAAATTTCCTGACATTATGATTTGAAGACCAAACTTCTAATCTTGCAGCATTTTAAATTTATAGTCTGTTATAAAAGGAATACAACCTTTTTAAATTCTTTTAAGATCGAAATGAAATTTACTTTTTCATGAAAAAATGTATGCAAAGAAATTGAAGGACAAGATAATGATTTAGCTAATGTTATTTTGAATTTAAAAGAATTCAGAAAAATCCGACAAAATATATAAGAATTCCAGGTTCATTTTAGCGAATTTAAGATAAATTTATAAGATTTCAAAAGAATTCAAGTTGAATTCAAAATGATTTGAATGAATTGGACAACATGAAAAAAGAGACATGAAAATAATTCGACGATATTTATAAATATTTGAGGTGAATTAAAAAACCGATTAAAAAATATGAAAATCTTCATTGAATTCAGTAAGTTTGAAATGAGTTTAGAAAAATTCAAGTGAATTTCAGGATGAATTAATCAAAAACTAAACAAATTTTTTTTTCAAATCCATTGGATTCAGTAGAATTGAGTGAATTCAAAATAATTCAAGTGAATTGAAAAATTCGAGAATATTCAAAAGAATTGAAAAGAATTCAGGATGAATTAGTGAGAATGTAGAGTGAATTCAATTTCTTACAGAAATTCCCTTATTTTTGCAATTCTTCTTCAAAATTCCTGACTTTTCCCTGATTTCCCGTTTTTCCCTGACATTTGTCCACCCTCTTTTTTAAAAAAAGTTTGGGCATTTAAGTTGTAAAAAGTTAGGTCTATTTGCTTTCCTTGGTTAATTACCATTGTGTCCTTGAATATCAATATCTATGAATACTTTTATTTACTTGTGTTATCATAAAAAATGACTGCAAGTCACAAAATTAGAGTTGACAATTTGTAAAAAAGAGGGTATCTTGATCGCAGTTGTAATTAGAGGATGTCCTCGCTATTGCAGTTTATGATAGTCATTCGCATATTTCTTGGAAGTAGTTTATTTACGAGAAATGGTGCGCTGACAATGTTTGGTGAATTAAAAATAGTGTCAATAACATACATTTTGAAAAATAGTAGCAAAATAGTGTCACGAAATTTTTAAAATATTGAATTTAGATCTTCAATAATTGTAAAAATTCTTCAACCTTCTGAATATAATTTATATCCTCGATAAGTTTTCAAAATCTGTAGACATTTCTCTTAATCTTATTCAATCTCTTAATTTCTTTCTAAATCCTATGAGATCTTCTGAAATTCGATGCAATTTTTTTGGAAACCCTTAACAATTTTAAAGTATCGTTAAAATCCTTGGAATATAAAAAAAATATCTCAACTCTTTATAATCTCTTAAAAATAGGTGCTATCAAAATTTTTGCAGAAATGATTAAATCTTTGAAATCCTCTGAAATTCCGTATAATCCCATAAAATCTGATAAAAACCTTGAAATTTTTTGAAATCTTCTGGAATACCCTAAAAGCTTCGAAATCCTTTCAAATCCTTTGAAACCCATTGAAAACCATTGAAATCTATTAAAAAATCATTAATTCTGTTAAAATTCTCTGAAATGCCTAGAAAACTCTTAAATTTCTTCAATAATTATTTCAAAATCTATAGAAATTCCTTATAATCTTAAGGAATTTTTAATTTTCTCTTGAAATCCTACTAATACTTCAAGCATTGTCAAATTCTTTAAAATCCCTGGACATTTTTCAAATATGATACAAATTCCTTGAAATTTTCAAAATCTTTTAAATCTTATGAAACCTTATGAAATCTCATCAAATCATTTTAAATTCCCTAGCCATTTTGAAATTTGTTTGGAATATT
This sequence comes from Andricus quercusramuli, assembly GCA_932178445.1. Lineage (NCBI taxonomy): Eukaryota > Metazoa > Arthropoda > Insecta > Hymenoptera > Cynipidae > Andricus > Andricus quercusramuli. The sequence continues at coordinate 59,581 of CAKNXH010060674.1, forward strand.
TACAATCGCCTGATTCTTGTAAGATCCCTAGAAATATAAAAAAAAAAAATTTCATTCATTTAATTTCAATTTATTTCCGTAAGTTATCTTGATCATTGTAAAATCTTTCAAAATTTCTTCAAATACAACTTCTTGAAACCTCTTAAAATCCCTTGAAATCTCACATTTTCTCTAAAATCCCTCAAATCAGTTAAAATCCGTTAAAACCTTTTAGAATATTTAAAAATCTTTACATGTTTAGAAATCTCTTGAAATGTTTTACAAATTTATGAAATCTTTGAAATTCCTTAAAATCTTTTGAAATTCGATTTTTCAGATAGCGGATGTTATTTTAGAAAATTTAGGTAAAAATCGTTGATTTTTCTCGAAAGGAGAAATAATTGGTGGGGATCGTACATAGGAAAAGGGTGGGGATGAGATGTTAAGTAAAGAAGGAAGTAATGAGAGGATGGTGATAAGATATACGAAAAGGGTGGATAGTATGGAGAGGGGTAGTAGGAGAAATGAGGAAATGGGCAGAGGAGGGAGAAGTATGGGAAGGGTGGTTAAGTAAAGAAGAA